>CM020020.1:9887799-10487799 GCA_009771035.1 Lupinus albus
TTTTTCTACCCCAAATGCATATGTCACACGTCCAATTCGGATATACGGAAACAAAGTTATGCTATAAATAGATTTTCAACTGTTCACTTGTCACCGCCAAGTTGCATCTCACAAACTATAGCTCGGAATGTGATTCTGCTTTGTGTGGTTGTGACAATGGATAGAACATATTTTTCTACGCCAAATGCAAATGTCACACATCCAATTCGGATATACGGAAACAAAGTTATGCTAAAAATAGATTTTCAACTTTTCACTTGTCACCGTCTAGTTGAATCTCACAAACAATAGCTCGGAATGTGATTCTGCTTTCTGTGGATGTCACAATGGATAGAACATATTTTTCTACCCCAAATGCATATGTCACACGTCCAATTCGGATATATGGAAACACAATTATTTCAAAAATAGATTTTCAACTGTTCACTTGTCACCGCCAAGTTGCATCTCACAAACTATAGCTCGGAATGTGATTCTGCTTACTCTTGCTGACAAAATTGATAGAACATATTTTTCTACCCCAAATGCATATGTCACATGTCCAATTCGGATATACGGAAACCTAGTTATGCTATAAATAGATTTTCAACTGTTCCCTAGTCACCGCCAAGTTGCATCTGACAAACTATTGCTCGGAATGTGATTCTGCTTTGTGTGGTTGTGACAATGGATAGAACATATTTTTCTACCCCAAATGCAAATGTCACACGTCCATTTCGGATATACGGAAACAAAGTTATGCTAAAAATAGATTTTCAACTATTCACTTGTCACCGTCTAGTTGAATCTCACAAACTATAGCTCGGAATGTGATTCTGCTTTCTGCGGTTGTCACAATGGAAAGAACTTATTTTTCTACCCCATATGCATATGTCACACGTCCAATTCGGGTATACGGAAACAAAGTTATGCTAAAAATTAATTTTCAACTGTTCACTTGTCACCGCCAAGTTGCATCTCACAAACTATAGGTCGGAAATTGATTCTGGTTTCTGTGGTTGTCACAATGGATAGAACTTATTTTTCTACCCCAAATGCATATGTCACACGTCCAATTCGAGTATACGGAAACAAAGTTATGCTATAAATAGATTTTCAACTGTTCCCTTGTCACCGCCAAGTTGCATCTCACAAACTATAGCTCGGAATGAGATTCTGGTTTTTGTGATTGTCACCATGGATAGAACATATTTTTCTACCCCAAATTCATATGTTAAACGTCCAATTCGGATATACGGAAGCATAGTTATGCTATAAATAGATTTTCAACTGTTCACTTGTCACCGCCAAGTTGCATCTCACAAACAATAGCTCGGAAAGTGATTCTGCTTTCTCTGGTTTTCAAAATGGATAGAACTAATTTTTCTACCCCAAATGAATATGTCACACGTCCAATTCTGATATACGGAAATATAGTTATGCTAAAAGTTGATTTTCAACTGTTGACTTGTTATCGCCAAGTTGCATCTCACAAACTATAGCTCGGAATGAGATTCTGGTTTTTATGATTGTCACAATGGATAGAACATATTTTTCTACCCCAAATGCATATGTTAAACGTCCAATTCGGATATACGGAAGCAAAGTTATGCTATAAATAGATTTTCAACTGTTCATTTGTCACCGCCAAGTTGCATCTCACAAACAATAGCTCGGAAAGTGATTCTGCTTTCTCTGGTTTTCAAAATGGATAGAACTAATTTTTATACCCCCAATGAATATGTTACACGTCCAAATATGATATACGGAAACAAAGTTATGCTAAAAATAGATTTTCAACTATTCACTTGTCACCGTCTAGTTGCATCTCACAAACTATAGCTCAGAATGTGATTCTGCTTTCTGTGGATGTCACAATGGATAGAACATATTTTTCTACCCCAAATGCATATGCCACACGTCCAATTCTGATATACGAAAACAAAGTTACGCTAAAAATAGATTTTCAACTATTCACTTGTCACCGCCATGTTGCATCTGACAAACTATAGCTCGAAATGTGATTATCCTTTCTGTGATTGTCAAGATGGATAGAACTTATTTTTCTACCCCAAATGCATATGTCACACGTCCAATTGGGATATACGGAAACACAATTATTTTAAAAATAGATTTTCAACTGTTCACTTGTCACCGCCAAGTTGCATCTCACAAACTATAGCTCGGAATGTGATTCTGCTTTCTGTGGTTGTCACAATGGAAAGAACTTCTTTTTCTACCCCAAATGCATATGTAACACCTCTAATTCGGATATACGGAAACAAAGTTATGCTAAAAATAGATTTTCAACTGTTCACTTGTCACCGCCTTGTTGAATCTCACAAACTATAGCTCGGAATGAGATTCTGGTTTTTGTGATTGTCACAATGGATAGAACATATATTTCTACCCCAAATGCGTATCTTAAACGTCCAATTCGGATATACGGAAGCAAAGTTATGCTATAAATAGATTTTCAACTGTTCACTTGTCACGGTCAAGTTGCATCTCACAAACTATAGCTCGGAAAGTGATTCTGCTTTCTCTGGTTTTCAAAATGGATAGAACTAATTTTTCTACCCCAAATGAATATGTCACACGTCCAATTCGGATATACGGAAACAAAGTTATGCTAAAAATAGATTTTCAACTGTTCACTTGTCACCGTCTAGTTTAATCTCACAAACTATAGCTCGGAATGTGATTCTGCTTTCTGTGGATGTCACAATGGATAGAACATATTTTTCTTCCCCAAATGCATATGTCACACGTCCAATTCGGATATACGGAAACACAATTATTTTAAAAATAGATTTTCAACTGTTCACTTGTCACCGCCAAGTTGCATCTCACAAACAATAGCTCGGAAAGTGATTCTGCTTTCTCTTGTTTTTAAAATGGATAGAACTAATTTTTCTACCCACAATGAATATGTCACACGTCCAATTCTGATATACGGAAACAAAGTTATGCTAAAAATAGATTTTCAACTGTTCACTTGTCACCGCCAAGTTGCATATCACAAACTATAGCTCGAAATATGATTCTTCTTTCAATGGTTATCACAATGGATAGAATATATTTTTCTACCCCTAATACATATATCACACGTCCAATTCGGATATACGGAAACAAAGTTATGCTAAAAATAGATTTTCAACTATTCACTTGTCAGCGCCAAGTTGCATCTAACAAACTAAAGCTCGCACTTTGATTCTGCTTTTTATGGTTGTGACAATGGCTAGAACATATTTTTATACCCCAAATGCATATGTCACACGTCCAATTCGGATATACGGAAACAAAGTTATGCTAAAATAGATTTTCAACTATTCACTTGTCACCGCCAAGTTGCATCTCACAAACTATAGCTCGGAAAGTGATTCTTCTTTCTCTGGTTTTCAAAATGGATAGAACTAATTTTTATACCCCCAATGAATATGTCACACATCCAATTCTGATATACGGAAACAAAGTTATGCTAAAAAAAGATTTTCAACTGTTCACTTGTAACCGCCAAGTTGCATCTCACGAACTATAGCTCAGAAAGTGATTCTGCTTTCTCTGGTTTTCAAAATGGACAGAACTAATTTTTCTACCCCAAATGAATATGTCACACGTCCAATTCTGATATACGGAAACATAGTTATGCTAAAAGTAGATTTTCAGCTGTTGATTTGTCACCGCCAAGTTGCATCTCACAAACTATAGCTCGGAATGAGATTCTAGTTTTTGTGATTGTCACAATGGATAGAACATATTTTTATACCCCCAATGAATATGTCACACGTCCAATTCGGATATACGGAAACAAAGTTATGCTAAAAATAGATTTTCAACTGTTCACTTGTCACCGCCAAGTTGCATCTCACCAACAATAGCTCGGAAAGTGATTCTGCTTTCTCTGGTTTTTAAAATGTATAGAACTAATTTTTCTACCCACAATGAATATGTAACACGTCCAATTCTGATATACGGAAACAAAGTTATGCTAAAAATAGATTTTCAATTATTCACTTGTCACTGTCTAGTTGCATCTCACAAACTATAGCTCGGAATGTGATTCTGCTTTCTTTGGTTGTCACTATGGATAGAACTTATTTTTCTACCCCAAATGCATATGTCACACATCCAATTCGGATATACGGAAACCTAGCTATGCTAAAAATAGATTTTCAACTGTTCACTTGTCACGACCAAGTTGCATCTCCGAAACTATAGCTCGGAATGTTTTTCTGCTTTCTGTGGTTGTCGCAATGGATAGAACATAGTTTTCTACCCCTAATACATATATCACACATCCAATTCGGATATACGGAAACAAAGTTATGCTAAAAATAGATTTTCAACTGTTCACTTGTCACCGTCTAGTTGAATCTCACAAACTATAGCTCGGAATGTGATTCTGCTTTCTGTGGATGTCACAATGGATAGAACATATTTTTCTACCCGAAATGCATATGTCACACGTCCAATTCGGATATATGGAAACACAATTATTTCAAAAATAGATTTTCAACTGTTCACTTGTCACCGCCAAGTTGCATCTCACAAACTATAGCTCGGATGGTGATTCTGCTATTTCTGTTGTTGTCGTAATGGATAGAACTTATTTTACTACCCCAAATGCATATGTCAAACGTCCAATTCGGATAAACGGAAACATAGTTATGCTAAAAATAGATTTTCAACTGTTCACGTGTTACCGCCAAGTTGCATCTCACAAAGTATATCTCAGAATTCGGTTCTGCTTTCTGTGGTTGTCACAATGGATAGAACTTAGTTTTCTACCCAAAATGCATAAGTCACACGTCCAATTCGGATATACGGAAACATAGTTATGCTAAAAATGGATTTTCAACTATTCACTTGTCACCGCCAAGATGCATCTCACAAACTATAGCTGGGAATGTGATTCTGCTTTCTGTTGTTGTCGCAATGGATAGAATTTATTCTTCTACCCCAAATGCATATGTCACACGTCTAATTCGGATATATGGAAACATAGTTATGCTAAAAATAGATTTTCAACTGTTCACTTGTCACCGCCTTGTTGCATCTCACAAACTATAGCTCGAAATATGATTCTGCTTTCAATGGTTATCACAATGGATAGAACATATTTTTCTACCCCAAATACATATGTCTCACGTCCAATTCGGATATACGGAAACACAATTATTTTAAAAATAGATTTTCAACTATTCATTTGTCACCGCCAAGTTGCATCTCACATACTATAGCTCGGAATGTGATTCTGCTTACTCTGGTTGACAAAATGGATAGAACATATTTTTCTACCCCAAATGCATATGTCACACGTCCAATTCGGATATACGGAAACAAAGTTATGCTATAAATAGATTTTCAACTGTTCACTTGTCACCGCCAAGTTGCATCTCACAAACTATAGCTCGGAATGTGATTCTGCTTTGTGTGGTTGTGACAATGGATAGAACATATTTTTCTACGCCAAATGCAAATGTCACACATCCAATTCGGATATACGGAAACAAAGTTATGCTAAAAATAGATTTTCAACTGTTCACTTGTCACCGTCTAGTTGAATCTCACAAACAATAGCTCGGAATGTGATTCTGCTTTCTGTGGATGTCACAATGGATAGAACATATTTTTCTACCCCAAATGCATATGTCACACGTCCAATTCGGATATATGGAAACACAATTATTTCAAAAATAGATTTTCAACTGTTCACTTGTCACCGCCAAGTTGCATCTCACAAACTATAGCTCGGAATGTGATTCTGCTTACTCTTGCTGACAAAATTGATAGAACATATTTTTCTACCCCAAATGCATATGTCACATGTCCAATTCGGATATACGGAAACCTAGTTATGCTATAAATAGATTTTCAACTGTTCCCTAGTCACCGCCAAGTTGCATCTGACAAACTATTGCTCGGAATGTGATTCTGCTTTGTGTGGTTGTGACAATGGATAGAACATATTTTTCTACCCCAAATGCAAATGTCACACGTCCATTTCGGATATACGGAAACAAAGTTATGCTAAAAATAGATTTTCAACTATTCACTTGTCACCGTCTAGTTGAATCTCACAAACTATAGCTCGGAATGTGATTCTGCTTTCTGCGGTTGTCAAAATGGAAAGAACTTATTTTTCTACCCCATATGCATATGTCACACGTCCAATTCGGGTATACGGAAACAAAGTTATGCTAAAAATTAATTTTCAACTGTTCACTTGTCACCGCCAAGTTGCATCTCACAAACTATAGCTCAGAATGAGATTCTGGTTTTTGTGATTGTCACCATGGATAGAACATATTTTTCAAACCCAAATTCATATGTTAAACTTCCAATTCGGATATACGGAAGCATAGTTATGCTATAAATAGATTTTCAACTGTTCACTTGTCACCGCCAAGTTGCATCTCACAAACAATAGCTCGGAAAGTGATTCTGCTTTCTCTGCTTTTCAAAATGGATAGAACTAATTTTTCTACCCCAAATGAATATGTCACACGTCCAATTCTGATATACGGAAACAAAGTTATGCTAAAAATAGATTTTCAACTTTTCACTTGTCACCGCCAAGTTGCATCTCACAAACAATAGCTCGGAAAGTGATTCTGCTTTCTCTGGTTTTCAAAATGGATAGAACTAATTTTTCTACCCCAAATGAATATGTCACACGTCCAATTCCGATATACGGAAACATAGTTATGCTAAAAGTAGATTTTCAACTATTGACTTGTCACCGCCAAGTTGCATCTCACAAACTATAGCTCGGAATGAGATTATGGTTTTTGTGATTGTCACAATGGATAGAACATATTTTTATACCCCCAATGAATATGTCACACGTCCAATTCGGATATACGGAAACAAAGTTATGCTAAAAATAGATTTTCAACTGTTCACTTGTCACCGCCAAGTTGCATATCACAAACAATAGCTCGGAAAGTGATTCTGCTTTCTCTGGTTTTTAAAATGGATAGAACTAATTTTTCTACCCACAATGAATATGTCACACGTCCAATTCTAATATACGGAAACAAAGTTATGCTAAAAATAGATTTTCAACTGTTCACTTGTCACCGCCAAGTTGCATCTCACAAACTATAGCTCGAAATATGATTCTGCTTTCAATGGTTATCACAATAGATAGAACATATTTTTCTACCCCAAATACATATATCACACGTCCAATTCGGATATACGGAAACAAAGTTATGCTAAAAATAGATTGTCAACTATTCACTTGTCACCGCCAAGTTGCATCTAACAAACTATAGCTCGCACTTTGATTCTGCTTTTTATGGTTGTGACAATGGCTAGAACATATTTTTATACCCCAAATGCATATGTCACACGTCCAATTCTGATATACGGAAACAAAGTTAAGCTATAAATAGATTTTCAACTGTTCACTTGTCACCGCCAAGCTGCATTCACAAACTATAGCTCAGAAAGTGATTCTGCTTTCTCTGGTATTTTGGTAGAACTAATTTTTATACCCCCAATGAATATGTCACACGTCCAATTCTGATATACGGAAACAAAGTTATGCTATAAATAGATTTTCAACTGTTCATTTGTCACCGCCAAGTTGCATCTCACAAACAATAGCTCGGAAAGTGATTCTTTTTTCTCTGGTTTTTAAAATGGATATAACTAATTTTTCTACCCCCAATGAATATGTCATACGTCCAATTCTGATATACGGAAACAAAGTTATGCTAAAAATAGATTTTCAACTATTCACTTGTCACCGCCAAGTTGCATCTCACACACTATAGCTCGAAATATGATTCTGCTTTCTGTGGATGTCACAATGGATAGAACATATTTTTCTACCCCAAATGCATATGTCACACGTCCAATTCGGATATATGGAAACACAATTATTTCAAAAATAGATTTTCAACTGTTCACTTGTCACCGCCAAGTTGCATCTCACAAACTATAGCTCGGAATGTGATTCTGCTTACTCTTGCTGACAAAATTGATAGAACATATTTTTCTACCCCAAATGCATATGTCACATGTCCAATTCGGATATACGGAAACCTAGTTATGCTATAAATAGATTTTCAACTGTTCCCTAGTCACCGCCAAGTTGCATCTGACAAACTATTGCTCGGAATGTGATTCTGCTTTGTGTGGTTGTGACAATGGATAGAACATATTTTTCTACCCCAAATGCAAATGTCACACGTCCATTTCGGATATACGGAAACAAAGTTATGCTAAAAATAGATTTTTAACTATTCACTTGTCACCGTCTAGTTGAATCTCACAAACTATAGCTCGGAATGTGATTCTGCTTTCTGCGGTTGTCACAATGGATAGAACTTATTTTTCTACCCCATATGCATATGTCACACGTCCAATTCGGGTATACGGAAACAAAGTTATGCTAAAAATTAATTTTCAACTGTTCACTTGTCACCGCCAAGTTGCATCTCACAAACTATAGCTCGGAATGAGATTCTGGTTTTTGTGATTGTCACCATGGATAGAACATATTTTTCAAACCCAAATTCATATGTTAAACTTCCAATTCGGATATACGGAAGCATAGTTATGCTATAAATAGATTTTCAACTGTTCACTTGTCACCGCCAAGTTGCATCTCACAAACAATAGCTCGGAAAGTGATTCTGCTTTCTCTGCTTTTCAAAATGGATAGAACTAATTTTTCTACCCCAAATGAATATGTCACACGTCCAATTCTGATATACGGAAACAAAGTTATGCTAAAAATAGATTTTCAACTTTTCACTTGTCACCGCCAAGTTGCATCTCACAAACAATAGCTCGGAAAGTGATTCTGCTTTCTCTGGTTTTCAAAATGGATAGAACTAATTTTTCTACCCCAAATGAATATGTCACACGTCCAATTCCGATATACGGAAACATAGTTATGCTAAAAGTAGATTTTCAACTATTGACTTGTCACCGCCAAGTTGCATCTCACAAACTATAGCTCGGAATGAGATTATGGTTTTTGTGATTGTCACAATGGATAGAACATATTTTTATACCCCCAATGAATATGTCACACGTCCAATTCGGATATACGGAAACAAAGTTATGCTAAAAATAGATTTTCAACTGTTCACTTGTCACCGCCAAGTTGCATATCACAAACAATAGCTCGGAAAGTGATTCTGCTTTCTCTGGTTTTTAAAATGGATAGAACTAATTTTTCTACCCACAATGAATATGTCACACGTCCAATTCTAATATACGGAAACAAAGTTATGCTAAAAATAGATTTTCAACTGTTCACTTGTCACCGCCAAGTTGCATCTCACAAACTATAGCTCGAAATATGATTCTGCTTTCAATGGTTATCACAATAGATAGAACATATTTTTCTACCCCAAATACATATATCACACGTCCAATTCGGATATACGGTAACAAAGTTATGCTAAAAATAGATTGTCAACTATTCACTTGTCACCGCCAAGTTGCATCTAACAAACTATAGCTCGCACTTTGATTCTGCTTTTTATGGTTGTGACAATGGCTAGAACATATTTTTATACCCCAAATGCATATGTCACACGTCCAATTCTGATATACGGAAACAAAGTTAAGCTATAAATAGATTTTCAACTGTTCACTTGTCACCGCCAAGCTGCATTCACAAACTATAGCTCAGAAAGTGATTCTGCTTTCTCTGGTATTTTGGTAGAACTAATTTTTATACCCCCAATGAATATGTCACACGTCCAATTCTGATATACGGAAACAAAGTTATGCTATAAATAGATTTTCAACTGTTCATTTGTCACCGCCAAGTTGCATCTCACAAACAATAGCTCGGAAAGTGATTCTTTTTTCTCTGGTTTTTAAAATGGATATAACTAATTTTTCTACCCCCAATGAATATGTCATACGTCCAATTCTGATATACAGAAACAAAGTTATGCTAAAAATAGATTTTCAACTATTCACTTGTCACCGCCAAGTTGCATCTCACAAACTATAGCTCGAAATATGATTCTGCTTTCTGTGGATGTCACAATGGATAGAACATATTTTTCTACCCCAAATGCATATGTCACACGTCCAATTCGGATATATGGAAACACAATTATTTCAAAAATAGATTTTCAACTGTTCACTTGTCACCGCCAAGTTGCATCTCACAAACTATAGCTCGGAATGTGATTCTGCTTACTCTTGCTGACAAAATTGATAGAACATATTTTTCTACCCCAAATGCATATGTCACATGTCCAATTCGGATATACGGAAACCTAGTTATGCTATAAATAGATTTTCAACTGTTCCCTAGTCACCGCCAAGTTGCATCTGACAAACTATTGCTCGGAATGTGATTCTGCTTTGTGTGGTTGTGACAATGGATAGAACATATTTTTCTACCCCAAATGCAAATGTCACACGTCCAATTCGGATATACGGAAACAAAGTTATGCTAAAAATAGATTTTCAACTATTCACTTGTCACCGTCTAGTTGAATCTCACAAACTATAGCTCGGAATGTGATTCTGCTTTCTGCGGTTGTCACAATGGATAGTACTTATTTTTCTACCCCATATGCATATGTCACACGTCCAATTCGGGTATACGGAAACAAAGTTATGCTAAAAATTAATTTTCAACTGTTCACTTGTCACCGCCAAGTTGCATCTCACAAACTATAGCTCGGAATGAGATTCTGGTTTTTGTGATTGTCACCATGGATAGAACATATTTTTCAAACCCAAATTCATATGTTAAACTTCCAATTCGGATATACGGAAGCAATGTTATGCTATAAATAGATTTTCAACTGTTCACTTGTCACCGCCAAGTTGCATCTCACAAACAATAGCTCGGAAAGTGATTCTGCTTTCTCTGCTTTTCAAAATGGATAGAACTAATTTTTCTACCCCAAATGAATATGTCACACGTCCAATTCTGATATACGGAAACAAAGTTATGCTAAAAATAGATTTTCAACTTTTCACTTGTCACCGCCAAGTTGCATCTCACAAACAATAGCTCGGAAAGTGATTCTGCTTTCTCTGGTTTTCAAAATGGATAGAACTAATTTTTCTACCCCAAATGAATATGTCACACGTCCAATTCTGATATACGGAAACATAGTTATGCTAAAAGTAGATTTTCAACTATTGACTTGTCACCGCCAAGTTGCATCTCACAAACTATAGCTCGGAATGAGATTCTGGTTTTTGTGATTGTCACAATGGATAGAACATATTTTTATACCCCAAATGAATATGTCACACGTCCAATTCGGATATACGGAAACAAAGTTATGCTAAAAATAGATTTTCAACTGTTCACTTGTCACCGCCAAGTTGCATATCACAAACAATAGCTCGGAAAGTGATTCTGCTTTCTCTGGTTTTTAAAATGGATAGAACTAATTTTTCTACCCACAATGAATATGTCACACGTCCAATTCTGATATACGGAAACAAAGTTATGCTAAAAATAGATTTTCAACTGTTCACTTGTCACCGCCAAGTTGCATCTCACAAACTATAGCTCGAAATATGATTCTGCTTTCAATGGTTATCACAATAGATAGAACATATTTTTCTACCCCAAATACATATATCACACGTCCAATTCGGATATACGGAAACAAAGTTATGCTAAAAATAGATTGTCAACTATTCACTTGTCACCGCCAAGTTGCATCTAACAAACTATAGCTCGCACTTTGACTCTGCTTTTTATGGTTGTGACAATGGCTAGAACATATTTTTATACCCCAAATGCATATGTCACACGTCCAATTCGGATATATGGAAACAAAGTTATGCTAAAATAGATTTTCAACTATTCACTTGTCACCGCCAAGTTGCATCTCACAAACTATAGCTCGGAAAGTGATTCTTCTTTCTCTGGTTTTCAAAATGGATAGAACTAATTTTTATACCCCCAATGAATATGTCACACGTCCAATTCTGATATACGGAAACAAAGTTAAGCTATAAATAGATTTTCAACTGTTCACTTGTCACCGCCAAGTTGCATCTCACAAACTATAGCTCAGAAAGTGATTCTGCTTTCTCTGGTATTTTGGTAGAACTAATTTTTATACCCCCAATGAATATGTCACACGTCCAATTCTGATATACGGAAACAAAGTTATGCTATAAATAGATTTTCAACTGTTCATTTGTCACCGCCAAGTTGCATCTCACAAACAATAGCTCGGAAAGTGATTCTTTTTTCTCTGGTTTTTAAAATGGATATAACTAATTTTCTACCCCCAATGAATATGTCATACGTCCAATTCTGATATACGGAAACAAAGTTATGCTAAAAATAGATTTTCAACTATTCACTTGTCACCGCCAAGTTGCATCTCACAAACTATAGCTCGAAATATGATTCTCCTTTCAATGGTTATCACAATGGATAGAATATATTTTTCTACCCCAAATACATATATCACACGTCCAATTTGGATATACGGAAACAAAGTTATGCTAAAAATAGATTTTCAACTATTCACTTGTCACCGCCAAGTTGCATCTAACAAACTATAGCTCGCACTTTGACTCTGCTTTTTATGGTTGTGACAATGGCTAGAACATATTTTTATACCCCAAATGCATATGTCACACGTCCAATTCGGATATATGGAAACAAAGTTATGCTAAAATAGATTTTCAACTATTCACTTGTCACCGCCAAGTTGCATCTCACAAACTATAGCTCGGAAAGTGATTCTTCTTTCTCTGGTTTTCAAAATGGATAGAACTAATTTTTATACCCCCAATGAATATGTCACACGTCCAATTCTGATATACGGAAACAAAGTTAAGCTATAAATAGATTTTCAACTGTTCACTTGTCACCGCCAAGTTGCATCTCACAAACTATAGCTCAGAAAGTGATTCTGCTTTCTCTGGTATTTTGGTAGAACTAATTTTATACCCCCAATGAATATGTCACACGTCCAATTCTGATATACGGAAACAAAGTTATGCTATAAATAGATTTTCAACTGTTCATTTGTCACCGCCAAGTTGCATCTCACAAACAATAGCTCGGAAAGTGATTCTTTTTTCTCTGGTTTTTAAAATGGATATAACTAATTTTTCTACCCCCAATGAATATGTCATACGTCCAATTCTGATATACGGAAACAAAGTTATGCTAAAAATAGATTTTCAACTATTCACTTGTCACCGCCAAGTTGCATCTCACAAACTATAGCTCGAAATATGATTCTGCTTTCAATGGTTATCACAATGGATAGAATATATTTTTCTACCCCAAATACATATATCACACGTCCAATTTGGATATACGGAAACAAAGTTATGCTAAAAATAGATTTTCAACTATTCACTTGTCACCGTCAAGTTGCATCTCACAAACTATAGCTCACACTTTGATTCTGCTTTTTATGGTTGTGACAATGGCTAGAACATATTTTTATACCCCAAATGCATATGTCACACGTCCAATTCGGATATACGGAAACAAAGTTATGCTAAAATAGATTTTCAACTGTTCACTTGTCACCGCCAAGTTGCATCTCACAAATTATAGCTCGGAATGTAATTCTGCTTTATGTGGTTGTCACAATGGATAGAACTTATTTTTCTACCCCAAATGCATATGTCACACGTCCAATTCGGGTATACGGAAACAAAGTTATGCTAAAAATAGATTTTCAACTGTTCACTTGTCACCGCCTTGTTGCATCTCACAAACTACAGCTCGGAATGAGATTCTGGTTTTTGTGATTGTCACAATGGATAGAACATATTTTTCTACCCCAAATGCGTATGTTTAACGTCCAATTCGGATATACGGAAGCAAAGTTATGCTATAAATAGATTTTCAACTGTTCACTTGCACGGTCAAGTTGCTTCTCACAAACTATAGCTCGGAAAGTGATTCTGCTTTCTCTAGTTTTCAAAATGGATAGAACTAATTTTTCTACCCCAAATGCATATGTCACACGTCCAATTGGGATATACGGAAACAAAGTTATGGGAAAAATAGATTTTCAACTGTTCACTTGTCACCGTCTAGTTTAATCTCACAAACTATAGCTCGGAATGTGATTCTGCTTTCTGTGGATGTCACAATGGATAGAACATATTTTTCTTCCCCAAATGCATATGTCACACGTCCAATTCGGATATACGGAAACACAATTATTTTAAAAATAGATTTTCAACTGTTCACTTGTCACCGCCAAGTTGCATCTCACAAACTATAGCTCGGAATGTGATTCTGCTTACTCTGGTTGACAAAATGGATAGAACATATTTTTCTACCCCAAATGCATATGTCACACGTCCAATTCGGATATACGGAAACAAAGTTATGCTATAAATAGATTTTCAACTGTTCACTTGTCACCGCCAAGTTGCATCTCACAAACTATAGCTCGGAATGTGATTCTGCTTTGTGTGGTTGTGACAATGGATAGATCATATTTTTCTACCCCAAATGCAAATGTCACACGTCCAATTCGGATATACGGAAACAAAGTTATGCTAAAAATAGATTTTCAACTGTTCACTTGTTACCGTCTAGTTGAATCTCACAAACTATAGCTCGGAATGTGATTCTGCTTTCTGTGGATGTCACAATGGATAGAACATATTTTTCTACCCCAAATGCATATGTCACACGTCCAATTCGGATATACGGAAACACAATTATTTCAAAAATAGATTTTCAACTGTTCACTTGTCACCGCCAAGTTGCATCTCACAAACTATAGATCGGAATGTGATTCTGCTTACTCTGGTTGACAAAATTGATAGAACATATTTTTCTACCCCAAATGCATATGTCACACGTCCAATTCGGATATACGGAAACAAAGTTATGCTATAAATAGATTTTCAACTGTTCCCTTGTCACCGCCAAGTTGCATCTCACAAACTATAGCTCATAATGTGATTCTGCTTTCTGTGGTTGTCACAATGGATAGAACTTATTTTTCTACCCCTAATGCATATGTCACACGTCCAATTTGGATATACGGAAAAAAGTTATGCTAAAAATATAATTTCACCTGTTCACTTGTCACCGCCAAGTTGCATCTCACAAACAATAGCTCAGAAAGTGATTCTGCTATCTCTGGTTTTCAAAATGGATAAAATTTATTCTTCAAACCCAAATGCATATTTTAGACGCCCAATTCTGATATACGGAAACAAAGTTATGATAAATATAGATTTTCAACTGTTCACTTGTCACCGCCAAGTTGCATCTCACAAACTATAGCTCGGAAAGTGAATCTGCTTTTGTGGTTGTCACAATGAATAGAACATATTTTTATACCCCGAATGCATATGTCACACGTCCAATTCGGATTTACGGAAACAAAGTTATGCTAAAAATAGATTTTCAAATGTTCACTTGTCACCGCCAAGTTGCATCTCACAAACTATAGCTCGTAAAGTGATTCTGCTTTCTGTGGTTATCACAATGGATAGAACATATTTTTCTACAACAAATGCATATGTCACACGTCCAATTCGGATAAACGGAAACAAAGTTATGCTAAAAATAGATTTTCAACTGTTCACTTGTCACCGCCAAGTTGCATCTCACATACTATAGCTCGGAATGTGATTCTGCTGTTTGTGGTTATCACAATGGATAGAACATATTTTTATACCCCGAATGCATATGTCACACGTCCAATTCGGATATACGGAAACAAAGTTATGCTAAAAATAGATTTTCAAATGTTCACTTGTCACAGCCAAGTTGCATCTCACAAACTATAGCTCGTAAAGTGAATATGCTTTTTGTGGTTGTCACAATGGATAGAACATATTTTTATACCCCGAATGCATATGTCACATGTCCAATTCGGATATACGGAAACAAAGTTATGCTAAAAATAGATTTTCAACTTTTCTCTTGTCACCGCCAAGTTGCATCTCACAAACTCTAGATCGGAATGTGATTCTGCAATCTCTAGTTTTCAAAATGGATAGAACTTATTTTTCTACACCAAATGCAAATGTCACATGTCCAATTCGGATATACGGAAACAAAGTTATGCTAAAAATATATTTTCAACTGATTACTTGTCACCGCCAAGTTGCGTCTCACAAACTATAGCTCGGAAAGTGATTCTGCTATTTCTGTTGTTGTCATAATGGATAGAACTTATTTTTCTACCCCAAATGCATATGTCAAACGTCCAATTCGGATAAACGGAAACAAAGTTATGCTAAAAATGGATTTTCAACTATTCACTTGTCACCGCCATGATGCATCTCACAAACTATAGCTCATAATGTGATTCTGCTTTCTGTTATGCTAAAAATAGAATTTCAATTGTTCACTTGTCACCGCCAAGTTGCATCTCACAAACAATAGCTCAGAAAGTGATTCTGCTATCTTTGGTTTTCAAAATGGATAAAATTTATTCTTCAAACCCAAATGCATATTTTAGACGCCCAATTCTGATAAACGGAAACAAAGTTATGATAAATATAGATTTTCAACTGTTCACTTGTCACCGCCAAGTTGCATCTCCCAAACTTTATCTCGGAATGTGATTCTGCTTTCTGTGGTTGCTCACAATGGATAGAACATATTTTTCTACCCAGAAATGCATATGTCACACGTCCAATTCGGATTATACGGAAACAAAGTTATGGTAAAAATAGATTTTCAACTATTCACTTGGCACAGCCATGTTGCATCTTACAAACTATAGCTCGGAAAGTGATTCTGCTTCTTGTGGTTGTCACAATGGATAGAACATATTTTTCTACCCCAAATGCATATGTCACACGTCCAATTCGGATATACGGAAACAAAGTTATGCTAAAAATAGATTTTCAATCTGTTCACTTGTCACCGCCAATGTTGCATCTCACAAACTATAGCTCAGGAATGTGATTCTGCTTTCTGTGGTTGTCACAATGGATAGAACTTATTTTTCTACCCCAAATGCATATGTCACACGTCCAATTTGGATATACGGAAACAAAGTTATGCTAAAAATAGATTTCAACTGTTCACTTGTCACCGCCAAGTTGCATGTCACAAACAATAGCTCAGAAAGTGATTCTGCTATCTCTGGTTTTCAAAATGGATAAAATTTATTCTTCAAACCCAAATGCATATTTTAGACGCCCAATTCTGATATACGGAAACAAAGTTATGATAAATATAGATTTTCAACTGTTCACTTGTCACCGCCAAGTTGCATCTCACAAACTATAGCTCGGAAAGTGAATATGCTTTTTGTGGTTGTCACAATGGATAGAACATATTTAATACCCAGAATGCATATGTCACACGTCCAATTCGGATATACGGAAACAAAGTTATGCTAAAAATAGATTTTCAAATGTTCACTTGTCACCGCCAAGTTGCATCTCACAAACTATAGCTCGGAAAGTGAATCTGCTTTTTGTGGTTGTCACAATGGATAGAACATATTTTTATACCCCGAATGCATATGTCATACGTCCAATTGGGATATACGGAAACAAAGTTATGCTAAAAATATATTTTCAAATGTTCACTTGTCACCGCCAAGTTGCATCTCACAAACTATAGCTCGTAAAGTGATTCTACTTTCTGTGGTTATCACAATGGATAGAACATATTTTTCTACCACAAATGCATATGTCACAGGTCCAATTAGGATATACGGAAACAAAGTTATGCTAAAAATAGATTTTCAACTGTTCACTTGTCACCGCCAATTTGCATCTCACAAACTCTAGATCGGAATGTGATTCTGCTATCTCTTGTTTTCAAAATGGATAGAACTTATTTTTCTACACCAAAAGCAAATGTTACATGTCAAATTCGGATATACTGAAACAAAGTTATGCTAAAAATAGATTTTCAACTCTTTACTTGTCACCGCCAAGTTGCGTCTCACAAACTATAGCTCGGAAAGTGATTCTGCTATTTCTGTGGTTGTCACAATGGATAGAACTTATTTTTCTACCCAAAATGCATATGTCACACGTCCAATTCGGATATACGGAAACAAAGTTATGCTAAAAATGGATTTTCAACTATTCACTTGTCACCGCCAAGATGCATCTCACAAACTATAGCTCGGAATGTGATTCTGCTTTCTGTTGTTGTCGCAATGGATAGAATTTATTTTTCTACCCCAAATGCATATGTCACACGTCCAATTCGGATATACGGAAACATAGTTATGCTAAAAATAGATTTTCAACTATTCACTTGTCACCGTCTAGTTGCATCTCACAAACTATAGCTCGGAATGTGATTCTGCTTTCTTTGGTTGTCACAATGGATAGAACTTATTTTTCTACCCCAAATGCATATGTCACACGTCCAATTCGGATATACGGAAACCAAGCTATGCAAAAAATAGATTTTCAACTGTTCAATTGTCACGGCCAAGTTGCATCTCCCAAACTATATCTCGGAATGTGATTCTGCTTTATGTGATTCTCACAATGGATAGAACATATTTTTCTACCCGAAATCCATATGTCACACGTCCAATTCGGATATACGGAAACAAAGTTATGGTATAAATAGATTTTCAACTCTTCACTTGTCACCGCCATGTTGCATCTTACAAACTATAGCTCGGAAAGTGATTCTTCTTTTTGTGGTTGACACAATGGATAGATCATATTTTTCTATACCTAATGCATATGTCAGACGTCCAATTCTGATGTACGGAAACAAAGTTATGCAAAAAATAGATTTTAAACTATTCATTTGTCAACGCCATGTTGCATCTCACAAACTATAGTTCATAATGGGATTCTGCTTTCTGTGGTTGTCACAATGGATAGAACTTATTTTTCTACCCCAAATGTATATGTCACACGTCCAATTTGGATATACGGAAAAAAGTTATGCTAAAAATATAATTTCAACTGTTCACTTGTCACCGCCAAGTTGCATCTCACAAACAATAGTTCAGAAAGTGATACTGATATCTCTGGTTTTCAAAATGGATAAAATTTATTCTTCAAACCCAAATGCATATTTTAGACGCCCAATTCTGATATACGGAAACAAAGTTATGATAAATATAGATTTTCAACTGTTCACTTGTCACCGCCAAGTTGCATCTCACAGACTATAGCTCGGAAAGTGATTCTCTTTTTGTGGTTGTCAAAATGGATAGAACATATTTTTCTACCCCAAATGCATATGTCACAGGTCCTATTCGGATATACGGAAACAAAGTTATGCTAAAAATAGATTTTCAACTATTACTTGTCACCGCCAATTTGCATCTCACAAACTCTAGATCGGAATGTGATTCTGCTATCTCTTGTTTTGAAAATGGATAGAACTTATTTTCCTACACCAAAAGCAAATGTGACATGTCCAATTCAGATATACTGAAACAAAGTTATGCTAAAAATAGATTTTCAACTCTTTACTTGTCACCGCCAAGTTGCGTCTCACAAACTATAGCTCAGAAAGTGATTCTGCTATTTCTGTTGTTGTCGTAATGGATAGAACTTATTTTTCTACCCCAAATGCATATGTCAAACGTCCAATTCGGATAAACGGAAAGAAAGTTATGCTAAAAATAGATTTTCAATTGTTCACGTGTTACCGACAAGTTGCATCTCACAAAGTATATCTCAGAATTCGGTTCTGCTTTATGTGGTTCTCCCAATGGATAGAACATATTTTTCTACCCGAAATCCATATGTCACACGTCCAATTCGGATATACGGAAACAAAGTTATGGTAAAAATAGATTTTCAATTATTCACTTGTCACCGCCATGTTGCATCTTACAAACTATAGCTAGGAAAGTGATTCTTCTTCTTGTGGTTGTCACAATGGATAGAACTTATTTTTCTACCCCAAATGCATATGTCACACGTCCAATTCGGATATACGGAAACCAAGCTATGCTAAAAATAGATTTTCAACTTTTCACTTGTCACGGCCAAGTTGCATCTCCCAAACTATAGCTCGGAATGTGATTCTGCTTTATGTGGTTCTCACAATGGATAGAACATATTTTTCTACCCGAAATCCATATGTCACACGTCCAATTCGTTTATACGGAAACAAAGTTATGGTAAAAATAGATTTTCAACTATTCACTTGGCACCGCCATGTTGCATCTTACAAACTATAGCTCGGAAAGTGATTCTTCTTCTTGTGGTTGTCACAATGGATAGAACATATTTTTATACCCCAAGTGCATATGTCACACGTCCAATTCGGATATACGGAAACAAAGTTATGCTAAAAATAGATTTTCAACTATTCACTTGTCACCGCCTTGTTGCATCTCACAAACTATAGCTCGGAATGAGATTCTGCTATCTCTTGTTTTCAAAATGGATAGAACTTATTTTTTTACACCAAATGCAAATGTCACATGTCCAATTCGGATATACTGAAACAAAGTTATGCTAAAAATAGATTTTAAACTCCTTACTTGTCACCGCCAAGTTGCGTCTCACAAACTATAGCTCGGAAAGTGATTGTGCTATTTCTGTTGTTGTCGTAATGGATAGAACTTATTTTTCTACCCCAAATGCATATGTCAAACGTCCAATTCGGATAAACGGAAACAAAGTTATGCTAAAAATAGATTTTCAACTGTTCACGTGTTACCACCAAGTTGCATCTCACAAAGTATATCTCGGAATTCGGTTCTGCTTTCTGTGGTTGTCACAATGGATAGAACTTATTTTTCTACACAAAATGCATATGTCACACGTCCAATTCGGATATACGGAAACAAAGTTATGCTAAAAATAGATTTTCAACTGTTCACTAGTCACCGGCAAGTTGCATCTCACAAACTATAGCTCAGAAAGTGATTCTGCTTTCTCTGCTTTTCAAAATGGATAGAACTAATTTTTCTACCCCAAATGAATATGTCACACGTCCAATTCTGATATACGGAAACAAAGTAATGCTAAAAATAGATTTTCAACTGTTCACTTGTCACCGCCAAGTAGCATCTCACAAACAATAGCTTGGAAAGTGATTCTGCTTCATCTGGTATTCAAAATGGATAGAACTAATTTTTCTACCCCAAATGAATATGTCACACGTCCAATTCTGATATACGGAAACATAGTTATGCTAAAAGTAGATTTTCAACTATTGACTTGTCACCGCCAAGTTGCATCTCACAAACTACAGCTCGGAATGAGATTATGGTTTTTTGTGATTGTCACAATGGATAGAACATATTTTTATACCCCCAATGAATATGTCACACGTCCAATTCGGATATACGGAAACAAAGTTTGCTAAAAATAGATTTTCAACTTTTCACTTGTCACCGCCAAGTTGCATCTCACAAACAATAGCTCGGAAAGTGATTCTGCTTTCTCTGGTTTTTAAAATGGATAGAACTAATTTTTCTACCCACAATGAATATGTCACACGTCCAATTCTGATATACGGAAACAAAGTTATGCTAAAAATAGATTTTCAACTGTTCACTTGTCACCGCCAAGTTGCATCTCACAAACTATAGCTCGAAATATGATTCTGCTTTCAATGGTTATCACAATGGATAGAACATATTTTTTCTACCCCAAATACATATATCGCACGTCCAATTCGGATATACGGAAACAAAGTTATGCTAAAAATTGATTTTCAACTATTCACTTGTCACCGCCAAGTTGCATCTAACAAACTATAGCTCGCACTTTGATTCTGCTTTTTATGGTTGTGACAATGGCTAGAACATATTTTTATACCCCAAATGCATATGTCACACGTCCAATTTGGATATACGGAAACAAAGTTATGCTAAAAATAGATTTTCAATTGTTCACTTGTCACCGCCATGTTGCATCTCACAAACTATAGCTCGAAATGTGATTATCCTTTCTGTGGTTGTCAAATTGGATAGAACTTATTTTTCTACCCCAAATGCATATGTCACACGTCCAATTGGGATATACGGAAACAAAGTTATGCTAAAAATAGATTTTCAACTATTCACTTGTCACCGTCTAATTGCATCTCACAAACTATAGCTCAGAATGTGATTCTGCTTTCTGCGGTTGTCACAATGGTTAGAACTTATTTTTCTTCCCCAAATTCATATGTCACACGTCCAATTCGGATATACGGAAACAAAGTTATGCTAAAAATATATTTTCAACTGTTCACTTGTCACCGCCAAGTTGCATCTCACAAACTATAGCTCGAAATATGATACTGCTTTCTGTGGTTATCACAATGGATAGAACTAATTTTTCTACCCCAAATGAATATGTCACACGTCAAATTCTGATATACGGAAACAAAGTTATGCTAAAAATAGATTTTCAACTGTTCACTTGTCACCGCCAAGTTGCATCTCACAAACAATAGCTCGGAAAGTGATTCTGCTTTCTCTGGTTTTCACAATGGATAGAACTAATTTTTCTACCCCAAATGAATATGTCACACGTCCAATTCTGATATACGGAAACAAAGTTATGCTAAAAATAGATTTTCAACTGTTCACTTGTCACCGCCAAGTTGCATCTCACAAACAATAGCTCGGAATGTGATTCTGCTTTCTCTGGTTGTCACAATGGATAGAACTAATTTTTCTACCCCAAATGAATATGTCACACGTCCAATTCTGATATACGGAAAGATAGTTATGCTAAAAGTAGATTTTCAACTGTTGACTTGTCACCGCCAAGTTGCATCTCACAAACTATAGCTCGGAATGAGATTCTGGTTTTTGTGATTGTCACAATGGATAGAACATATTTTTATACCCCCAATGAATATGTCACAGGTCCAATTCGGATATACGGAAACAAAGTTATGCTAAAAATAGATTTTCAACTGTTCACTTGTCACCGCCAAGTTGCATCTCACAAACAATAGCTCGGAAAGTGATTCTGCTTTCTCTGGTATTTAAAATGGATAGAACTAATTTTTCTACCCACAATGAATATGTCACACGTCCAATTCTGATATACGGAAACAAAGTTATGCTAAAAATAGATTTTCAACTGTTCACTTGTCACCGCCAAGTTGCATCTCACGAACTATAGCTCGAAATATGATTCTGCTTTCAATGGTTATCACAATGGATAGAATATATTTTTCTACCCCAAATGCATATAGTCACACGTCCAATTCGGATATACGGAAACAAAGTTATGCTAAAAATAGATTTTCAACTATTCACTTGTCACCGCCAAGTTGCATCTCACAAACTATAGCTCGCACTTTGATTCTGCTTTTTATGGTTGTGACAATGGCTAGAACATATTTTTATACCCCAAATGCATATGTCACACGTCCAATTCGGATATACGGAAACAAAGTTATGCTAAAATAGATTTTCAACTGTTCACTTGTCACCGCCAAGTTGCATCTCACAAACTATAGCTCGGAATGTAATTCTGCTTTATGTGGTTGTCACAATGGATAGAACTTATTTTTCTACCCCAAATGCATATGTCACACGTCCAATTCGGGATATACGGAAACAAAGTTATGCTAAAAATAGATTTTCAACTGTTCACTTGTCACCGCCAAGTTGCATCTCACAAACTATAGCTCGGAATGTGATTCTGCTTTTTGTGGTTGTCACAATGGATAGAACTTATTTTTCTACCCCAAATGCATATGTCACACGTCCAATTTGGATATACGGAAAAAAGTTATGCTAAAAATAGAATTTCAACTTTTCACTTGTCACCGCCAAGTTGCATCTCACAAACAATAGCTCAGAAAGTGATTCTGCTATCTCTGGTTTTCAAAATGGATAAAATTTATTATTCAAACCCAAATGCATATTTTAGACGCCCAATTCTGATATACGGAAACAAAGTTATGATAAATATAGATTTTCAACTATTCATTTGTCACCGCCAAGTTGCATCTCACAAACTATAGCTCGGAAAGTGATTCTGCTTTTTGTGGTTGTAACAATGGATAGAACATATTTTTATTCCCCAAATGCATATGTCACACGTCCAATTCGGATATACGGAAACAAAGTTATGCTAAAAATAGATTTTCAACTATTCACTTGTCACCGCCAAGTTGCGTCTCACAAACTATAGCTCGGAAAGTGATTCTGCTATTTCTGTTGTTGTCGTAATGGATAGAACTTATTTTTCTACCCCAAATGCATATGTCAAACGTCCAATTCGGATAAACGGAAACAAAGTTATGCTAAAAATAGATTTTCAACTGTTCACGTGTTACCGCCAAGTTGCATCTCACAAAGTATATCTCGGAATTCGGTTCTGCTTTCTGTGGTTGTCACAATGGATAGAACTTATTTTTCTACCCAAAATGCATATGTCACACGTCCAATTCGGATATACGGAAACAAAGTTATGCTAAAAATGGATTTTCAACTATTCACTTGTCACCGCCATGTTGCATCTCACAAACTATAGCTCGGAATGTGATTCTGCCTTTCTGTTGTTGTCACAATGGATAGAATTTATTTTTCTACCCCAAATGCATATGTCACACCTCCAATTCGGATATACGGAAACATAGTTATGCTAAAAATAGATTTTCAACTATTCACTTGTCACCGTCTAGTTGCATCTCACAAACTATAGCTCGGAATGTTATTCTGCTTTCTTTGGTTGTCACAATGGATAGAACTTATTTTTCTACCCCAAATGCATATGTTACACGTCCAATTCGGATATACGGAAACCAAGCTATGCTAAAAATTGATTTTCAACTGTTCACTTGTCACGGCCAAGTTGCATCTCCCAAACTATAGCTCGGAATGTGATTCTGCTTTATGTGGTTCTCACAATGGATAGAACATATTTTTCTACCCGAAATCCTTATGTCACACGTCCAATTCGGATATACGGAAACAAAGTTATGGTAAAAATAGATTTTCAACTATTCACTTGTCACCGCCTAGTTGCATCATACAAACTATAGCTCGGAAAGTGATTCTGCTTTCTGTGGTTGTCACAATGGATAGATCATATTTTTCTATCCCTAATGCATATGTCAGACGTCCAATTCTGATGGATGTACGGAAACAAAGTTATGCTAAAAATAGATTTTCAACTATTCACTTGTCACCGCCATGTTGCATCTCACAAACTATATCTCGGAATGTGATTCTGCTCTCTGTGGTTGTCGCAATGGATAGAACTTATTTTTCTACCCCAAATGCATATGTCACACGTCCAATTCAGATAAACGGAAACAAAGTTATGCTAAAAATAGATTTTCAACTATTCACGTGTTACCGCCAAGTTGCATCTCACAATGTATAGCTCGGAATGTGATTCCTGCTTTCTCTGATTGTCACAATTGATAGAATACATTTTTCTGGTTGTGCAATGATTAATGTGTGTATTTTGAATGGAAAATGTGTGTATTTTCTGGTTGTGCAATGATTAATTGGTGAATCACGTATTTATTATAAACATATATGGGTGTGTTTGTAATAAGGATTTCGTGGATTCACCGGGTATGATTGATAGTGAAATCAATGAAATGGAAATGTATTTTCTGGCGACCATAAATGGTTAGCGACTTCGGCTCGAGTTTATGTAGCAATACTTCGGCCCGAGTTTATGTGGCAACACTTCGACCCGAGTTTATGTTGCAACACTTCGGCCCGAGTTTATGTGGCATGTTTTCTTTGTAAAAGAGATGAGAAATCGCTTTTAGCTAACCCTAAGGGGTGTAGTGACTTTGGCTCAAGTGATGTAGCACGGAAAATGAATTTCATAGTGATTTACTAATCTTTTCTAATGTGGATTATCTTATAATGACGTTTATTGAATTAATGCATTACTCCTTTATGTGTTTGTGCTTTTGTCATTGATAATCCCATTGCAGATGAACAGGTGACATGAGGTGGTCTCATTTTTGGAAGCTTTAGGAGCCTTATGTTTTGGTTTCACTTATTTGCACTATTTTGTACATGAGTGCTTATTGGATTAGTTGAAATATTTTGTAACTATGGATATATAACTTACATGATTTATTGTAACTCTGGATATTCGTAGCTATGGGTATTTTGGAAACCCATAGCTAGTTGTATGCGGTCGTTGCATGACATATTGAAATGAATTATGATTTTCTGTCGAATAAGTATGTATCTCATTTTGAAATATGAAATGAGTAGGAATGGGAAAGTGAGAGTTAAATATGGTTGTTGGAAATTGTCGGTAAGATTTATGAGGAAATGAATGCATAATGAATAAGATAATAAGAAAATTTTCAAGGGTAGAATTTCGGTCCTTACAATATGGTATCAGAGCATAGTTAATTCTGCGGCCTAGGGTATGGCCTTACTTGCTTCTTTGTAACCTTTAATTTATTTAACTATGTGATTTAGGTGAAATGTTGTGTGATTATGTGATGATTTATCTGGTTAAACGTGGTTTACTGATGAACGAATGAGTGCAGGTACACGTCACTAAAATGTCTGGTAGAGGACGAGGAAGGGGATCGGGTCAGAATGACTTGTTGGCCCAGATTGCGGCAGTGCTGACAAACATGAACGAGAACTTGCAACACCTGAAGTTGGATGAGTTCTGTAGGAGGAACCCCAGTCCGTTTCAAGGGGGGTTCGCTCCTGATGCAGCCATCGAGTGGATTCAGAGATTGGAGAGGATTTTCAAGGCCATGAGCTGTTCTGATGCTCAGAAGTTGGCGTATGCCACCTATTTGTAAGAGAAGGAGGCCGAAAGCTGGTGGGAATTCACTCGGCGCCAAATGGAGGCGGAGGGGCAAGTAATTCTGTGGTGTACTTTCAGGGAGAAATTCCTTCGAAAGTATTTTCCTGCTGATCTGAGGAGTCAGAAAGAAATGGAATTCTTGAGGTTGTAACAAGGAAACCTGTCGGTGGGTCCAAGTGCTCGAAGTTTGAATCGGGTTTGAAGCCCAAGCTGAAAACGATGCTTAGGCATCAAGAGATCACTGATTTTTCTACATTGGTCAACAAGTGTAGAATGGTTGAGGATGATATGAAGGCGGATGAAGTGGTGGCGTCAAGATCACTTCCTCCCAAGAATTTTGGGCCCCAAAGGAATTTTGTGCACGGGAAGGGTAAGGGTAAGGCGTTTCCGGAAGAAGGGAAGCCTTATTCCTCGCTTATGGGTAACAAAGGATATACTCCGCATGGGTCAAGAACTCATGCCAATGCCGGAGGGTCACATCAAAACTCTCCATCCTGGTGTAAAAAATGCGGCCGAAAGAACTTTGGTGTTTCTTGCCCCAAAACCACACTTAGCTGCTTTTACTGCAAGGAGAGTGGGCATCTTAAGAGGCATTGTCCCAAATTACGGCATAGTATGAATGTTGTTAGTGCTGAACGACCTCGATCCACCGGCAGAGTATGAATGTTGTTAGTGCTGAACGACCTCGATCCACTGGCAGAGTATTCACCATGAGTGGTGCAGAGGCTTCAGATGTAGATGGCCTGATAAAAGGTAATTGCATGGTGGCAGGTATTCCCCTTTTTGTGTTGTTTGATTCGGGAGCGACACACTCCTTTGTATCTATTGAATGCGTGGATAGACTAAAATTGCATACTGAGTCGTTGCCTTTCAACTTGGTCGTATCCACCCCAACTGATGTGCCTGTGGTGGTGTCTCGATGTCCGGTAGTGGTAAACGGTAGGACTTTTACCGTGGATTTAATCTGCTTACCACTATCACAGTTGGATCTAATTCTGGGGATGGACTGGTTGTCGGCGAATCATGTAATGCTTAATTGTGTCGATAAGACCCGTGGTATTCGAGAATCTAGATGAGATTTCTGATGAGGTTAATGACATGAAACCGTTATCGGCAAAGGAAGTCAGGACTTCCTGTAAGGAGGGAGGAGCCATGTTTATGTTGTTGGCATCCTTGGAGGGTATCGAGAAACCTAAGGTTGAGGATATTCCAATAGTTCGTGAGTTTCCTGAGGTATTTCCTGGTGATATTACGGAGTTACCTCCAGTAAGAGAAGTGGAATTCTCTATTGATTTGGTACTTGGAACGGGACCCATCTCTATAGCTCCTTATAGGATGGCACCGCTAGAATTGGCTGAGTTGAAGAAGCAGGTCGAGGACTTATTGGCCAAGAAGTTTATTCGTCCTAGTGTCTCGCCGTGGGGTGCGCCTGTTTTGTTGGTTAAGAAGAAAGATGGTAGTATGTGGTTGTGTACCGACTACGGACAGTTGAACAAGGTTACTATCAAGAATAAATATTCGTTGCCTCGAATTGATGACTTGATGGATCAATTGAGGGGAGCGGTGGTGTTTTCAAAAATTGACCTCCGGTCGGGTTACCACCAACTTCGTGTGAAGTCGGAAGACATTCCTAAAACTGCTTTTAGGACAAGGTATGGGCATTTGGAATATTTGGTCATGCCTTTTGGTGTAACGAATGCCCCAGCAATATTTACCGACTACATGAATCGGATTTTTCATCCGTATTTGGATTCATTCATAGTGGTATTTATTGATGACATTTTGGTTTACTCCAAAAGCCGAGAGGAACATGCTGAGCACTTGAGGATTGTTCTAGAACTCTTGAGTAAGAACCAGTTGTATGCTAAATTGTCTAAATGCGATTTCTGGTTGGAGTCGGTGAACTTTCACTGACATGTAATATCCAAGGAAGGGGTAGTTGTTGATCCTTCGAAGGTTGAAGTGGTTATGGAATGGGTAGTACCCAAGTCGGTTACTAAAATCCGGAGTTTTCTGGTTTTGGCTGGCTATTATCGGAAATTCAGTGAGAGATTTTCGAAGTTGGCACTACCATTGACTAAGCTCACTAGGAAAGGAGAACCGTATGTGTGGACACTTCGTTGTGAATAAAGCTTTCAGGAGTTGAAACGAAGGTTGACTACGGCACTAGTGTTGGTTCTTCCTTGTACCGATAAGGATTTCAATTTTTATTGTGATGCTTTCAAGCAAGGTTTGGGTTGTGTTCTGATGCAGGAAGGGAAAGTTGTTGCCTACGCTTCTCGTCAGTTAAGAACGCACGAGCAAAACTACCCTACTCATGATTTAGAATCCGCTGCAGTGGTCTTTGCTTTAAAAATCTGGAGACACCATCTCTATGGCATAAGGTTTGTGGTTTATAGTGACCATAAGAGTTTGAAATATCTGTTTGATCAAAAGGAGCTGAATATGAGGCAGAGGACATGGATGGAGTTCCTAAAGGATTATGATTTTGGATTGCAGTACCATCCGGGAAAGGCCAATGTAGTGGCCGATGCGCTAAGTCGGAAATCTTTACACATGTCGGCTTTGATGGTTAGAGAAGGGAAACTAATTGAAGAGTTCAGAGATATGAACTTGGATGTTCATATAAAGCCTCATAGTATGATTTTGGGAATGCTGAAGGTCACCAATGAACTGTTTGATCAAATCTGAGTATTGCAAGTTGAGGATATCGAGATAATAGAAAAACGGGATTTGATGCTAAGTGGCAAGGAAACTAATTTCGCATCGGACCCTAGTGAAATGCTGCGTTATAAAGGGAGAGTGTGTGTGCCTCGTGATGAGGAATTATGGAAGAGTATTTTAGAGGAGTCTCAGAAGAGAAAGATGAGTTTTCACCCGGGAACTACCAAGATGTACCAAGATTTGAAGAAGTTGTTTTGGTGGTCAGGGTTGAAGAGGGATGTGGCTTCGTATGTCTCGAGTTGTTTAGTGTAACGACCCGATTTCTACCCTTGAAATTTTTTTCATTCTTTTTAATTCCCTCTTACATACAGTCATCATCCTACTTAAAACATTCAGGAATCATTCCTTAAAAATACTCTTTACACCTATTATATTATCATATAATTTAAATTGCGGAAAAACATAATTCATTCATTATTATTCCCACTGGGTACTAAGAGCCCAAAAGTTATATTACTCCAAATATAACAATACTCATGGTTAGGAATACCCAAATAAATGTCAGCCATGGTTACAATCATTCAAATCCACAAGTAGTCATTTAAAGTACAAAAACGCAAATAATGAATCCAACGTCTAAAGCTCCTAAAGCTCCCGAACTAGCATACTCCATTCGTCTATTTACCTGCAATGGGATTATCAATGACAAAAGTACAAAACACACAAAGGAGTAAGTCGTTAATTCAATAAACGTCATTATAAGATAATCCACATTAGAAAAAGGGTTAGTAAACCATTTTCGAAATTCATTTTGTCGTGCTACATAACTTGAGCCAAAGTCGCTACACCCCTCAGGGTTAGCTAAAAGCAGAATCTCGTTTCTCTTAAAACAAATCACGCTTTTATACTCAAGCCAGAGTTTACGCTTCTATACTCAAGCCAGAGTCGCTAACCATTCCTGGTCGGCTAAAACATATTTTCCTTTCATCGATCTCCTTATAAATCATTTTCATGCTTCTATACTCAAGCCAGAGTGTATGCTTCTATACTCAAGCCAGAGTGTATGCTTCTATACTCAAGCCAGAGTGTATGCTTCTATACTCAAGCCAGAGTCGCTAACCATTCATGGTCGGCTAAAACATATTTTCCTTTCATCGATCTTCTCATAAATCATTTTCATGCTTCTATACTCAAGCCAGAGTGTATGCTTCTATACTCAAGCCAGAGTGTATGCTTCTATACTCAAGCCAGAGTGTATGCTTCTATACTCAAGCCAGAGTGTATGCTTCTATACTCAAGCCAGAGTGTATGCTTCTATACTCAAGCCAGAGTCGCTAACCATTCATGGTCGGCTAAAAATGTACTTCTTTTTCATTTGTTTCACCATAAATCATTTTCGGTAAATCCACGCCCACATTAGTATAAACACACCCATATATGTTTATACTAAATACGTGATTTACACTCAATCATCGCATGACCAGAAAGTACCACATACTTTCCTTTCCGTAAATCTACGCCTACTTTAATGTAAACACACCCATATATGTTTACATTAAATGCGTACTTTACGTATCAATCATTGCATAATCAGAAAACTCACATTTTCGATTCCAAATGCTCAATTAAAGACTTATCCTTACCTCGATGAGTGTTGGGTTTGGTTCTTGGCAACTTCTCGAGTTCCACCGACACCGCCTCCAACCTTAGGATCTCTCTTCATCCCACCATATCACACAATGTTAGTCATTTATTCCAAATATCACATAAACAACTTATATTGCATCATTTAATCATACAAAATATTCATCATCAATATTCAACCATCTAAAACATGCATAATCTCATATTTCAATATTTGGGGTAAACTCATCTTCTACCTCTAACATTTTACTCATTCTCTCCTTTTACCACATTTTCACTTTTAGGGTTTTTGGGGTTTTCATGAATCAACCCACAACCTTTTCCATTCTTGAGATACTATCTCTAAACCAAGAGTTTACAAGATAAAAACAACATAAAACGAACCATAACTCTAACGGATGAGTTTCCATGGTTTCTCATATTTTGAAAATAGATCTAACATACCCAAAACAAGTTAGAGAGGAAGAAGAAGAGTTAGAAACAAGAGGTTTACCTCTTCGCAAGCTCTAAGATGAGTCCTAAGGCTCCTTGCTCTTGAAAAACTCCCTTCTCTCTCTTCTCTTCGAGTTCTAACCCTAAAATGTGTTTGGGGTTTCTATTTTTAAAGAGCAGTCGTCGGGTTCTCGCTCAAGCGAGCCCATTCTCGCTCAAGCTAGCCCATTCTCGCTCAAGCGAGAATTTCACAGTAGCAATTTTCGCTTAACGCATATATGTAATCGATTACATGGATTGTGTAATCGATTACATAGTGTAAAATGCACATATCTGATGCTTTTATCTGCATGTAATCGATTACATGGATTGTGTAATCGATTACATCATGCATATCTGATGCTTTTATCTGCATGTAATCGATTACATGGATTGTGTAATCGATTACATCATGCATATCTGATGCTTTTATCATCATGTAATCGATTACATGTATTGTGTAATCGATTACATCATGCACATCTGATGCTTTTATCATCATGTAATCGATTACATGTATTGTGTAATCGATTACATCATGCACATCTGATGCTTTTATCAGCATGTAATCGATTACATGTGTTGTGTAATCGATTACATCATGTAAAATGCACATATCTGATGCTTTTATCTGCATGTAATCGATTACATGGACTGTGTAATCGATTACACTGCCCAAAATTGCCATTTCTCGCCCGGGTGATACAACTCTTGCTCAGGCGAGAATCCTCCAGTATAGCCCAAGATTTCACCCTCCCAGATGCACCTCTCTCGCTCAAGCGAGAATCTCTGGATCAAGCGAGGCTTCCAGGACTGATACTCTAATTTTTAAAGACTAAATTCGGGGTGTTACAATCCTCCCCCTCTTATAAGAATTTTCGTCCCCGAAAATTAAACATACCTCGAAAATCAAAATCATCACCTAAACCTTAGGCACAAGGATACTCCACCAAAATCATAATCGATTCCCTAATCCATTAAGATTACTTAATCAGTCACTAAGGGCATACACCACTAAACCGTGACATCACCCACCAATTCATGAACTAACTCATAAATGTCCAAATATTAAGGTTTCAGCCTTTAATATCCCGAATGCCCTGAGAATTAAACCGTAATTTAGTCTAAAGATCTTTCCTACATTCGTCAAGAACCATAGGTATCTAGCACATATCCATCTATCAATCCTAACATACGTTAAGAATTTCGATAACATTCTCGAACTTTAGCGAATGGGAAACTCCTTATCTCATATCTATCTAAATGCGTCTTTTAACATCCATCATACACTAGCTAGTTTCATCTCCACTCAAGAATCTAGCACAATTTCATTTCACTCAATCAACAAAGTACTTACACAATAGGACTCTTAGTGTCTCATCTATCGTACACAATTCAACTATCCAATAATTGTCTAATTACATCAAATATTTCTACCAGCAAATCTTATCGTCTAAAGAAATTACCAATTTCTAGCCTCCACTGAAACCATAAAACCATTGATTCACACCAAAACTAGGTATTCTGTTACCAATCGGCAAGCACAAGTCGACCAACACTCAAACCTACAACTTGCGTTTGGTTTGGTCACCCCAATTCCGTTAGTAAATATAAACTTATTAACCCACTCGCATTATGTCCAGAAATACATGGGCGTCTTATATCACTAAACTTTTAATAACCTCAAACTCATGCTATGTTCCACCCAAAACATTATTTAGCCACATGCTATGTTTCACCCAAAACTGATTTTCTCCAATATGACACTAAATCATTATTTAGCCACATGCTATGTTTCACCCAAAACTGATTTTCGAAAACGGTTTGAATCCACGACTCATGGCAACCACGTCGTGAAACAAGGTTCGCACGCTCATTTCGACACAACCCAAAACTTCTTCTCTCCTATGGTTACACCACACCCATACACCGCAATTACTGACGTTCACGAAACAACAACAACTTTTGCCGGTACACATTCAACGCAGACAATTTCGGATCACCGCCACTATTTCATGCGTTGCCAATGTCCTACCGCAAAAGAACCGGTCATTCGAGACCAAAAGTTTCACGTCTATTCCATTGCATTCATCACATTGCCGGGGTAAGTAACTTAACTAGCCTCTTTTCTCGACTATCATTATAAGTCTTACCCTTTTGCACCCATATACATATCAATGCAATTAGATCTTAATTCTTCACCTCAACAAGTACACAGTTAAACATAACACAATTTGCTGATCGCTAGTCCATTTTCAGGATTAAATCCAACTGGGACATCATCGCGCATATCAACACCATAGTAAAGGTTCTACCATTTACCCCAACCGTACACTGAGACACTCCCGATCCAAAATAAGTTTTTTTTGAGGTTCAACATCCCCGCACATAGCTTGGTGTTCAATACCAATATACATTTGTTACGGCGGGTACTCATCCTTAACAAAAAAATAAATTTCATAGACCAGAAGCTTCATACACAAGAATCAAAAATAACTTTTTCATACTTAATCGATTTTGGGGTACCAACCATAGGTCACCTCAAAATGATAATACATCTGATTAGTCAACATCCATGTAAACACATTAGTCGCAAGGACCTTTAGGTAATTTATCCAACATCTATTTCATTTTTGAAATATGAGTTTCACCTCTTAGCGTGCGCATACCCACTAAGGCCAACAAAGGGAATTAACCTTTAACAACTCATAAGAGAAAACAAGCATCCCCGACTTAAACATTTTTCTTGTCAGTATACTTATTATAAAAGTCGATCATTCATAGACGAAAGTCCCCTTTCCAAGACAAAATAAATAGTTCTTTCAAATTTTAACATCTCGAAATACTAACGAGTTCTTAAATACCCTCTCGTGACATTTACTGAATAAACACCGATCCCTTTTTCGAATGAGAGTCTGACTCTCTTAGCCGACATTGGCCCCATACCACTAGCCTGGTTAGAGACCTTGCACAGATCCCCAACTGCTACAACCCTGTCAGCGCTATAAAATCATAACATGATTTGCCGACAATAGTCCATCCCCAAAATTATATCTAACTGGGATAACGACAAGCAGACTGAATCTACGGTAAATATCACACCATTTACCACAATCGGACACTAGAACATAAACGTCGACACCACCACCAGCACAAAGATTAGGGTCGACGCGACCAAGTCAGAAGTAATGACTCAGTTTACAATCTCAGCCGATTTTCACATTTAACATATATGAGGGAGTGTGTCGCTCCCGAATCAACATCACTAAACAAGGAATACTTGTCACCATGCGTTTACCTCTCGCCGGATCATCAACACCCGATGTCCCTGCACCACTTGGGGTAACCATCTGACCGTGGTCCCTTGCCTCCCCAGCATGCATGACATTAGGTCTCCGATCCAGCTTGGGACAGAGAGCCTGGACCTGGAGCCACGCTCCGGTTCAAATTTCGTAAGTTTTCATTCATGCCCTGAAGCACCTCTAACATCTGTGCCAAGAGATCATCGGAAGTATTCTGGCTCGTTTCTCTTCCTCTTTCAGCCATGCGTACCTGCACTCACGTACTTGTCAGTAGACTAATTTTATAACCAGACAAACATCACATAAACACACAACCGTCAATGCTAACCAAGCAGTTCAAGCACATAAAGATTACAAAGAAGCATGTAAGGCCATATCCTAGGCCGCAAGATTAACTATGCTCTGATACCATATTGTAACGACCCGATTTCTACCCTTGAAATTTTTTTTCATTCTTTTTAATTCCCTCTTACATACAGTCATCATCCTACTTAAAACATTCAGGAATCATTCCTTAAAAATACTCTTTACACCTATTATATTATCATATAATTTAAATTGCGGAAAAACATAATTCATTCATTATTATTCCCACTGGGTACTAAGAGCCCAAAAGTTATATTACTCCAAATATAACAATACTCATGGTTAGGAATACCCAAATAAATGTCAGCCATGGTTACAATCATTCAAATCCACAAGTAGTCATTTAAAGTACAAAAACGCAAATAATGAATCCAACGTCTAAAGCTCCTAAAGCTCCCGAACTAGCATACTCCATTCGTCTATTTACCTGCAATGGGATTATCAATGACAAAAGTACAAAACACACAAAGGAGTAAGTCGTTAATTCAATAAACGTCATTATAAGATAATCCACATTAGAAAAAGGGTTAGTAAACCATTTTCGAAATTCATTTTGTCGTGCTACATAACTTGAGCCAAAGTCGCTACACCCCTCAGGGTTAGCTAAAAGCAGAATCTCGTTTCTCTTAAAACAAATCACGCTTTTATACTCAAGCCAGAGTTTACGCTTCTATACTCAAGCCAGAGTCGCTAACCATTCCTGGTCGGCTAAAACATATTTTCCTTTCATCGATCTCCTTATAAATCATTTTCATGCTTCTATACTCAAGCCAGAGTGTATGCTTCTATACTCAAGCCAGAGTGTATGCTTCTATACTCAAGCCAGAGTGTATGCTTCTATACTCAAGCCAGAGTCGCTAACCATTCATGGTCGGCTAAAACATATTTTCCTTTCATCGATCTTCTCATAAATCATTTTCATGCTTCTATACTCAAGCCAGAGTGTATGCTTCTATACTCAAGCCAGAGTGTATGCTTCTATACTCAAGCCAGAGTGTATGCTTCTATACTCAAGCCAGAGTGTATGCTTCTATACTCAAGCCAGAGTGTATGCTTCTATACTCAAGCCAGAGTCGCTAACCATTCATGGTCGGCTAAAAATGTACTTCTTTTTCATTTGTTTCACCATAAATCATTTTCGGTAAATCCACGCCCACATTAGTATAAACACACCCATATATGTTTATACTAAATACGTGATTTACACTCAATCATCGCATGACCAGAAAGTACCACATACTTTCCTTTCCGTAAATCTACGCCTACTTTAATGTAAACACACCCATATATGTTTACATTAAATGCGTACTTTACGTATCAATCATTGCATAATCAGAAAACTCACATTTTCGATTCCAAATGCTCAATTAAAGACTTATCCTTACCTCGATGAGTGTTGGGTTTGGTTCTTGGCAACTTCTCGAGTTCCACCGACACCGCCTCCAACCTTAGGATCTCTCTTCATCCCACCATATCACACAATGTTAGTCATTTATTCCAAATATCACATAAACAACTTATATTGCATCATTTAATCATACAAAATATTCATCATCAATATTCAACCATCTAAAACATGCATAATCTCATATTTCAATATTTGGGGTAAACTCATCTTCTACCTCTAACATTTTACTCATTCTCTCCTTTTACCACATTTTCACTTTTAGGGTTTTTGGGGTTTTCATGAATCAACCCACAACCTTTTCCATTCTTGAGATACTATCTCTAAACCAAGAGTTTACAAGATAAAAACAACATAAAACGAACCATAACTCTAACGGATGAGTTTCCATGGTTTCTCATATTTTGAAAATAGATCTAACATACCCAAAACAAGTTAGAGAGGAAGAAGAAGAGTTAGAAACAAGAGGTTTACCTCTTCGCAAGCTCTAAGATGAGTCCTAAGGCTCCTTGCTCTTGAAAAACTCCCTTCTCTCTCTTCTCTTCGAGTTCTAACCCTAAAATGTGTTTGGGGTTTCTATTTTTAAAGAGCAGTCGTCGGGTTCTCGCTCAAGCGAGCCCATTCTCGCTCAAGCTAGCCCATTCTCGCTCAAGCGAGAATTTCACAGTAGCAATTTTCGCTTAACGCATATATGTAATCGATTACATGGATTGTGTAATCGATTACATAGTGTAAAATGCACATATCTGATGCTTTTATCTGCATGTAATCGATTACATGGATTGTGTAATCGATTACATCATGCATATCTGATGCTTTTATCTGCATGTAATCGATTACATGGATTGTGTAATCGATTACATCATGCATATCTGATGCTTTTATCATCATGTAATCGATTACATGTATTGTGTAATCGATTACATCATGCACATCTGATGCTTTTATCATCATGTAATCGATTACATGTATTGTGTAATCGATTACATCATGCACATCTGATGCTTTTATCAGCATGTAATCGATTACATGTGTTGTGTAATCGATTACATCATGTAAAATGCACATATCTGATGCTTTTATCTGCATGTAATCGATTACATGGACTGTGTAATCGATTACACTGCCCAAAATTGCCATTTCTCGCCCGGGTGATACAACTCTTGCTCAGGCGAGAATCCTCCAGTATAGCCCAAGATTTCACCCTCCCAGATGCACCTCTCTCGCTCAAGCGAGAATCTCTGGATCAAGCGAGGCTTCCAGGACTGATACTCTAATTTTTGAAGACTAAATTCGGGGTGTTACATTTAGTATGTCAGAAAGCCAAAATTGAGCATCAGCGACCGGCGGGAGAGTTATAATCCCTATAAATTCTTGTGTGGAGTGGGATAGTATCTCCATGGATTTTGTATCGGGTTTCCCTAAAACTCAGAAAGGATATGATTCAATATGGGTGATAGTGGATCGGTTAACGAAATCTGCACACTTTCTACCTATGAACATGAAATATTCTTTGGAGCGATTGGCGAAACTGTATATCCGGGAAATAGTTCGTTTGCATGGGATACCGTCGAGCATTATATCGGATAGGGATCCCCGTTTCACTTCCAACTTTTGGACTAGTTTGCAGTCCTCATTGGGAACTAGGTTGAAGTTAAGTTCAGCTTATCATCCACAAACGGACGGTCAATAGGAAAGAACTATACACTCATTGGAAGATCTCTTGAGGGCTTGTGTCTTGGAACAACCGGGGAGTTGGGATAGCATGTTGCCTCTGATTGAATTTACTTACAACAATAGCTTCCATTCGAGTATTGGAATGGTACCTTATGAGGCATTGTATGGTAGGAAGTGCCGAACTCCAGTGAGTTGGTTTGAGACTGGGGAGAACTTGATATTGGGGCCCGAGCTAGTCCAAGAGACTACGGATAAGATCAAGAAAATCTGAGAGAACAAGAGGATTGCCCAGAGTCGACAAAAAAGCTATTACGATAAGAGGTGGAAACCTCTTGAGTTTAATGAGGGAGATCATGTTTTCATGAGAGTAGTCCCGACTACCGGAATTGGTATGGTGTTGAAGTCTCGCAAGTTGACTCCGAGATTTATTGGCCCGTATCAAGTATTGAAAAGGATTGGGTCGGTAGCATATCGGATTGCTTTGCCTCCGTTGTTGTCGAACCTTCATAATGTGTTTCATGTGTCTAAGTTTGAAAGTGTGCATGTCAAGAGGAACACTTTGGAAAGCTCTCCTTATATGTCTTGGTTTTGATGAGGACAACTTGTGCTAATAAGAGCTTGAAGATCATCAACAAATCAACATGCTTAAGCCTTTCGATTGGTACCTTGCTTAGACTAGACTAGTTTAGGTTGAGTCCAAGGATTAAGTCATCTAATACATATCTCAATTGCATAAATCTTTTAAATCTTTTTTCATCTTGAGATATGTCATTCATAATATGTTCATGCATCATATAAATACATGTACATGTGCATTCTAGGCATAATCTAAGTATTAAACATGTATGAATTCAAGTGCATAACATATTTGAAGTTTTTACACATGAAAGAATGTTGTTAATCGATTACCACTTAGTTTAATCGATTAATCTAACTGTTTGCACAGTGTAATCGATTACAACAAAGGTTAATCGATTAATCTAACCTTTTTGTGAAGCTTAATCGATTAAAGCTGTCGTTAATCGATTAACTGGGCATTAAAATCAATTCTTTATAAACTGCATTTTCAGAATTGATCTCATAAGTTGCATGTTAAATTTTTAGAGAGTTAGAGCATTTTTTTCGTGTTAATTGTTGCATCTAGTTGTAAATGCATTTGTGAGCTTAGAAAAGAGAGAATTCTATGCTTTAGGATTGAGTGCTTTTCATGATACATTTCTCATCTTTTCTTGTCACATGTTCTTGCATTTTCACATGATTCTTGATTAGATGTTTACATATTATGCATTCTGTTTTTCACTAATACATTTTTCAGCCATTGTTTATATAACCAATGTATCTCACAATCACTCAAATGTCACTCAATGTGTTTGTGCTCACAATCACTCAAATAATGTCACTCAATTGTGTTTGTTCTCACAAATCACTCAAATGAAGTCACTCAAATGTGTTTACCTCACAATCACTCAATATGACACTAAAGTCTCCTAAGAATCTTGACAAGTCAAGTAATCAAGCTGTTGTAGAAGGTCTTGTGACTAGGTCGCAAAAGCACCAAAGGCTTAGTGTTTGGGTAGGTGTTTTGGTTATGTGTTTAGGGTAGTGTTTGGGGTATTTTGTGGCTTTGGAAAATTTTTGTATTTTGGGGATTTTTTTGGGTTTTGGTTGGGAATGGTGTTTGGGACGTGTTTGGGAAAGGGTTTCGGGTAGGTGTTTGAGGTTTGAACTTGAAAAACAAATTTTTACTTACTTTGGCCGATTTTGTAGCTTTGACCCTTTTTTGTGGATCACTTGATTTGTTTCGGCCTTAACTTCTTTTTCCAGGCAAGAACTGAGCTCTGATGACCACTTGATGACAACCTCAGGGGGGTGATTGCCTTTTTGACAATTCTCCTTTTTGAGAGAATTGCTTGGACCGTTTCTTGCTTGGAACTCTTATGATTTTATTTGAATTTGTACTTGGAAATTTAATGAATGCGGATGTGTATGATTTGTGTTTTGGGTTTATATGTGTTTAAGGGGTAAAGAACAAGAATGTGGATGGGGGTATGAAAGGTGGGGCGCCACAAACACTAAGTGTTTGATAAGCCTGCGAAGTTCGCCACAAGCCAACTAGGTAACTTGATAAGAACGGTTCCTTGGCTTAGCCAAGAATGCTAGGAGACTCACTCACTAACTCAGGAAGTTAATCCAAAATAATTCAATATCAACTTAACTTTATTGATGACTAAAACGAAATACATATAGAAGAATAAACTAGGATTAGGGTTCCCACAAGTTGGGCCTCAAATCCACATAAGATAATGCTAAATTTAGACTAAGATAATTCAAACCTAAAAACTAGGAAGAATTCAAACTAAGTCAAATCCTAATTCTATCTTCTCCTTGGAGGCTTGACCTAGATGGTGTAGTCCTTACTTTTGAATTGGCCACTTGTGGATGCCTTGGAATATGCTTGGCCGAAATTCAAGGAATCCTCTTTTGGGAATGATTCTTTGATGAGTCACTTGAAGATAGATTAGATTAAGTCTTTAGAAGACTTTATCCTTGACTTGGAGTTCAGATTGACTTGGCCTATTTTTAAGGAATCCTTATTTTGGAAGGATTCTTGATAAGCCACTTGAAGATAAGCCTAGATTAAGTCTTTAGAAGACTTTATCTCTCCATTCGAAATTGGTGGCTTGTAGATAGATTAGCTTTTGACTTGGCCTAAAATTAAGGAATCCTTATTTTGGTAAGGATCCTTGATGAGACACTTGGATTCCTTGATCCTTAAGTCTTGTGATGACTTAATCTTCATCTCAAATTCGAATTTCAAATTTGAATTTGAATTTCAAATTTCAATTTCAATTTCCCTCCAAATGCTTTGAATATCAAATTTGACTTTCCCTCCAAGCATTGATCACTTTGGGGCCTTGATGTTCCTTAGGTTTGGCTTGAGGTGTTTTTGGGGCTTGGGCCTGTTTCGGCTTAGTCCTGAAACACTTAGCACACAATTGCTTTCTTCTATACAATTTATTCAAAAGAAAATAAATAACTTAACTTTAAATAACAATAATTAAATTATCCTAGTTTAATGCTGAATTAAGAAATCCTAAGCTACTCATGAGATATAATTCTCATTTATTGAACATAAAATAAAATAGTTGACTCAAGGACATAAATGCCCTTTAAGCCCACGAATTCCAGGGTCAATGGAGTCCTTGGTGAGCTTGTTTAGACCTGACTTGGCCCTGGTTTGAGCCATGGGACCCTCTTGGTCTTGGCTGCCCCTTGAATCAAGGGTTGCCCCTAGTTGGTTGTCATCAAGGTGTCATATCACCAAGAGATTGAGTGTGTCTTCACTGAGTGTTAGACTTAGGGATAAGTAAAGAACAAGGTTCTTGGCTGGGGCTACGCCGAAAGAAAGGTTTTCTTTGTCGGTAGGAAGGGAGTCAAACCATAGAATAGGTTTCTTTTTATCTTGTAAGTGTCTAATTGTTGTAATTGGATAGTGTGTATGTAATTAACATTCATTCAATTATAGTGAAGAAAAATCTCCCAAATCAGCCGGGAGGCCTGGATGTAGTTTGCGGTGGACAAGCAAACGAACCAGGATAAAATTCTTGTTGCAGGACTTTTTCTATCCCTCTCTCTTTATTGCATTTGATCGATTAATTTGTTTAGTAGATTTAATTGATAATCTGTTTTTGTACTGTATTGCTTGTACTCTGATAAAATTCTGTAAGCTTGGTATAATCGTTTCATTATCAATTAACTGTCGCGCAAGAAACTGTACTTGCATCTGCTTACTGTCACGGTTTAATCGATTAAGTGTGGTGTGTTAATCGATTACTTCAGTCTGTTAATCGATTAAGTGGACTGTGTTGAAAGTGTTAATCGATTACCCTGTTTCGTTAATCGATTAATCAGGGTGTTTTTCAGCATTAAGTGTTGTTTTTGAAAAGCGGACATTCTAACCGCTACACCTATTCAACCCCCCCCCCCCCCCCCCTTCTAGGTGTATTGTAACCACTGATACCTAACAAGTGGTATCAGAGCTAGTGCGAAGTGCTAGCTCAACCGCGTATTCGTGATCCTTAGGGAAAAAGGAATGGGTTCGTCAAACCCATTTGGTGGTGATGGTTCATCCATTAATCGACCACCTATATTCAGTGGTGAAGGGTATGCCTACTGGAAAGTCCGCATGCAAATTTTTATTGAAGCCATAGACTCGGATATTTGGGAATCCGTAGTCAACGGCCCTTTCATTCCACAGCATCTTGTGGACAATGAACCTAAAGACAAGCCTAAAAGTCTATGGACCGATGATGAGCGCAAAAAGGTGCAGCATAATCTACGCGCCAAAAATATCATCACATCGGCCCTATCCTATGATGAGTTCTTTAGAGTATCGCAGTGCCAAAATGCAAAAGAAATGTGGGACACTTTACAAGTGACTCATGAAGGCACTAGCGAAGTCAAGCGCGCTATATTAAATGCGCTTACCCATGATTATGAGTTATTTCGCATGTTACCTAGTGAATCAATCTGTGATATGCAAAAGCGATTTACTCATATTGTTAATCATTTAGTTGCCTAGATAAATCTTTTGCCAGAGGTGAACTAACTAATAAAGTTTTGCGTTGTCTTGACAGGAAATGGCAACCAAAAGTAACTGCAATTGTTGAATCCAAAGATTTGGATTCTATGCCTCTAGCTACATTATTTGGAAAACTTCAAGAGCACAAAATGGAATTGGGGCGATTGACTGTGCACGAAGATTCAGATCGGAAAAAGAAAACATCACATTGAAGGCCACGACCTCCAAATCAAAAGAAGATAAAGATGATGATGAATCTGACTCCGATCTAGATGATGAAACTATGAATCTCCTTGTTCGTAAATTTAGCAAATTCATCAAAAGAAAAGGAGGATTCAAGAAGTTTCAGAAGAAAGAAGCGAAAGAGTCAACCAACAAAGGCAAGAACAACAAAGATCGCTTCACTTGCCATGAGTGTGGAAAAGCCGGACATATGAGATTTCAATGTCCTACCTATCTGAAAAAGGTTGATTCAGAGAAGAGCACTCCCAGGGAATTTAAATCCAAGAAAGCTTACATTGTATGGGATGTACCTGAGGAGGAAACAACATCAAGCACTTCTAGTGAGGAGGAGTCAGCAAAGCTGTGTCTGATGGTCAGATCTGACAACAATGGCAACTCAGACTCACACGAGGATAATGATGAGGTATATTCTGACACCTCATCCACTTCGGATGACTTACCCTCTTATGAAGTTTTATATAATGCTTATGTTGAGTTACATGAGGAACTAAAGAAATTGGCTAGAATAAATGTTGATAAGAAAAGGGAAATCCTTAGAAATGAAAAGAAATTAAGCCAATTACAAAAAGAATTAGATGAATTAAAATTAGAAAATGAAACCTTAGATCTCATCTATTCTTGTAACACATGTGTCTGCTCTGCTAATAATTTATGTCAAAAGCCTGTATGTGAGACTTGTGAGATTTTGCAAGAAGACAATCTTAAACTAAAAGAAAAACTCGAACGTCTCACAAACAGTAAACAGCAATTAGGCACTCTGCTCAGTCAAACAAGAAACGTTGGTGATCGTACTGGTCTAGGTTATACTCGCTCTGCTAAGAACAAGAGACCATATAGAAAACCTGTAGTTCATACTAAGAATAAAAATCATAAGCGCTCTCCTACATGTTTTTATTGTAATACGTATGGTCATACTTCTTATTCTTGTTACATTAGAAAATATGGTATACCTAGCGAAGCTTATGTATGGATAAAGAAGGGAGATAATTCCCTAATCACTAACAGAAAAGGACCCAACATAATTTGGGTACCTGAGAAAAGCAGGTGATCTATTTTGCAGGTATGTCTTCGAACACAAGGACAAAAATGGTATTTAGACAGTGGATGTTCGAGACATATGACAGGTGACAGATCAAATTTCCTGGATCTATCACTTAAAGGAAAAGGATACGTCACGTACGGAGACAACAATAAGGGAAAGATACTTGGTACCAGAACAGTTGGTAACTCATCTCATACTCAAATTGAAAATGTTCTGTATGTTGAAGGACTAGAACATAATCTTCTGAGTATAAGTCAACTCTGTGACAAAGGTAATCGAGTATCTTTCGATTCTGACTGTTGCATCATTCGTGACATTTTATCTAATAATGTTAAATTTGTTGGTCATCGTATAAATAATATTTACATGGTTAACTTGGATGATGTCACCACATTATTTTCAAAATGTTTTATTTCTAAAGAAGATGACATCTGGCTCTGGCACAGACGCGTTGCACACATCCATATAAACCATCTAGATAAATTATCATCAAACCAACTAGTTGAGGGGCTACCAAAACTAAATTTTAAAACTAAAGAGATTTGTGACACTTGTCAAAAGTGTAAACAAACCAAAAACTCTTTTAAAAACAAAAATGTGATATCCACTTCAAGACCTTTGGAGTTACTTCATATGGACTTGTTTGGACCATCACAAATCATGAGTTTTGGTGGTAGCTACTATGCTCTAGTTATTGTTGATGATTTCTCTCGTTTTACATGGACATTATTTTTATCTGCTAAAAGCGACGCTTTCAACTCTTTTAAAAATCTTGCCAAGCAAATCCAAAATCAACTTAACCTGAAAATAGTATATATACGAAGTGATCACGGGGGAGAATTTGAGAACTTTCAGTTCGACAAATTCTGTGATAAGCATGGCATTATGCATCAGTTCTCTGCTCCTCGCACTCCACAACAAAATGGAGTTGTTGAAAGGAAAAATCGTGTGCTAGAAGAATTAGCGAGAACCATGCTCAATGAAAGTAATACCCCCAAATATTTCTGGGCAGATGCAGTTCATACTGCATGTTATGTTATAAATCGAGTATTGTTAAGGCCTAATTTGAATAAAACTCCTTATGAACTATTAAAAGGCCGTAAACCAAACATATCCCATCTTCACGCTTTCGGTTGCAAATGTTTTATATTAAATAATGGAAAGCGGGCTTTAGGAAAATTTGATTCAAAAGCCGATGAGGGAATATTTTTGGGATACTCGATTCATAGCAAAGCGTTCAGAATTTTTAATAAGTATTCTATGCAAGTTGAAGAGTCTATCCATGTACAGTTTGATGAATCTTCTCCAAAAGAGAAGAGAAAGGTTGTATCTGATGATGTTGCAGGTGCTTTGGAAGAAGCATACTCAAAGAACATGGATAATGTAGAAGCAACCGATGAAGAATGTCAAAACAAATCTCAGGAGCATTCAGATATGCCAGTTGTGTGGAAAACCAAGAAAGCTCACCCGATCGACAAAGTAATAGGTGACATATCTACGGGAGTGGTAACCCGTAGTTCCTTACGAAACTTTTGTAACTTTGTAGCTTTTGTATCTCAAATTGAGCCTAAGACCATTGATGAGGCCATTGAGGATGTGCACTGGGGTATAGTTATGCAAGAAGAGCTAAACCAGTTCGAACGTAATAATGTTTGGGACTTGGTCCCTAAACCTAAAGATCATCCTGTGATTGGTACTCGATGGGTCTTCAGAAACAAGCTTGATGAATCAGGCTTGATCATTCGAAATAAAGCACGCTTGGTGGCCAAAGGCTACAACCAGGAGGAAGGTATCGATTATGACGAAACCTATGCCCCTGTAGCCAGATTAGAGGCCATCAGGATGCTACTTTCCTTTGCATCGATTATGAACTTCAAATTATTTCAAATGGACGTAAAAAGCGCCTTCTTGAATGGCTATATTCAAGAAGAAGTTTATGTTAATCAACCGCCTGGTTTTGAAAATTTTAAATATCCGAACCATGTTTATAAACTTAAAAAGGCACTCTATGGTCTCAAACAAGCTCCTAGAGCTTGGTATGATAGACTTAGTACCTTTCTTTTAGAAAAAGGGTTCGAAAGAGGCTTGGTTGACACAACGCTTTTTATTCGTAAATCAGAAAACTCTGTATTACTTGTGCAAATCTATGTAGATGACATAATTTTTAGATCTACTCATGATATTTTGTGTAAAGATTTTTCTGAGATGATGCAGGGGGAGTTCGAAATGTCTATGATGGGAGAACTTACGTTCTTTCTAGGACTTCAGATAAAGCAACTAGAAAGTGGGATTTTCACCCATCAGACAAAATATTGCAAAGAGCTGCTCAAGAAATTTGAGATGAACAATTGTAAGGAAGCTTCCACCCCTATGGCATCTGCTTGCTACCTAGATAAGGACGAAAAAGGAAAAACTATAGAGGTAACAAAGTATCGAGGAATTATTGGGTCTTTACTTTACTTAACTGCAAGTCGGCCTGATATCATGTTTAGCGTATGCATGTGTGCGAGATTTCAATCATCTCCTAAAGAATCACATCTTAAAACCGTTAAAAGAATCATGAGATACTTAAAAGGAACAACTAACATGGGATTATGGTATCCTCGGGATGCCTCATTATCCTTGGTAGGTTATTCCGATTCCGATTTCGCCGGATGTAAATTGGATCGGAAAAGCACTAGTGGTACTTGTCACTTGTTGGGGAGTTCATTAGTAGCATGGCACAGCAAAAAGCAAGCTTGTGTTGCTTTGTCCACCGCCGAAGCGGAATACATTGCCGCTGGTGTGTGTTGCGCTCAAATCCTCTGGATGAAGCAGCAACTCAAGGACTATGGTCTTAATATTGAAAAGATCCCTATTAAATGCGATAACACAAGTGCCATAAACCTTTCCAAGAATCCCATCTTGCATTCTAGAACTAAGCATATAGAAATTAGACATCATTTTCTGCGTGATCATGTACAAAAAGGTGACTGCGTTCTTGAATTTGTTGAAACTTCTAAACAATTAGCCGATATTTTCACCAAGCCCCTTCCCAGGGATACCTTCTTTGTTCTAAGGAGAGAACTTGGAATTCTTGATAAACAATATCTTGATTAAAATTGTTTAGGTGTTTACATCATCGTCTAGTTTCTCTATGTCTTTGTATCTTTAGCTTTTGGATATTTGTTATAATGCAAAAGTATATCTCTTGATTATTATTTTTTTTTGTGATTCTGAATGTTTCAATAAATTTGTCACATTGCATACAAAAGCCTTAAGAAGTTGAAACCATTTTACTGCCTGAAATTTTTTTTTTATGAGTAATCGATTACATCTTCAATTAATCGATTACCTGGGCATCAGTTGCTTGAAAATTCGAAATATTACTATGAGTAATCGATTACATCGTCACTTAATCGATTACCTGGGCATCAGTTATTTCAAAAAATTCGAAATTTTACACTGGTTAATCGATTAACCCTGCCCGTTAATCGATTAAAACCAGTTTTATAAAGGCAAACAGTAGCTCGGTTTCACACTTTCTCTGGCTTTTTCACTTTCTCTTTTATGCTTTGAGTTTCTAAATCAGTAACAAAACTCTTTGGATTTAGATATCGTTATGGATTCTAGTATCTCTGTTGCGTGCCACTTTTATGTTTTTAATTGACGTTTTCTGGTTTATATGGCTGCTAAACATTGTTACTCTTTATGCTACTTTTTATAATTATGTCGAATAGCCTACTCTGTTATGTGTATGGTTCTTGATCGTATGAGATTTTCTGCCTTGATATGGTTAATCTCGTATGCCGTTCACTTTACTTGTTTGGCTATTTCTGTTGTATAAACTTGCGCACTTGTTTAATCCTCTTTAATGTAAAACAGGTTAATTGTTAAATCCCAAAATTAACTCATTAACTGTGTTTTATGCATTACTCATATCTCTGCCTCTTCTTTGACCTGAGTTATCTTTTTGATAATGTCAAAAGGGGGAGAAAGGTTGTTTTGTTGTTTTCTGATTGTGCAGGTTGATCGTAATAAAAGCTTCCGATATTTGCGCATCATATCAACCTTGCCAACACAATCTTCAAGCTATTTTCATCACAACTGTTACATTTGATGTGGAGTTTGTCATCATCAAAAAGGGGGAGATTGAAAGTGTGCATGTCAAGAGGAACACTTTGGAAAGCTCTCCTTATATGTCTTGGTTTTGATGAGGACAACTTGTGCTAATAAGAGCTTGAAGATCATCAACAAATCAACATGCTTAAGCCTTTCGATTGGTACCTTGCTTAGACTAGACTAGTTTAGGTTGAGTCCAAGGCTTAAGTCACCTAATACATATCTCAATTGCATAAATCTTTTAAATCTTTTTTCATCTTGAGATATGTCATTCATAATATGTTCATGCATCATATAAATACATGTACATGTGCATTCTAGGCATAATCTAAGTATTAAACATGTATGAATTCAAGTGCATAACATATTTGAAGTTTTTACACATGAAAGAATGTTGTTAATCGATTACCACTTAGTTTAATCGATTAATCTAACTATTTGCACAGTGTAATCGATTACAACAAAGGTTAATCGATTAATCTAACCTTTTTGTGAAGCTTAATCGATTAAAGCTGTCGTTAATCGATTAACTGGGCATTAAAATCAATTCTTTATAAACTGCATTTTCAGAATTGATCTCATAAGTTGCATGTTAAATTTTTAGAGAGTTAGAGCATTTTTTTTCGTGTTAATTGTTGCATCTAGTTGTAAATGCATTTGTGAGCTTAGAAAAGAGAGAATTCTATGCTTTAGGATTGAGTGCTTTTCATGATACATTTCTCATCTTTTCTTGTCACATGTTCTTGCATTTTCACATGATTCTTGATTAGATGTTTACATATTATGCATTCTGTTTTTAACTAATACATTTTTCATACTGCATGAGCTTGTATTAGGTGATTAGAGTAAAGCCTTATCTTGTTAGATATAAGTCTTGTTATAGCTTAAGTTTACTCTGTATTGCTTTGTTTGAAAAAGTGTTGTAATTGTGGGAATCTCAAGGTGTCATATCACCAAGAGATTGAGTGTGTCTTCACTGAGTGTTAGACTTAGGGATAAGTAAAGAACAAGGTTCTTGGCTGGGGCTACGCCGAAAGAAAGGTTTTCTTTGTCGGTAGGAAGGGAGTCAAACCATAGAATAGGTTTCTTTTTATCTTGTAAGTGTCTAATTGTTGTAATTGGATAGTGTGTATGTAATTAACATTCATTCAATTATAGTGAAGAAAAATCTCCCAAATCAGCCGGGAGGCCTGGATGTAGTTTGCGGTGGACAAGCAAACGAACCAGGATAAAATTCTTGTTGCAGGACTTTTTCTATCCCTCTCTCTTTATTGCATTTGATCGATTAATTTGTTTAGTAGATTTAATTGATAATCTGTTTTTGTACAGTATTGCTTGTACTCTGATAAAATTCTGTAAGCTTGGTATAATCGTTTCATTATCAATTAACTGTCGCGCAAGAAACTGTACTTGCATCTGCTTACTGTCACGGTTTAATCGATTAAGTGTGGTGTGTTAATCGATTACTTCAGTCTGTTAATCGATTAAGTGGACTGTGTTGAAAGTGTTAATCGATTACCCTGTTTCGTTAATCGATTAATCAGGGTGTTTTTCAGCATTAAGTGTTGTTTTTGAAAAGCGGACATTCTAACCGCTACACCTATTCATCCCCCCCCCCTTCTAGGTGTATTGTAACCACTGATACCTAACAAAGTTAAGGAAGTATGTTGGAGATCCATCTCATGTGGTAGAATCTGATCAGATAGAGTTGAAAGATAACTTGACCTTTTCGACGTTGCCCGTGAGGATCATGGATACAAGTATCAAGAGAGTAAGAGGCAAGGAGATTCCTTTGGTGAAAGTACTATGGAGCCAAGTAGACGAAGGGGATGCTACTTGGGAGGTGGAGTGTGACATGTGGGAGGATTACCCTCATTTGTTCGAATCGAGGTATGTTAAATTTTCGGGGACGAAAATTCTTACAATCGGGGGAGGATTGTAACACCCTAAATTTATGTCTTTAAAATTATAGTATCAGTCTTGGGATCCTCGCTTGAGCGAGAGATTCTCGCCTGGGCGAGAAAGGTTCACCTAGGAGGGTGAAATCCTGGGCAATACTGGAGGATTCTCGCCTGGGCGAGAAATGGCATTTTGGGATTGTTGAGACTGTGAGATTCTCGCTTGAGAGAGAGAGAGTCAGATCTGAGTTTTTAAAATAGGCGGGATTTTCTTGCTTTAGCGAGAAAGGACTCGCTTAAGCGAGAACCCGACACTGTTACATTAAATAGGGACCCCAAACACATTTATGAGGGTTAACCTAGATAGAAGTGAGAGAAGGGAGCATTTTCAAGAGCAAGAAGGCTTGTGAGTCATTTAGAAGCTTGAGAAGAGATCCTAGAGTTGGCGGCGGTGTTAGTGGAACTAGTGCAGTTACCAAGTACCCAACCCAACACTCACCAAGGTAAGGATAAGTCTTTAATTTGTACAATTGAAATGGAAAATATGTGTATTTTCTGGTTGTGCAAGGATTAATTGGTAAATCATATAACACCCAAAATTTATCCTCCTTGAAATTAGGTAACAGTCCTGAGGAATGGGGCATATTGTCAGATTCTCGCATGAGCGAGAGGACTTCGCCCAAGCGAAAGGATCAGTATTTTGAATTTGGAAATTCTGAGAGTCTCGCCCAAGCGAGGAATGGGTCGCTTGAGCGAGAGGAAGCCTGTTGGGACTGTGAGATTCTCGCTTGAGCGAGAGCGTCAGATCTGAAATTTTAAAAAGGCAGTATTTTCTCGCTTGAGCGAGAATGGGCTCGCTTGAGCAAGAACCTGACGTCTCCTCTTTCAAATAGAAACCCCAAACACATTTTAGGGTGATAATTTTGAAGAGAAGAGAGAGAGGAGAGCTTTTCAAGAGCAAAGAGCCTTAGGAATCATCTTAGAGTTTGAGAAGAGGTAAACCTCTTGTTCCTAACTCTACTTCTTCCTCTCTAACTTGTTTTGGGTATGTTGCATCTCTTTCAAAATATGAGAAACCATGGAAGCTCATCCTGTAGAGTTATGGTTCGTTTTATGTTGTTTTTCTCTTATAAACTCTTGGTTTAGAGTTGGTTATTCATGAAAACCCCAAAAAAAACCCAAAATGAGAATATGAGTAAAAAGAGAAATGGATGAAATGTTAGATGTGGATGATGAGTTTGTGCTTTGATGTTGAAATATGAGATGAACATGTATATTTAGATGTTTGGAAACTTGTATTGAAGTAGTTTTGGAAATCTTGAAAATATGTGAATCCCTTCTATGTTTGATGATGAAATACGAGTTGTTTATGTGTTATTTTGAATAAATGACTGACATTGTTGTTATTGGTGGAAATGAGGAAAGATCCTAAGGTTGGAGGAAATCGCGGAGGAGACATTTAAAGTTACTCGGAACTGATCCCCAACACTCACCAAGGTAAGGGGTAAGTGTCTCTAAATCATACTCGCTGATGTGAATGAGGTATTTGAAAGAGGTAATGTGTTTTGTAAGAATACTGTTGAAGCCCTACTCGAAGAGGTAGTGGTTCATTGTTGATACCCTACCCGAAGTGGTAGCGGATTATTGTTGTTATCCTACCCGGAATGGTAGTGGATTATTGTGGTTATCCTACCCGGAGTGGTAGTGGATTATTGTGACTGTTCTACCCGATGTGGTATGGGGATAACTCGACCTGCCCGATGAGGTATGGATAATAACTCGACTTGCCCGATGTGGTATGGGAAATAACTCGACCTGCCCGATGTGGTATGGGGATAACTCGACCTACCTGATGTGGTATGGATAATAACTCGACCTGCCCGATGTGGTATGGGGATAACTCGACCTGCCCAATGTGGTATGGATAATAACTCGACCTGCCCGATGTGGTATGGGGAATAACTCGACCTGCCCGATGTGGTATGGGGATAAATCAACCTGCCCGATGTGGTATGGGGATAAATCGACCTGCCCGATGTGGTATGGATAATAACTCGACCTGCCCGATGTGGTATGGGGATAACTCGACCTGCCCGATGTGGTATGGGAATAACTCGACCTGCCCGATGTGGTATGGATAATAAATCGACCTGCCCGATGTGGTATGGATAATAACTCGACCTGCCCAACGTGGTATGGATAATAACTTGACCTTCCCGATGTGGTATGGATAATAACTCGACCTGCCCGACGTGGTATGGATAATAACTCGACCTGCCCGACGTGGTATGGATAATAACTCGACCTGCCCGATGTGGTATGGATAATAACTTGACCTGCCCGTGGTATAGCGATAACTCGACCTGCCCGATGTGGTATTGGAATAAACTCGACCTGCCCGATGTGGTATGGGAAAAGAAATCGATGAATACGATTAAGGGTGAATATGAAAGATGAAATTGAGGATGTGAAGGATAAAAGAGATATTCATGCTATAGGATATATATTATGGGATATATATACTATAGGGTGAATATGAACGATGAGAAATGAGAATGTCAGAATAAAAGTAATATGCATGCTATAGGATATATATTATGGGATATATATACTATAGGGTGAATATGAATGATGAGAAATGAGAATGTCAGAATAAAAGTAATATGCATGCTATAGGATATATATTATGGGATATATATACTATAGGGTGAATATGAATGATGAAAAGGAAGATGTTAAGAATGGAATTAATATACATGCTATAGGAGATATATTATGGGATATACGTTCTATAGGGTGGATATGAATAATGAGAAGTACGATGTTTTGAAAGAACGTAATATGCATGCTATAGAATATATATTATGGGATATATATACTATAGGATGAATATGAATAACGTGGAAGTGAAAGGAGTAAGATATGAATACTTATATTTACGTATTTGTGGTTATAAATTATATTAAAGCTTAATCATATTTGAAATGTGGATTATCGTGTAATGTTTGTTTTTGAATTAATGACTTACTCCCTTGTTTTGTGTGTTGTTTATGATAATCCCATTGTAGGTAAATGAAGGATTTGAGGAGGAAGCTCACTTAGGGAGCTTATGTGTTTATTAACTTGATTGCCGAAGGATTTGAGGAGGAAGCTCACTTAGGGAGCTTATGTGTTTATTAACTTGATTGCCTTTATCGCTACTTTGACATTGTAGTTGATTTGATAACATTTTGGGATGAATGTAAATCTGATTAGGACAATACTGAGATATGTAGTTATGGAGGTTATAACTCTTAGAAACCCATAGTGGTTGTATGTGGTAATTACTAAATGAATAAATTATGTTTTTCCGCAACATGAATTGCATGATAATATAATAGGTTAAAAGATTAGTGTCAAGGAATAATCCATGAAGGTTTTTCAGTAAAATAATGAATGTATGTAAGGAAAGATTTTAAATAAATGAAATATTTTCAATGGTAGAATTTGGGTCCTTACAAATCACGTATTTATTAAAACATATATGGGTATGTTTGTAATAAGGATTGCGTTGATTCACTAGATATGATTGATAGTGAAATCAATGAAAAAGGAAATATATTTTTAGCCGACCATAAATGGTTAGCGACTTCGGCTCGAGTTTATGTAGCAACACTTTGACCCGAGTTTATGTGGCAACACTTCGGCTCGAGTTTACGTGGCAACACTTCGGCTCGAGTTTACATAGCAACACTTCGGCCTGAGTTTATGTGGAAACACTTCGGCCTGAGTTTATGTGGAAACACTTCGGCCCGAGTATATGTGGCAACACTTCGGCCCAAGTTTATGTGGCAAAACTTCGGCCCGAGTTTATGTGGCAACACTTCGGCCCGAGTTTATGTGGCCTGTTTTCTTTGTAAAAGAGATGAGAAATCGCTTTTAGCTAACCCTAAGGGGTGTAGTGACTTTGGCTCAAGTGATGTAGCACGGAAAATGAATTTCAAAGTGATTTACTAACCTTTTCTAATGTGGATTATCTTATAATGACGTTTATTGCAATGACTTACTCCTTTATGTGTTTGTGTTTTTGTCATTGATAATCCCATTGCAGATAAACAGGTGACATGAGGTGGTCTTATTTTTGGAAGCTTGGGAGCTTTATGTTTTGGTTTCAATTATTAGCACTATTTTGTACATGAGTGCTTATAGGATTACTTGGAATATTTTGTAACTATGGATATATAACTTACCTGATTTATTGTAACTCTGCATATTCGTAGCTATGAGTATTTTGGAAACCCATAGCTAGTTGTATGCGGTAGTCACTTGTGTTCAATTGATTTAATTATGGAGTGATTAATGTGAGATTAAAGAAGGATGATGAATGTATGCATGAAAGGATTAAAATAAAGGAAAAATTTTCAAGGGTAGAATTTTGGTCCTTACATGATCTAACTATGTATTCGCCAACATTACCTATTTTTTTAGTGGATTCGGGGCAACCCCGGGGTAAGTAAGTACGTGATTTCAAATTGCATTTTATAAGCATATGATCCTCCTTTTACTGTTAAAGTACCATCTCCGCCTTTGCTATCTATGCTTCCTGGTCGCTCATTCTTCTACTTGACTTCCAGCTACTCTGCTTTGAGCTTAAGAAAGGTTCAAAAGTAGCTTTGGTTGCCGCTAAAATCGGATGTGATTTTAGTAGTTTTGAATTCCAGAACAGGTCTCCTTTCGGGAACTCTCTTCTCTAGGGATTCCTATTCTATTTCTATTGACTCTTCGCCGTCTACAACACAAAAAGTTTTGATAACTTACTTACAGATTGTATCTTAAATAAAAGAAAGATCAACATCCTTTAAGCTAAGACTAAGGAATGGGGGGGAAGGTGCTGACCGAGATTGGTGATTGTTGAGGGGGTCTATGATATAATTATTTTGATTGTTGATGGAATCTTAAGATCTTTTGATTGGCATGGGTTACAAGCAAACAAAATTTCACTTGTATGAAGACGAGTTTTTTTCCGGGAAACAGAGTAAGACATTTCCTTCGGAATATGCGATGGATAAGGGACACACACCTTAAGCAGATATTTCTTCTCATGGTGAACTTTTAGGCTGAATCGTTGTTACTGTCGTATGTACTGTTAAAGTAGTTGATCGAGGCCGTACTCGATACAAATAATATAACAATAAAGTATAGTACTAGGAAGTGACTCCTAGGTCGTTTCCCAAAGATTATCTTTCACACAATGGTTCAAACACCTTACACGCACACACACAATGGGGGGTTTTAGTGGTTGTTATGCTATGAAATTAAGCTAAAACAGAACACAAACAGAAAACAGAATAGTAAATAGGCTAAATCCCTTTGGTTTCCTTGATCACAACTCAATCCTCGGTTTCAATATATCAAAATCAGATTCTCAGTGTTCCTTTGTTGAGAGTCGATCAACTAAGCGATGATCAACTCACAGTTAAATTGCTAAACCTCTAACTAAGCGAAATTGGCATAAGCAACAAACAGTTAACAATGTCACACGAATCAAAGCATCAATTTCATATTCTACACATTGAATTCCTAATCTGTTCATAACTCTAATGTTTAAGCTTCAAACTAAGCGAATTCAACATAAACATAGAGCATTTACAGATTCACATAAACTAAGCGATTATGTGCTAGAGAACTAATTAACTAAGCGAAAATCAGTTCACAAACCTAAAACAAAACCATGGAATTAAGCAAACCATAACATGAAATAGGATAGAAGCTTCAACGACATAAAACCGAAATTGCATTAACAACAACATAGAAACCGAAATTGCATTAAGCACTAAACCTCAAGAGTGTGATACATTACCAAAGGAATTTAGCACTAAACTTCTAGCCTTCCATGGAGGAAGAAGCAAAACCGAATTTGGAGGAGGAAGAAGATGGAAAACGAAAACCTAAAGGTACCCCAAAAGGGAGAAACGAAAATGTAATGTAAAGTTGTTTGTGAAAACGAAATTCTAAGCTTATTAAAGGGTAAAACCGAAATGGGCCCTAAACAATGGGCCCAAAACCTAAAACGGAATTAAAAATCCTATAACTAAATACAATCTTCACTTTAGCACACATCTTCCGCTTGTAATGCCCAAAATGTCCTTGGTGTCAAATATGTCCTGAAAATGGAATTAGATTTAATTAGGCTAAATAATCCCAAATTAACTCACTTTAGGAATAATAGTCCAATAAAGCCTAAAACACTAAACAATGCCAAATAAAGTCAATTAGACACCAAGAATCATTAACAATGGTAAAATAAGGTTATTAATAGTGTGTAATATTTGACTCATCAGTAGTAGCTTGGCATATCATAGAACATTTAAGAAATGGAAGGATTCATAAATGCGTTCTACAAATAAGTCCATCTCAATGTACTGCAAGTTTTTGTTTAGAGGGGAGGCCAATTTTGGAAGATTGTTATATTTTATACAATTTAAAGAAAATTAAACAGGGTTAGTTTTGAACAACCATAGAATTCTATTCTTAATGGGCAAGAAACAAAGGTCTTAAAATTAAAGAAAATGAACATCATAAAGAACATGGAATATAGACATATACAATTATTTCTAAAACAATTTGCGGGTTTATCTGTTGCCAACATGAATATCTTTATATGTTAATTTTTTTTAATGGTGACAATTTGCCACTTAATTTGTATTTATGTAGATGACTTATCTTAAAGAACATAACTCATTAATTCATTAATCCATTTTAAGAGTTTAAAAATTTGACATTTTGTGAGTTCGGAATGATATTTATAAGGCTCCTGCCCTAATATTGATATCTAGAAGTGAAAGAATATAATTAGACAGTGGGATTATGTGTCAAAACAAAGCCATTCAAAAGAAGAGTTGATGTTTTATTTATAATAAAGTGAAACACATTGAAGAAATTAAAAGTACACGAAAGTTCCAAAGGAAAAAGTAATTTATCTTATTCCCTTATTTAAACCCAAATAGATTAGTATCACTTTTTAATGTCGTTGAGGTTACGAAATCCACAGCAGTCTGGGAACCTAGGGCATTGCCCAGGCGAACAACGCGATGGTTGTGCGCTTCCCATTCCAATCAATGAGATAGAAATAACTACAAGTAACTGGATCATCATTAGCATCATCATTTTCATCGAAATTCCTTCCATTCTACGTCCTCAACCTGATTATACACAGAAAAACTAAGTTTTTTACCAAGAAAGAAAAAACTAATAATTGATTAGTCATTGGGACAAATTTTGATCATTGTGCCCCTACAATTATGGAATTGTAATGAGTGACATCTATCTATACATCTAATGCACTATATTATTTCATTAATCTATATTATAGAGACTCAATAAAGTATTACAACTATTTGGATCTAGGAACGACAATGTATATCCCATCAAGCCTACATAGGCATGTCTATGATGATAAATAACCAAATAATCAATTACTTTATTGCATTCATTGAAAATATTAACTTTAACAATACCACATATATAAAATTCTAGTAATGACAAATAATAAAGAAACATCAACAATATTATAAATTATTATGAGGTGTAATGAACATTATGAAATGTGAAAATGTTATAATTTGTAATTATTTGTTTCTCCCGTATGAAACACTGACTATGATTTCCAATTGCAGTAAAAGATCACAATATAAAAACTTCAAAGGCAATGTAATGATACTTTTTACAATTTAAAAATTGGAATAGTATAACATTTAAAATCAAGTCTAAGTTGATTGTATGGTGATGATGGTAAACTTTTACTAAAAACTAATATGAGCCATATATTAGTCTCCACAAGATATTGAATATTGATAAGAATTAGACTAAAATAGGGCATCATAAATATAAGAAAGAAAGAAAACATGTGCAATCACCTTGTCTTCTCTTGTGCGTTAGGATTCTTCTGTGTGTCTCCTTTTGAATGCATTTGTTCAAATTTATAGTCATATCAAATTAATTAGACAATTTGTTTTTAGATTTGTTTTTAGTTTCATCCGGTAGCTTGAGCTAGGTTGTTCTGTTTAGGAAAAAATATGGGCTTCCTTACTATAGGTTCATGATCTGTAGTTTGGTTTGTTATCCTTTGTAAACCTTGTTCCTATCTAATTTACTCTGGATGCTTTTAGGCCCCTTCTTTTTGCTAAAAAAAATTAATAGGACAATTTATTTCCCTGTTAATTAAAAATAAATTAACATGAAATAATTAAATATTTAAAATAATACTTAAAATACATAATCTCTCCCATTCTACCAACAATTAAAATAAAAATCTACCTAAATAATTGAGTAATTACTCATTTGAATCCCACATGTTTTCATGGGCACAAATTTAATTCACAATAAATTACCCAACTTCCAAAATATAGATTCGTGATACTCCGTCCAATATGCTCCGTTTGGTAACCCTAACCGAACCAATGATGTAGCATGTTAAAACACACGTGGCAAATACCGTTTGAAATTTATATATTTTTTGGACACTCATATTCTTCCACTTCACCAACTCCAACAAAAAAAACTCATTTTAGTTCATCAATATTTCCATAACTATTCTATACAGGGACTTGAAATCTTCCAACATCTTGCAAGATAATGAATATAATGCAAAACTATCTGATTATGGATTAGCCAAACTTGCAGGTAAAGATAAGATGAATATTGTGCCTACAAGGGTTATGGGTACCTATGGGTAGTGCTCTTGAGTATGTGAGAAAAGGGATCCAAAAATATATTGAGATATTGCACATCTACTTCTCAAGTTACCTTGAGAAGGATCTAATTCAACTTGTTGCAATAACAGCAATGTGCTTACAAGAAGAATCAGCAGCAAGACCTTTGATGAGTGATGTTGTAACTGCTCTAATTAATGCAAATGTGTCTTATTTCCATATGAATATGATTGACTGGACCAGTTATAGGTTTTGAATCTTGTAAATCATTTACGAATGACATTGGTTAAGTTTTATTATATATATGTCGGTGTAATTACACCTTCGATTTAAAATAATAATAGTCAAATTGCATTTTTAATGGAGTTATAATAAATTATTATTTTATAAATGAATTAGATTGATTGATGATTGTGGTGGGGATATGTGATCTAACTATGTTGAATGATGGCCGGTTAGAGGATCCATGATCCAATTATGTTGATTGGTGATTGTTGAGGGGGTCTATGATATAATTATTTTGATTGTTGATGGGATCTTAAGATCTTTTGATTGGCTTGGGTTACAGGCAAACAAAATTTCACTTCTATGAAGACGAGTTTGTGTTTCGGAAATGGAGTAAGACATTTCCTTCAGAATATGCGATGGATAAGGGACACACACCTTAAGCATAAATTTCTTCTCATGGTGAACTTTTAGGCTAAATCGTTGTTATTGTCGTATGTACTGTTCCAGTAGTAGCTTGGCATCTCATATAACATTTAAGAAATGGAAGGATTCATAAATGCGTTATACAAATAAGTCCATCTCAATGTACTTCTAGTTGTTGTTTAGAGGGGAGGCCAATTTTGTAAGATTGTTATATTTTATACAATTTAAAGAAAATTAAACAGGGTTAGTTTTGAACAACCATAGAATTCTATTCTTAATGGGCAAGAAACAAAGGTCTTAAAATTAAAGAAAGTGTACATCATAAAGAACATGGAATATAGACATATAAATTATTTCTAAAACAATTTGCGGGTTTATTTGTTGCTAACATGAATATCTTTATATGTTAATTTTTTTTTAATGGTGACAATTTGCCACTTAATTTGTATTTATGTAGATGACTTATCTTTAAGAACATAACTCATTAATTCATTAATCCATTTTAAGAGTTTAAAAATTTGACATTTTGTGAGTTCGGAATGATATTTATAAGGCTCCTGCCCTAAAATTGATATCTAAAAGTGAAAGAATATAATTAGACAGTGGGATTATGTGTAATAACAAAGCCATTCAAAAGAAGAGTTGATGTTTTATTTATAATAAAGTGATACACATTGAAGAAATTTAAAGTACACGAAAGTTCCAAAGGAAAAAAGTAATTTATCTGATTCCCTTATTTAAAACCAAATAGATTAGTATCACTTTGTAATGTTGTTGAGGTTACGAAATCCACAGCAGTCTGGGAACCTAGGGCATTGCCCAGGCGAACAACGCGATGGTTGTGCGCTTCCCATTCCAATCAATGAGATAGAAATAACTACAAGTAACTGGATCATCATTAGCATCATCATTTTCATCGAAATTCCTTCCATTCTACGTCCTCAACCTGATTTTACAAAAAAAAACTAAGTTTTTTACCAAGAAAGAAAAAACTAATATTTGATTAGTCATTGGGACAAATTTTGATCATTGTGCCCCTACAATTATGGAATTATAATGAGTGACATCTATCTATACATCTAATGCACTATATTATTTCATTAATCTATATTATAGAGACTCAATAAAGTATTACAACTATTTGGATCTAGGAATGACAATGTATATCCCATCAAGCCTACATAGGCATGTCTATGATGATAATTAACCAAATAATCAATTACTTTATTGCATTCTTTTCATTGAAAATATTAACTTTAACAATACCACCTATATAAAATTCTAGGTATGACAAATAATAAAGAAACATCAACAATATTATAAATTATTATGAGGTGTAATGAACATTATGAAGTGTGAAAATGTTATAATTTGTAATTATTTGTTTCTCCGGTATGAAACACTGACTATGATTTCCAATTGCAGTAAAAGATCACAATATAAAAACTTCAAAGGCAATGTAATGATACTTTTTACATTTTAAAAATTGGAATAGTATAACATTTAAAATCAAGTCTAAGATGATTGTATAGTGATGATGGTAAACTTTTACTAAAAACTAATATGAGCCATATATTAGTTTCCACAAGATATTGAATAGTGATAAGAATTAGAATAAAATAGGGCAGCATAAATATAAGAAAGAAAGAAAACATGTGCAATCACCTTGTCTTCTCTTGTGCGTTATGATTCTTCTGTGTGTCTCCTTTTGAATGCATTTGTTAAAATTTATAGCCATATCATATTAATTAGACAATTTGTTTTTAGATTTGTTTTTAGTTTCATCCGGTAGCTTGAGCTAGGTTGTTCTGTTTAGGAAAAAATATGGGCATCCTTACCATAGGTTCATGATTTGTAGTTTGGTTTGTTATCCTTTGTAAACCTTGTTCGTATCTAATTTACTCTGGATGCTTTTAGGCCCCTTCTTTTTGCTAAAAAAAATTAATTGGACAATTTATATCCCTGTTAATTAAATTTTAAATACGTCAAATCTTCTATGATAGTGATTTTTTATTTATTCATGGGATGGAAATCAATTGGCATTAATGCTTTTGTTTTTTTGGTTCATATTAATGCGTTTATTTTCCTTCAATTTACTCATTTGTGTAATTTATTTTCAATAATAATAATAATAATAAAATAACATGAAATAATTAAATATTTAAAATAATACTTAAAATACATAATCTCTCCCATTCTACCAACAATTAAAATAAAAATCTACCTAAATAATTTAGTAATTACTCATTTGAATCCCACATGTTTTCATGGGCACAAATTTAATTCACAATAAATTACCCAACTTCCAAAATATAGATTCGTGATACTCCGTCCAATATGCCCCGTTTGGTAACCCTAACCGAACCAATGATTTTGCATGTTAAGTACACACGTGGCAATTTCAAGTTTGAAAATTTTTCCAACTCAATTAATCAAATACCGTTTGAAATTAATATATTTTTTTGGACATTCATATTCTTCCACTTCACCAACTCCAACAAAAAATAATCATTTTAGTTCATCAATAATTCCATAACTATTCTATACAGGGACTTGAAATCTTCCAACATCTTGCGAGATAATGAATATAATGCAAAACTATCTGATTATGGATTAGCCAAACTTGCAGGTAAAGATAAGATGAATATTGTGCCTACAAGGGTTATGGGTACCTATGGGTTGTGCTCCTGAGTATGTGAGAAAAGGAATCCAAAAATATATTGAGATATTGCACATCTACTTCTCAAGTTACCTTGAGAAGGATCTAATTTAACTTGTTGCAATAACAGCAATGTGCTTACAAGAAGAATCAGCAGCAAGACCTTTGATGAGTGATGTTGTAACTGCTCTAATTAATGCAAATGTATCTTATTTTCAAAGGAATATGATAGACTGAACCAGTTATAGGTTTTGAATCTTGTAAATCATTTACGAATGACATTGGTTAAGTTTTATTATATATATGTCAGTGTAATTACACCTTCGATTTAAAATAATAATAGTCAAATTGCATTTCTAATGGAGTTATAATAAATTATTATTTTTTAAATGAATTAGATTGATTGATGATTGTGGTGGGGATATTTGATCTAACTATGTTGAATGATGGCCGGTGAGAGGATCTATGATCCAATTATGTTGATTGGTGATTGTTGAGGGGGTCTATGATATAATTATTTTGATTGTTGATGGGATCTTAAGATCTTTTGATTGGCTTGGGTTACAAGCAAACAAAATTTCACTTCTATGAAGACGAGTTTGTTTTCCGGAAACGGAGTAAGACATTTCCTTCGGAATATGCGATGGATAAGGGACACACACCTTAAGCAAATATTTCTTCTCATGGTGAACTTTTAGGCTGAATCGTTGTTATTGTCGTATGTACTGTTCTAGTAGTAGCTTGGCATCTCATATAACATTTAAGAAATGGAAGGATTCATAAATGCGTTATACAAATAAGTCTATCTCAATGTACTGCTAGTTGTTGTTTAGAGGGGATGCCAATTTTGGAAGATTGTTATATTTTATACAATTTAAAGAAAATTAAACTGGGTTAGTTTTGAACAACGATAGAATTCTATTCTTAATGGGCAAGAAACAAAGGTCTTAAAATTAAAGAAAGTGTACATCATAAAGAACATATACAATTATTTCTAAAACAATTTGCGGGTTTATCTGTTGCCAACATGAATATCTTTATATGTTAATTTTTTTCAATGGTGACAATTTGCCACTTAATTTGTATTTATGTAGATGACCTATCTTTAAGAACATAACTCATTAATTCATGAATCCATTTTAAGAGTTTAAAAATTTGACATTGTGTGAGTTCGGAATAATATTTATAAGGCTCCTGCCCTAAATTGATATCTAGAAGTGAAGAATATAATTAGACAGTGGGATTATGTGTAAAAACAAAGCCATTCAAAAGAAGAGTTGATGTTTTATTTATAATAAAGTGATACACATTGAAGAAATTAAAAGTACACGAAAGTTCCAAAGGTAAAAAGTAATTTATCTTATTCCCTTATTTAAACCCAAATAGATTAGTATCACTTTGTAATGTTGTTGAGGTTACGAAATCCACAGCAGTCTGGGAACCTAGGGCATTGCCCAGGCGAACAACGCGATGGTTGTGCGCTTCCCATTCCAATCAATGAGATAGAAATAACTAAAAGTAACTGGATCATCATTAACATCATCATTTTCATCGAAATTCCTTCCATTCTACGTCCTCAACCTGATTTTACAAAAAAAAAACTAAGTTTTTTACCAAGAAAGAAAAAACTAATATTTGATTAGTGATTGGGACAAATTTTGATCATTGTGCCCCTACAATTATAGAATTATAATTTGTGACATCTATCTATACATCTAATGCACTATATTATTTCATTAATCTATATTATAGAGACTCAATAAAGTATTACAACTATTTGGATCTAGGAATGACAATGTATATCCCATCAAGCCTACATAGGCATGTCTATGATGATAATTAACCAAATAATCAATTACTTTATTGCATTCATTGAAAATATTAACTTTAACAATACCACCTATATAAAATTCTAGGAATGACAAATAATAATGAAACATCAACAATATTATAAATTATTATGAGGTGTAATGAACATTATGAAGTGTGAAAATGTTATAATTTGTAATTATTTGTTTCTCCCGTATGAAACACTGACTATGATTTCCAATTGCAGTAAAAGATCACAATATAAAAACTTCAATGGCAATGTAATGATACTTTTTACATTTTAAAAATTGGAATAGTATAACATTTAAAATCAAGTCTAAGTTGATTGTATGGTAATGATGGTAAACTTTTACTAAAAACTAATATGAGTCATATATTAGTCTCCACAAGATATTGAATAGTGTGATAAGAATTAGAATAAAATAGGGAAACATAAATATAAGAAAGAAAGAAAACATGTGCAATCACCTTGTCTTCTCTTGTGCGATAGGATTCTTCTGTGTGTCTCCTTTTGAATGCATTTTTTCAAATTTATAGTCATATCAAGTTAATTAGACAATTTTTTTTTTAGATTTGTTTTTAGTTTCATCCGGTAGCTTGAGCTAGGTTGTTCTGTTTAGGAAAAAATATGGGTTTCCTTACTATAGGTTCATGATCTGTAGTTTGGTTTGTTATCCTTTGTAAACCTTGTTCTTATCTAATTTACTCTGGATGCTTTTAGTCCTCTTCTTTTTGCTAAAAAAAATTAATTGGACAATTTATTTCCCTGTTAATTAAAGTTTAAATACGTCAAATCTTCTATTATAGTGATTTTTTATTTATTCATGGGATGGAAATCAATTGACATTAATGCTTTTGTTTTTTTGGTTCATATTAATGCGTTTGTTTTCCTTCAATTTACTCATTTGTATAATTTATTTTCAATAATAATAATAATAATAAAATAACATGAAATAATTAAATATTTAAAATAATACTTAAAATACATAATCTCTCCCATTCTACCAACAATTAAAATAAAAATCTACCTAAATAATTGGGTAATTACTCATTTGAATCCCACATGTTTTCATGGGCACAAATTTAATTCACAATAAATTACCCAACTTCCAAAATATAGATTCGTGATACTCCGTCCAATATGCCCCATTTGGTAACCCTAACCGAACCAATGATGTAGCATAAGTACACACGTGGCAATTTTAAGTTTGAAAAATTTTCCAACTCAATTAATCAAATACTGTTTGAAATTAATATATTTTTTTGGACATTCATATTCTTCCACTTCACCAACTCCAACAAAAAATACTCATTTTAGTTCATCAATATTTCCATAACTATTCTATACAGGGACTTGAAATCTTCCAACATCTTGCAAGATAATGAATATAATGCAAAACTATCTGATTATGGATTAGCGAAACTTGCAGGTAAAGATCAGATGAATATTGTGCCTACAAGGGTTATGGGTACCTATGGGTAGTGCTCCTGAGTATGTGAGAAAAGGGATCCAAAAATATATTGAGATATTGCACATCTACTTCTCAAGTTACCCTGAGAAGGATCTAATTCAACTTGTTGCAATAACAGCAATGTGCTTACAAGAAGAATCAACAGCAAGACCTTTGATGAGTGATGTTGTAACTGCTCTAATTAATGCAAATGTATCTTATTTCCATAGGAATATGATTGACTGAACCAGTTATAGGTTTTGAATCTTGTAAATCATTTACGAATGACATTGGTTAAGTTTTATTATATATATGTCGGTGTAATTACACCTTCGATTTAAAATAATAATAGTCAAATTGAATTTCTAATGGAGTTATAATAAATTATTATTTTTTAAATGAATTAGATTGATTGATGATTGTGGTTGGGATATGTGATCTAACTATGTTGAATGATGGCCGATGAGAGGATCTATGATCCAATTATGTTGATTGGTGATTGTTGAGGGGGTCTATGATATAATTATTTTGATTGTTGGTGGGATCTTAAGATCTTTTGATTGGCTTGGGTTACAAGCAAACAAAATTTCACTTCTATGAAGACGAGTTTGTTTTCCGGAAACGGAGTAAGACATTTCCTTCGGAATATGCGATGGATAAGGGACACACACCTTAAGCAAATATTTCTTCTCATGGTGAACTTTTAGGCTGAATCGTTGTTATTGTCGTATGTACTGTTCTAGTAGTAGCTTGGCATCTCATATAACATTTAAGAAATGGAAGGATTCATAAATGCGTTATACTAATAAGTCTATCTCAATGTACTGCTAGTTGTTGTTTAGAGGGGAGGCCAATTTTGGAAGATTGTTATATTTTATACAATTTATAGAAAATTAAACAACGTTAGTTTTGAACAACCATAGAATTATATTCTTAATGGGCAAGAAACAAAGGTCTTAAAATTAAAGAAAGTGTACATCATAAAGAACATGGAATATAGACATATACAATTATTTCTGAAACAATTTGCGGGTTTATCTGTTGCCAACATGAATATCTTTATATGTTAATTTTTTTTAATGGTGACAATTTGCAACTTAATTTGTATTTATGTAGATGACTTATTTTTACGAACATAACTCATTAATCCATTAATCCATTTTAAGAGTTTAAAAATTTGACATTTTGTGAGTTCGGAATGATATTTATAAGGCTTCTGCCCTAAAATTGATATCTAGAAGTGAAAGAATATAATTAGACAGTGGGATTATGTGCAAAACAAAGCCATTCAAAAGAAGAGTTGATGTTTTATTTTTAATAAAGTGAAACACATTGAAGAAATTAAAAGTACACGAAAGTTCCAAAGGAAAAAAGTAATTTATCTTATTCCCTTATTTAAACCCAAATAGATTAGTATCACTTTGTAATGTTGTTGAGGTTACGAAATCCACAGCAGTCTGGGAACCTAGGACATTGCCCAGGCGAACAACGTGATGGTTGTGCGCTTCCCATTCCAATCAATGAGATAGAAATAACTACAAGTAACTGGATCATCATTAGCATCATCATTTTCAGCGAAATTCCTTCCATTCTACGTCCTCAACCTGATTATACAAAGAAAAACTAAGTTTTTTACCAAGAAAGAAAAAACTAATATTTGATTAGTCATTGGGACAAATTTTGATCATTGTGCCCCTACAATTATGTAATTATAATGAGTGACATCTATCTATACATCTAATGCACTATATTATTTCATTAATCTATATTATAGAGACTCAATAAAGTATTACAACTATTTGGATCTAGGAATGACAATGTATATCCCATTAAGCCTACATAGGCATGTCTATGATGATAATTAACCAAATAATCATTTACTTTATTGCATTCATTGAAAATATTTACTTTAACAATACCACCTATATAAAATTCTAGGAATGACAAATAATAAAGAAACATCAACAATATTATAAATTATTATGAGGTGTAATGAACATTATGAAGTGTGAAAATGTTATAATTTGTAATTATTTGTTTCTCTCGTATGAAACACTGACTATGATTTCCAATTGCAGTAAAAGATCACAATATAAAAACTTCAAAGGCAATGTAATTATACTTTTTACATTTTAAAAATTGGAATAGTATAACATTTAAAATCAAGTCTAAGTTGATTGTATGGTGATGATGGTAAACTTGTACTAAAAACTAATATGAGCCATATATTAGTCTCCACAACATATTGAATAGTGATAAGAATTAGAATAAAATAGGGCTGCATAAATATAAGAAAGAAAGAAAACATGTGCAATCACCTTGTATTCTCTTGTGCGTTAGGATTCTTCTGTGTGTCTCCTTTTGAATGCATTTGTTCAAATTTATAGCCATATCAAGTTAATTAGACAATTTGTTTTTAGATTTGTTTTTAGTTTCATCCGGTATCTTGAGCTAGGTTGTTCTGTTTAGGAAAAAATATGGGCTTCCTTACTATAGGTTCATGCTCTGTAGTTTGGTTTGTCACAATGGATAGAACTTATTTTTCCTCCCCAAATTCATATGTCACACGTCCAATTCTGATATATGGAAACAAAGTTATAATTAAAATAGATTTTCAACTATTCACTTGTCACCGCCAAGTTGCATCTCACAAAGTATAGCTAGGAAAGTGATTCTGCTTTCTATGGTTTTTAAAATGGATAGAACTAATTTTTGTACCCCAAGTGCATTTGCCAGACGTCCAATTCTGATGTACGGAAACTAAGTGATGTTAAAAATAGATTCTCAACTGTTCACTTGTCACCGCCAAGTTGCATCTAACAAACTATAGCTCGGAAAATGATTCTACAATCTCAGGTTTTCAAAATGGATAGAACTTATTTTTATACCCCAAATTCAAATGTTAGACGCCCAATTATGATATACGGAAATAAAGTTACGCTAATTATAGATTTTCAACTATTTACTTGTCACCGCCAAGTTTCATCTCACAAACTATAGCTCGAAATGTGATTTTGCTTTCTCTGGCTTTTAAAATGGATAGAACTAATTTTTCTACCCCAAATGCATATGTCGTACGTCTCACAAACTATAGCTCGGAAAGTGATTATACTTCTCTGGTGGTCAAAATTGATAGAACTTATTTTTCTAACCCAAATGCATATGTGACACGTCCAATTCGGATATACGGAAACAAAGTTATGCTAACAATAGATTTTCAACTATTCACTTGTCACCGCCAAGTTGCATCTCACAAACTATAGCTCAGAAGGTGATTTTGCTTTTGTCTGATTGTCACAATTGATAGAATATAGTTTTATACCCCAAATGCATATGTCACACGTGCAATTCGAATATACGGAAACAAAGTTATGCTAAAAATAGATTTTAACCTATTCACTTCTCACCCCCAAGTTGCATCTCACAAACTATAGCTGAGAATGTGATTTTGCTTTCTATGGCTTTCAAAATGGATAGAACTAATTTTTCTACCCCAAATGCATATGCCGTATGTCCAATTCTGATATACGAAAACAAAGTTATGCTAAAAATAGATTTTCAACTTTTCACTTTTCACTGCCAAGTTGCAATTCACAAACTATACCTCTGAAAGTGATTCTTCTTTCTCTTGATGTCACAATGGATAGAACTTATTTTTCTAACAGAAATCCATATGTCATACGTCCAAGTCTGTTATATGGAAACAAAGCTATGCTAAAAATAGATTTTCAACTGTTCACTTGTCACCGCCAAGTTTAATCTCACAAACTATACATCGGAATGTTATTCTGCTTTCTCTTGTTCTCACAATGGATACAAGTTATTTTTCTATCCCAAATGCATATGTTATACGTTCAATTATGATATATGAAAACCAAGTTATGCTAAAAATAAATTTTCAACTATTCACTTTTCACCGCCAAGTTGCAATTCACAAACTATACCTCGGAAAGTGATTCGGCTTTCTCTTGTTGTCACAAAGGATATAACTTATTTTTCTACCCCAAATGCATATGTTATACGTCCAATTTTGATATATGAAAACAAAGTTATGCTAAAAATAAATTTTGAACTATTCACATTTCACCGCCAAGTTGCAATTTACAAACTATACCTCGGAAACTGATTCTACTTTCTCTTATTGTCACAATTGATAGAACTTATTTTTCTAACACAAATCCATATGTCATACGTCCAATTCTGTTATACTGAAATAAAGATATGCTGAAAATAGATTTTCTAATGTTCACTTGTCATCGCCAAGTTGCTTCTGACAAACTATAGCTCGGAATGTGATTTTGCTTTCTCTAGTTGTCACAATGGGTATAACTTATTTTTCTACCCCAAATTCATATGGCATACGTCCAATTCTGATATACGGACACAAAGTTATGCTAAAAAGAGATTTTCAACTTTTCACTTTTTACCGTCATGTTGCACCTCATAAACTATAACTCGAAAAGTGATTCTGATTTATATGGTTGTCGCAATGGACTGAACTTATTTTTCTACGCCAAATGCGTATGTCATACGTCCAATTCTGATATACGGAAACCAAGTTATGCTAAAAATAAATTTTCAACTATTCACTTTTCACTGTCAAGTTGCAATTCACAAACTATACCTCTGAAAGTGATTCTTCTTTCTCTTGATGTCACAATGGATAGAACTTATTTTTCTAACAGAAATCCATATGTCATACGTCCAAGTCTGATATATGGAAACAAAGTTATGCTAAAAATAGATTTTCAACTGTTCACTTGTCACCGCCAAGTTTAATCTCACAAACTATACATCGGAATGTTATTCTGCTTTCTCTTGTTCTCACAATGGATACAAGTTATTTTTCTACCCCAAATGCATATGTTATACGTCCAATTTTGATATATGAAAACAAAGTTATGCTAAAAATAAATTTTGAACTATTCACATTTCACCGCCAAGTTGCAATTTACAAACTATAGCTCGGAAACTGATTCTACTTTCTCTTATTGTCACAATTGATAGAACTTATTTTTCTAACACAAATCCATATGTCACACGTCTAATTCTGATATACGGAAACAAAGTTATACTAAAAATAGATTTTCAACTGTTCACTTTTCACCGCCAAGTTGCACCTGACAAACTATATCTCGAAATGTGATTCTGCTTTCTCTGGTTTTCAAAATGGATTGAATTTATTTTTCTACCCCAAATGCATATGTCATACATCCAATTCTGATATATGAAAACAAAGTTATGCTAAAAATAAATTTTCAACTATTCACTTTTTACCGTCAAGTTGCAATTCACAAACTATACATCAGAATGTGATTCTGCTTTCTCTTGTTGTCACAATGGATAGAACTTCTTTTTATAAAACAAATGCATATGTCATACGTCCAATTCTGATATACGGAAACAGAGTTATGCTAAAAATAGATTTTCAACTGTTTATCGCCAAGTTGCATCTCACAAACAATATCTCGAAATGTGATTCTGCTTTCTCTGGTAGTCACAATGGATATAATTTATTTTTCTACCCCAAATGCAAATGTCATACGTCCAATTCTGATATACGGAAACAAAGTTCTGCTAAAAATAAATTTTCGACTATTCACTTTTCACCGCCAAGTTGGATCTCACAAACTATATCTCGGAATGTGATTCTGCTATATATGGTTGTCACTATGAAAATAACTTATTTTCAACCTCAATGCATATGTCATACATCAAATTCTGATATACGGATACAAAATTATGCTAAAAATAGATTTGCATCTCACAAACTATAGTTTGGAATATGATTCCGCTCTCTTTGGTTTACACAATGGGCAGAACTTATTTTTCTACCCCAAATGCATATGTCATACGTTCAATTCTGATATACGAAAACAAAGTTATGCTAAAAATAGATTTTTAACTATTCACTTTTTACCGTCAAGTTGAATCTCACAAACTATAATTCGAAAAGTGATTCTAATTTCACTGGTTTTCGCAATGGATTGAACATAATTTTCTACCCCAAATGCATATGTATACGTCCAATTCTGATATATGAAAACAAAGTTATGCTAAAAATAGATTTTCAACCATTCATTTTTCACCGCCAAGTTGCAATTCACAAACTATACCTCGGAAAGTGATTATGCTCTCTCTTGTTGTCACAATGCATAAAACTTTTTTTTGTAACACAATGCATATGAAATACGTCCAATTCTGATATACGGAAACCAAGTTATGCTAAGAATAGATTTTCAACTGTTCACTTTTCGCCGCTACGTTGTATCTCACAAACTATATATTGGAATGTGATTCTACTTTCTCTGGTTGTCACAATGGGTAGAACTTATTTTTCTACCCCAAATGCAGATGTCATACATCCAATTCTGATATACGGAAACAAAGTTATGCTAAAAATAGATTTTCAACTATTCACTTGTCACCGCCAAGTTGCATCTAACAAACTATTGTTCAGATTGTTATTCTGCTTTCTATGGTTGTCACAATGGTTAGAAGTTATTTTTCTACCCAATATGCATATGTTATACATCTAATTCTGATATATGTAAACAAAGTTATGCTAAAAATAGATTTTCAACTATTCACTTTTCACCGCCAAGTTGCAATTCACAAACTATACCTTGGAAAGTGATTCTGCTTTCTCTTATTTTCACAATGCATAGAAATTTTTTTTCTAACACAAATGCATATGTCATACGTCCAATTCTGATATACGGAAACAAAGTTATGTTAAGAATAGATTTTCAACATTTCACATTTCACCGCTAAGTTATATCTGACAAATAATATATCGGAATGTGATTCTACTTTCATTGGCTGTCACAATGGGTAGAACTTATTATTCTACCCCAAATGCATATGTCATACATCCAATTCTGATATACAGAAACAAAGTAATGTTAAAAATAGATTTTCAATTGTTCACTTGTCACCGCCAAGTTGCATCTCACAAACTATAGCTCGGAATGTGATTTTGTTTTTTCTGGTTGTCACAATGGTTAGAAGTTATTTTTCAACCCAAAATGCATATGTTATACGTCCAATTCTGATATATGAAAACAAAGTTATGCTAAAAATAGATTTTCAACTATTCACTTTTTACCGCCAAGTTGCAATTCACAAACTTTACATCGGAAAGTTATTCTGCTTTCTATGATTGTCACAATGGATAGAACTTATTTTTCTACCCCAAATTCATATGTCATACGTCCAATTCTGATATACAGAAACAAAGTTATGCTAAAAATAGATTTTCAACTATTCACTTGTCACCACTATGTTGCAATTCACAGACTATACCTCGGAAAGTGAATCTGCTTTCTTTTGTCGTCACAATGTATAGAACTTATTTTTCTACCCCAAATTTATATGTCATACGTCCAATTCGGATATAAAAAAACAAAGTTATGCTAAAAAAAGATTTTCAACTATTCACTTGTCACCACCATGTTGCAATTCACAAACTATACCTCGGAAAGTGAATCTGCTTTCTCTTGTTGTCACAATGGATAGAAATTATTTTTCTACCCCAAATGCACATCTCACACGTTCAATTCTGATATATGGAAACAAAGTTTTGTTAAAAATAGATTTTCAACAGTTCACTTTTCACCGCCAAGTTGCATCTCACAAACTATAGCTCGGAAAGTGATTATGATTTCTCTGGTTGACACAAAAGATATAAATTATTTTACACCCCAAATACATATCTCACACGTCCAATTCTGATATACGGAAAAAAGTTATGCTAAAAATAGATTTTCAACTTATCACTTTTCACCACAAAGTTGAATCTCACAAACTATAGCTCGGAAAATTATTATGTTTTCTCTGGTTGTCACTACGGATAGAAATTATTTTCTTCCCCAAATACATATCTCACAGGTCCAATTCTGATGTACAAAAACAAAGTTTTGCAAAAAATAGATTTTCAACTTATCACTTTTCACCACAAAGTTGCATTTCACAAACTATAGCTCGGAAAATCATTCTGCTTTAACTGGTTGTCACATAGATAGAACTTATTTTTCTACCCCTAATGCATACGTCATACGTCCAATTCTGATATACAAAAACAAAGTTATGCTAAAAATAGATTTTCAACTATTCACTTGTCAACGTCAAGTTACATCTCACAAACTATAGCCCGAAAAGTGATTATGCTTTCTATGGTAGTCACAATGGATATAACTTATTTTTCTACCCCAAAAGCATATGTCACACGTCATATTCTGATATACGGAAACAAAGTTATGCTAAAAATAGATTTTCAACTATTCACTTGTCACCGTCATGTTGCATCTCACAAACTTCAGCTTGGAAAGTGATTCTACATTCTCTGGTTGTCACAATGGATAGAACTTATTTTTATACCCCAAATGCATTTCTCACACGTCCAATTCTGATATACGGAAACAAAGTTAAGCTAAAAATAGATTTTCAACTTTCACTTTTCACAGCCAATTTGCATCTCACAAACTATCGCGCGGAAAGTGATTCTGCTATATCTCGTTGTCACATAGATAGAACTTATTTTTTTACCCCAAATGCATATGTCATACGTCCAATTCTGATATACATAAACAATGTTGCATCTCACAAACTGTAGCTCGTAAAGTGATTCTGCTTCCTATGGTTGTCACAATAGATATAACTTATTTTCTACTCCAAATGCATATGTCACACGTCCAATTCTGATATACCGAAACAATGTATTGTTAAAAATAGATTTTCTACTATTCACTTATCACCTTCAAGTTGCATCTCACAAACTATAGCTCAGATGGTGATTATGCTTTCTCTAGTTGTCACAATGGATTGAACTTATTTTTCAACCCCAAATGCATATCTCACACGTCCAATTCTTTTATACGGAAACAATGTATTGTTAAAAATAGATTTTCAACATTTCACCTCCAAGTTGCATCTCACAAACTATAGCTCAGAAAGTGATTCTGCTTTCTATGGTTGTCACGATGGATAGAACTTATTTTTCTACCACAAATGCATATGTCACACGTCCAGTTCTTATATACAGAAACAAATTTATGCTAAAAATAGATTTTCAAGTTATCACTTTTCACCGCAAAATTGCACTCACAAACTATAGCTCGGAAAATGATTCCGCTTTATCTGGTTATCACATAGATAGACCTTATTTTTCTACCCCAAATACATATCTCATACGTCCAATTCTGATATACAAAACAAAATTATGCTAAAAATAGATTTTCAACTTTCACTTTTCACCGCCAATTTGCATCTCACAAACTATAGCGCGGAAAGTGATTCTGCTTTTTCTAGTTGTCACATAGATAGAACGTATTTTTCTACCCCAAATGCATATGTCACACGTCCAATTCTGATATACGGAAACAAAGTTTTGTAAAAGTAGATTTTCACCTATTCACATTTCACTGCCAAGTTGCATCTCACAAAACTATAGCTTGGAAAGTGATTCTTCTTTCTATGGTTGTCAGGATGGATAAAAATTATTTTTCTACCACAAAAGCATATGTCACACGTCCAATTCTTATACACGGAAACAAAGTTATGTTAAAAAATAGATTTTCAGCTTTCACTTTTCACCGCCAAGTTGCATCTCACAAACTATAGCTCGGAAAGTGATTATGCATTCTCTGGTTGTCACAACGGATAGAAATTATTTTCTACCCCAAATACATATCTCACATGTCCAATTCTGATATACGGAAACAAAGTTATGCTATAAATAGATTTTCAACTTATCACTTTTCACCGCAAAGTTGCATCTCACGAACTATAGCTTGGAAAATGACACTGCTATATCTGGTTGTCACATAGATAGAACTTATTTTTCTACCCAAAATGCATATGTAATACGTCCAATTCTGATATACAGAAACAAAGTTATGCTAAAAATAGATTTTCAACTATTCACTTGTCACCATCAAGTTGCATCTCACAAACTATTGCTCGAAAAGTGATTCTGCTTTCTCTGGTTGTCACAATGGATAGAACATATTTTTCTACCCCAAATGCATATGTCACACATCCAATTTTGATGTAAGGAAAAAAAGTTTTGTCAAAAATAGATTTTCAATTATTCATTTTGCACCGCCAAGTTGCATCTCATAAACTATAGCTCGGAAAGTGATTCTGCATTCTCTGATTGTCAAAATGGATAATAGAACTTATTTTTCTACCCCAATCGCATATCTCATATGTCCAGTTCTGATATACGAAAACAAAGTTTTTTAAAAATAGATTTTCAACTGTTCACTTTTCACCGCCAAGTTGCATCTCACAAACTATAGCTCGAAAAGTGATTCTGCTTTATCTGGATGTCACATAGATAGAAATTATTTTTATAACCCAAATGCATATGTGACACGTCCAATTCTGATATACGAATACCAAGTTATGCTAAAAATAGATTTTCAACTATTCACTTGTCACCGTCAAGTTGCATCCCACAAACTATAGCTCGGAAAGTGATTCTGCTTTCTCTGGTTGTCACAACGGATAGAACTTATTTTTCTACACCAATTGCATACCTCACACGTCCAATTTTGATATACGGAAACTAAGTTTTGTAAAAAAAGATTGTCAACTATTCACTTGTTACCGTCAAGTTGTATCTCACAAACCATAGCTCGGAAAGTGATTATGCTTTGTATGCTTGTCACAATGGATAGAACTTATATTTCTACACCAATTGCATATCTCACACGTCCAATTTTGATATACGGAAACAAAGTTTTGTTAAAAGTAGATTGTCAACTATTCACTTGTCAGCGTCAAGTTGCATCTCACAAACCATAGCTCGAAAATTGAATATGCTTTCTATGGTTGTCACAATGGATAGAACGTATTTTCTACCCCAAATTCATATGTCACACGTCCAATTCCGATATACGGAAACAAAGCTTTGTAAAACTAGATTTTCACCTATTCACTTTTCACTGCCAAGTTGCATCTCATAAACTATATCTCGGAAAGTGATTCTGCTTTCTCTAGTTGTCACATAGATAGAACTTATTTTACTACCCCAAATTCATATGTCATAAGTCCAATTCTGATATACGGAAACAAAGTTATCCTAAAAATATATTTTCAACTTTCAATTTTCACCGCCAAGTTGCATCTCACAAACTATAGCGCGGAAAGTGATTCTGCTTTATCTGGTTGTCACATAGATAGAACTTATTTTCCAACCCAAAATTCAAATGTCGTACGTCCAATTCTGATATACGGAAACAATGTTATGCTAAAAATAGATTTTCAACTATTCACTTTTTACCGCCAAGTTGCATCTCACAAACTATAACGCATATAATGATTCTGCTTTCTATACTTGTCACAACGGATAGAAATCATTTTTATACCCCAAATGCATATCTCACACGTCCAATTCTGATATATGGAAACAAAGTTATGCTAAAATTAGATTTTCAACATTCACTTTTCACCGCCAAGTTGCATCTCACAAACTATAGCGCCGAAAGTGATTCTGTTTATATTGTTGTCACATAGATAGAACTTATTTTTCAAACCCAAATGCATATGTCATACGTCCAATTCTGATATACAGAAACAAAGTTATGCTAAAAATAGATTTTCAACTATTCACTTGTCACCGTCAAGTTGCATCTCACAAACTATTGCTCGAAAAGTGATTCTGCTTTCTCTGGTTGTCACAACGGATAGAACTTATTTTTCTACACCGATTGCATACCTCACACGCCCAATTTTGATATACGGAAACTAAGTTTTGTTAACAAAAGATTGTCAACTATTCACTTGTCACCGTCAAGTTGCATCTCACAAACCATAGCTCGGAAAGTGATTATGCTTTGTATGGTTGTCACAATGGATAGAACTTATTTTTCTACACCAATTGCATATCTCACACGTCCAATTTTGATATACGGAAACAAAGTTTTGTTAAAAGTAGATTGTCAAATATTCACATGTCACCGTCAAGTTGCATCTCACAAACCGTAGTGCGGAAATTGATTATGCTTTATATGCTTGTCACAATGGATAGAACGTATTTTTCTACCCCAAATGCATATGTCACAAGTCCAATTCTGATATACGGAAACAAAATTTTGTTAAAGTAGATTTTCACCCATTCACTTTTCACTGCCAAGTTGCATCTCATAAACTATAGCTCGGAAAGTGATTCTGCTTTCTCTGGTTGTCACATAGATAGAACTTAGTTTACTACCCCAAATGCATATGTCATACGTCCAATTCTGATATACGGAAATAAAGTTATCCAAAAAATATATTTTCTACTTTCACTTTTCACCTCCAAGTTGCATCTCACAAACTATAGCGCGGAAAGTGTTTCTGCTTTATCTGGTTGTCACATATATAGAACTTATTTTTCTACCCCAAATGCATATGTCATACGTCCAATTCTGATATTCGGAAACAAAGTTATGCTAAAATTAGATTTTCAACTTTCACTTTTCACTGCCAAGTTGCATCTTACAAAATATAGCGCAGAAAGTGATTATGCTTTATCTGGTTGTCACATAGATAGAACTTACTTTTCTACCCCAAATGCATATGTCATATATCCAATTCTGATATACAGAAACATAGTTATGCCAAAAATAGATTTTCATCTATTCACTTGTCACCGTCAAGTTGCATCTCACAAACTATTGCTCGAAAAGTGATTTTGCTTTCTCTGGTTGTCACAATGGATAGAACATATATTTCAACCCCAAATGCATATGTCACACTTCCAATTCTGATGTACGGAAAAAAAAGTTTTGTTAAAAATAGATTTTCAACTTTTCACTTTTCACCGCCAAGTTGCATCTCACAAACTTTAGCTCGGAATGTGAATCTGCTTTTTATGGTTGTCACAATGGAACAAACTTATTTTTCTACACTAAATGCATATGCCCTAAGTCCAATTCCTATATACAGAAACAAAGTTATGCTAAAAAAAGATTTTCAACTATTAACCTATCACCGTCAAGTTATATCTCACAAACTATAGCTCGGAAAGTGATTCTGCTTTCTCTGGTTATCGCAATGTTTAGAACTTATTTTTCTATCCCAAATTCATATGTCATACATCAAATTCTGATATACGGAAACAAAGTTATGCTAAAAATAGATTTTCAACTATTCACTTGTCACCGTCATGTAGCATCTCACAAACTTCAACTTGGAAAGTGATTCTACATTCTCTGGTTGTCACAATGGATAGAACTTATTTTTATACCCCAAATGCATTTCTCACACGTCCAATTCTGATATACGGAAACAAAGTTATGCTAAAAATTGATTTTCAATTGTTCACTTTTGACCGCCAAATTGCATCTCACAAACTATACCTCAGAAAGTGATTCTGCTTTCTCTTGTTGTCACAATGGATAGAACTTATTTTTCTTACACAAATGCATATGTCATACACCCAACTCTAATATTCGGAAACAAAGTTATGCTAAAAATAGATTTTCATTTGTTCACTTTTCACCGCCAAGTTGCATCTCACAAACTATATCTCGAAATGTGATTCTGCTTTCTATGGTTGTCACAATGGATAGAAGTAATTTTTCTACCCCAATGCATATGTCATACGTTCAATTCTGATATACGGAAACATAGTTATACTAAAAATAGATTTTCAACTCTTCAATTGTCACCACCAAATTGCATCTCACAAATTATAACTCGAAAAGTGATTCTGCTTTCTCTTGTTGATACACTGGATAGAAGTTATTTTTCTTACACAAATGCATATGTTATACACCCAACTCTAATATTCAGAAACAAAGTTATGCTAAAAATAGATTTTCATCTATTCACTTTTCACCGCCAAGTTGCATCTCACAAACTATATCTCGAAATGTGATTTTTGTAACCCCCTAAAAGTTTGATAATTGGAACAGGGTGAAATTCAGTCAGTCTGCGAGCTACTGACTGATTCTCGCTTGGGCGAGAGCATCAGTATTTCTCCCAGGATTTTATCTCGGAACCTCGCTTGGGCGAGATGGCTCTCCTGGCCGAGAGGGAGTGTGTTGAAACTGTGGGATTCTCGCTTGAGCGAGAATCTATTGCTTGAGAAAGAGCGTCAGTCTTTGAAAATGTAAAAAGGCAGGATCTCTCGCCTGGGCGACATATTCTCGCTTGGGCGACGTATTCTCGCTTGGGAGAGAATCTAAAATCCTGAAACCTAAAATACAGCCCCAAACACGAAAATGGGAGGGGGGTTTTGAGAGAAAGGAGAAGAGGAAGCGATTTTCTTGGCTAGAGCTCGCATAAAGGCTACGTGAAGCTAGAGAAGAGGTAAACCTCTTGATTTTAACACTTCTCCTTACTTAGAAACTCATTAAGATTATTGGGGTCTCTTCTCTTTGTGTTGGAAAACGACCCAACTCTCTCCTTTGATGTGGTAGTTCGTTTTAGTTAACTTTTTCTTGAAAACCCGTAGTATAGAGTGCCTATTTGGAGATGGTGTTTGAAAAAAATATTGATAGTAAGAAACCCCAAAACCTAGAAACGAAATGGTGAAGAAAATGGATTGGAAAATGTTAAGTTGGGTTGTGGTTTATGATTGATGATGTGGGATCAGGGGTTAAATGTTTATGAATGCCTATTAGAGTCTCAATAGAGATAGTTTCGAGAGTCATCGGAGTATGAGTTAATTTGTGGTAGACGTGTAAGGGAGACGTGTTCCTTAGTTAATGATTTGATGTGAAAGGTAAAGGTATTGGAATTATGATTATGATAATAGAGTGATGATTGTCATTATATGGAAGTTATATTGATTAGCCTTCATGGCATAGACTTGCCCTATGTGGTATTGATTAGCCTTCGTGGCATAGACTTGCCCTATGTGGTATTGATTAGCCTTCGTGGCATAGACTTGCCCTATGTGGTATTGATTAGCCTTCATGGCATAGACTTGCCCTATGAGGTATTGATTAGCCTTTGTGGCGTAGACTTTCCCTATGTGGTATTGATTAGCCTTCGTGGCATAGACTTGCCCTATGTGGTATTGATTAGCCTTCATGGCATAGACTTGCCCTATGAGGTATTGATTAGCCTTTGTGGCGTAGACTTTCCCTATGTGGTATTGATTAGCCTTCGTGGCATTGACTTGCCCTCTGTGGTATTGATTAGCCTTCATGGCATATACTTACCCTATGTGGTATTGATTAGCCTTCGTGGCATAGACTTGCCCTATGTGGTATTGATTGGCCTTCGTGGCATAGACTTGCCCTATGTGGTATTGATTAGCCTTTATGGCATAGACCTACCCTGCGAGGTATTGGGATAATTGCTATTAAATATGGTTGATAAATGATAGATTGACAATTTAGTGCACCTTAACGGTTGAATTATGATACGGATAGAATTTTATATATAAACATGTTTCTATTATAATTATCCTACTTCGATTCATTCGTACTGATTATCTTGAATTTGTTATCTTACTCCCTTTTGTTTCTTGATGGCGCCATTGGTGTTAATCGGTGTACAGGTAAAGCAAAGGATTAGTAGATCCAGGAGGCGTGTTAGTGTAGCTCCTTTTTACTTTGGATGTAATAGGGATAGTGGCATGTTGTTTTGTATTATACATGCATTTGTACCTATTACCCGAACCATTTAATTTGTAACCCAGTTCCTAGGGATTTGATGAATTATTGTTAAATGTGTGGGGACGGAGTCCCTTTTAATTAGAATGTGAAGTTTATGGGTTTTGAACCCCAAAATGCTTGAGCAGTTTAGTCCTTTAATTTTGAAGGTGAACTATAATCATAAGGAAAGGAAACTCATGGAGTTAGTATAAGGAGAATGAATTATTACTGTTTGTATGTTTAGGAATAAACGGACGAAAAATTTTAGGGTATAATCCGGGTCCTTACAATATGGTATCAGAGCATATGTCAACTCTGCGGCCTAGGGTATGGCTCGCATGCTTCTTTGTATAACTTATGTGAATTGGTTGTCGATTTTGTGATTGAAATGTGTTGGATAGTATAAATTGAGGTGTAATTATGTGACCCTTATCGATTTAAGACTTGGTTACTGACAAGTGAGTGAGTGCAGGTACCTGAGACGAGATGTCTGGAAGAGGAAGAGGAAGAGGGAGAGGATCGGGTCAGAGTGATCTGTTGGCCCAAATTGCTGCTGTGCTGATGAACATGAATGAGAATTTGCAGCACCTGAACCAGAACGCGACACCGAGCCTGAACCCACACCCTCTGACTCCTCAAGGACCGGTAGAGTACCGGGGATTGGATGACTTCTGTAGACGCAATCCTACTCAGTTCGAAGGTGGATTTGCTCCTAATGCGGCAAATGAATGGATCCAAAGCTTGGAACGGATATTCAGAGCCATGGGGTGTTCCGATGCTCAGAAGGTGACTTATGCCTCATATGTCCTGATTAAGGAGGCTTTGAACTGGTGGGAGTATGCTCGGAGGCAAATGGAATCGGAAGGGCAAGCCCTCACATTGGAAGCCTTCAAGGGAAAGTTCCTCTAGAAATACTTTCCAGCTGACTTGAAGAGAAAGAAAGAGATGGAGTTCTTACGGTTAGAACAAGGGAATCTATCGTTGGGAGAGTATGCAGCCAAGTTTGAGGAATTGGCCCGGTATTGTCCATATTATGAGCTGGAGGTGGACGGGAGGTATAAATGTGATAAGTTCGAGTCGGGCCTGAAACCCAAGTTGAGGATGATGTTTGGACATCAAGAGATCTCTGATTTTCCTACCTTAGTCAACAAGTGTAGAATGTACGAAGACGATATGAAAGTAGATGAAGTGGCGGTTCACAAGCCCAATCCTCCGAGAAATTTTGGACCTCAACGCCACTATGAGCAAGGAAAAGGGAAAGGCAGGATGTTTCAAGAGGAACGAAAGCCCTACTCTCCATCTATGGGAAATCGGAGGTATGGTTCTCATGGGTCAAGGACAAACGTCAACGCTGGAGGGTCACAATCGAAGTCCCCACCTTTGTGAAACAAATGTGGTAGGCATCACTTTGGGGGTGTATGCCCCGGATCCGGGAATGGGTGTTTCAATTGCAAGGAACCGGGACACATAAGGAAGTTTTGCCCCAAGCTGAATCAGCGCGTGAGTGACCTTATTTTTCAACTATACGGAAACAAAGTTATGCTAAATATAGATTTCTCAACTATACGGGTCTCTGGTTGTCACAATGGATAGAACTTATTTTTCTACCCCAAATGCATATGTCATACGTCCCATTCTTATATACGGAAATAAAGTTATGCTAAATATAGATTTTCAACTATTCACTTGTCACAGCCAAGTTGCATCGCACAAACTATAGCTCAGAATGAGATTCTGCTTTATGTGGTTGTCACAATGGGTAGAACTTATTTTTCTACTCAAAATGCATATGTCACACGTCCAAATCGGATATACGGAAACAAAGTTATGCTAAAAATAGATTTTCAACTGTTCACCTGTCACCGCCAAGTTGCGTCTCACAAACTATAGCTGGGATAGTGATTCTGTGATCTCTGGTTGTGACAATGGACAGAACTTATTTTTCTACCCCAAATGCATATGTCACACGTCCAATTCTGATATACGGAAACAAAGTTATGCTAAAAATAGATTTTCATCTGTTCACTTGTCACCGCCAAGTTGTATCTCACAAACTATAGCTCGGAAAGTGATTTCGCTTTCTCTGATTTTAAAAATGGATAGAACTAATTTTTCTACCCCTAATGCAAATGTCACACGTCCAAATTGGATATACGGAAACAAAGTTATGCTAAAAATAGATTTTCAACTGTTCACTTGTCACCGCGAAGTTGCGTCTCACAAACTATAGTTGGGAAAGTGATTCTGTGTTCTCTGGTTGTCACAATGGATAGAACTGATTTTTCTACCCCAAATGCATATGTCACACGTCCAATTCTGATATACGGAAACAAAGTTATGCTAAATATAGATTTTCAACTATTCACTTGTCACTGCCAAGTTGCATCTCACAAACTATAGCTCAGAATGAGATTCTGCTTTATGTGGTTGTCACAATGGATAGAACTTATTTTTCTACCCAAAATGCATATGTCACACGTCCAAATCGGATATACAGAAACAAAGTTATGCTAAAAATAGATTTTCAACTGTTCACTTGTCACCGCCAAGTTGCGTCTCACAAACTATATCTCGAGTGGTCTCAATGAATAGAACTTATTTTTCTACCCCAAATGCATATGTCATACATCCAATTCTGATATATGGAAACAAAGTTATGCTACAAATAGATTTTCAACTATTTACCGCCAAGTTGCGATTCACAAACTATACCTCAGAAAGTGATTTTGCTTTCTCTTGTTGTCACAATGGATAGAACTTATTTTTATAACACAAATGCATATGTCATATGTCCAATTCTGATATACGGAAACAAAGTTATGCTAAAAATAGATTTTCAACTATTCACTTTTTACCGTCATGTTGCATCTCACAAACTATAACTCAAAAAGTGATTCTGATTTATCGTGTTGTCGCAATGGATTGAACTTATTTTTCTACCACAAATGCATATGTAATATGTCCAATTATGATATACAGAAACAAAATTTATTCTAAAAATAGATTTTCAACTATTCACTTGTCACCGCCAAGTTGCATCTCACAAACTATAGCTCGAAAAGTGATTTTCCTTTCTCTGGTTGTAACAATGGAAAGTACTTATTTTTCTACCCCAAATGCATATGTCATACGTCCCATTCTTATATACGGAAATAAAGTTATGCAAAAAATAGATTTTCAACTATTCACTTGTCACCGCCAAGTTGCATCTCACAAACTATAGCTCGAAAAGTGATTTTCCTTTCTCTGGTTGTAACAATGGAAAGTACTTATTTTTCTACCCCAAATGCATATGTCATACGTCCCATTCTTATATACGGAAATAAAGTTATGCTAAATATAGATTTTCAACTATTCACTTGTCACCGCCAAGTTGCATCTCACAAACTATAGCTCGAAAAGTGATTTTCCTTTCTCTGGTTGTAACAATGGAAAGTACTTATTTTTCTACCCCAAATGCATATGTCATACGTCCCATTCTTATATACGGAAATAAAGTTATGCTAAATATAGATTTTCAACTATTCACTTGTCACAGCCAAGTTGCATCGCACAAACTATAGCTCAGAATGAGATTCTGCTTTATGTGGTTGTCACAATGGGTAGAACTTATTTTTCTACTCAAAATGCATATGTCACACGTCCAAATCGGATATACGGAAACAAAGTTATGCTAAAAATAGATTTTCAACTGTTCACCTGTCACCGCCAAGTTGCGTCTCACAAACTATAGCTGGGATAGTGATTCTGTGATCTCTGGTTGTGACAATGGACAGAACTTATTTTTCTACCCCAAATGCATATGTCACACGTCCAATTCTGATATACGGAAACAAAGTTATGCTAAAAATAGATTTTCATCTGTTCACTTGTCACCGCCAAGTTGTATCTCACAAACTATAGCTCGGAAAGTGATTTCGCTTTCTCTGATTTTAAAAATGGATAGAACTAATTTTTCTACCCCTAATGCAAATGTCACACGTCCAAATTGGATATACGGAAACAAAGTTATGCTAAAAATAGATTTTCAACTGTTCACTTGTCACCGCGAAGTTGCGTCTCACAAACTATAGTTGGGAAAGTGATTCTGTGTTCTCTGGTTGTCACAACGGATAGAACTTATTTTTCTACCCCAAATGCATATGTCATACGTCCAATTCTGATATTTGGAAACAAAGTTATGCTAAAAATAGATTTTCAACTATTTACTTTTCACTGCCAAGTTGCAATTCACAAACTATACCTTGGAAAGTGATTCTGCTTTCTCCTTTTTTTACAATGTATAGAACTTATTTTTCTAACACAAACGCATATGTCATACGTCCAATTATGATATACGGAAACAAAGTTATGCTAAAAATAGATTTTCATCTGTTCACTTTTCACCGCCAAGTTGCATCTCACAAACTATATCTCGAGTGGTCTCAATGAATAGAACTTACTTTTCTACCCCAAATGCATATGTCATACATCCAATTCTGATATATGGAAACAAAGTTATGCTACAAATAGATTTTCAACTATTTACCGCCAAGTTGCGATTCACAAACTATACCTCAGAAAGTTATTTTGCTTTCTCTTGTTGTCACAATGGATAGAACTTATTTTTATAACACAAATGCATATGTCATATGTCCAATTCTGATATACGGAAACAAAGTTATGCTAAAAATAGATTTTCAACTATTCACTTTTTACCGTCATGTTGCATCTCACAAACTATAACTCAAAAAGTGATTCTGATTTATCGTGTTGTCGCAATGGATTGAACTTATTTTTCTACCACAAATGCATATGTAATATGTCCAATTATGATATACAGAAACAAAATTTATTCTAAAAATAGATTTTCAACTATTCACTTGTCACCGCCAAGTTGCATCTCACAAACTATAGCTCGAAAAGTGATTTTCCTTTCTCTGGTTGTAACAATGGAAAGTACTTATTTTTCTACCCCAAATGCATATGTCATACGTCCCATTCTTATATACGGAAATAAAGTTATGCAAAAAATAGATTTCCAACTATTCACTTTTCACCGTCTAGTTGTATCTCACAAACTAAATCTCGGAACGTGATTCTGCTTTCTATGGTTGTCACAATGTATTGAACTTATTTTCTAACAAAAATGCATATTTTATTCGTCCAATTCTGATATATGGAAACAAAGATTTTCTAAACATAGATTTTCAACTATTCACTTTTCACCGCCAAGTTGCAATTCACAAACTATACCAAGGATTGTGATTATGCTTTCTCTTGTTGTCACGATGGATAGAACTTATTTTTCTAACACAAATGCATATGTCCCCGTCGAAGTTGCGATTCACAAACTATAGCTCAGAATGTGATTCTGCTTTCTCCTGTTGTCACAATCGATAGAATTTATTTTTCTAACACAAATGCATATGTCATACGTCCAATTCTGATATACGGAAACAAAGTTATGCTACACATAGATTTTCAACTGTTCACCTTTCACCGCCAAGTTGCATCTCACAAACTATATATTGGAATGTGATTCTGCTTTCTCTGGTTGTCACAATGGATAGAACTCATTTTTCTATCCAAATGCATATGTCATACGTCTAATTCTGATATAGGAAAACAAAGTTATGCTAAAAATATATTTTCAACTATTCACTTTTTACCGTCATGTTGCATCTCCTAAACTATAACTCGACAAGTGATTCTGATTTATATGGTTGTCGCAATGGATTGAACTTATTTTTCTACGCCAAATGTGTATGTCATACGTCCAATTTTGATATACGGAAACCAAGTTATGCTAAAAATAAATTTTCAACTATTCACTTTTCACTGCCAAGTTCCAATTCACAAACTATACCTCTGAAAGTGTTTCTTCTTTCTCTTGATGTCACAATGGATAGAACTTATTTTTCTAACACAAATGCATATGTCATACGTCCAAGTCTGATATACGGAAACAAAGCTATGCTAAAAATAGATTTTCAACTGTTCACTTGTCACCGCTAAGTTGCATCTCACAAACTATATATCGGAATGTGATTCTGCTTTCTCTTGTTGTCACAATGGATACAAGTTATTTTTCTACCCCAAATGCATATGTCATACGTCCAATTCAGATATATGGAAACAAAGATATGCTAAAAATAGATTTTCAACTATTCACTTTTGAACGTCAAGTTGCAATTCAAAAACTATAGCTCGGAAAGTGATTATGCTTTCTCTTGTTGTCACGATGGATAGAACTTATTTTTCTAACATAAATGCATATGTCCCCGTCCAACTCTGATATACGGAAACAAAGTTATGCTAAAAATAAATTTTCGACTATTCACTTTTCACCGCCAAGTTTCAATTCACAGACTATACCTCGGATAGTGATTCTGCTTTCTCGTGTTGTCACAAATGATATAACTTATTTTTCTACTCCAAATGCATATGTCATATGTCCAATTCTGATATATGAAAACAAAGTTATGCTAAAAATAAATTTTCAACAATTCACTTTTTACCGCCAAGTTGCAATTCACAAACTATACATCGGAATGTGATTCTACTTTATCTTTTTGTCACAATGAATTGAACTTATTTTTATAAAACAAATGCATATGTCATACGTCCAATTCTGATATACGGAAACAGAGTTATGCTAAAAATAGATTTTCAACTGTTTACCGCCAAGTTGCATCTCACAACCAATATCTCGAAATGTGATTCTGCTTTCTTAGGATGTCACAATGGATAGAATTTATTTTTCTACCCCAAATGCATATGTCATACGTCCAATTCTAATATACGGAAACAAAGTTTTGCTAAAAATAAATTTTCAACTATTCACTTTTCACCGCCAAGTTGCATCTCGAAAACTATATCTCGGAATGTGATTCTGCTTTCTCTGGTTGTCACAATGGAGAGAAATTATTTTTCTATCCAAATGCATATGTCATACGTCTATTTTTGATATACGGAAACAAAGTTATGCTAAAAATAGATATTCAACTATTCACTTTTTACCGTCAAGTTGCATGTAACAAACTATAACTCGAAAAGTGGTTTTTATTTATCTTGTTGTCGCATTGGATTGAATTTATTTTCCTACCCCGAATGCATATTTCATACGTCCAATTATGATATACGGAAACAAAATTATGCTAAAAATAGATTTTCTACTGTTCACTTGTCACCGCCATGTTGCTTCTAACAAACTATAGCTCGGAATGTGATTCTGCTTTTTCTGGTTGTCCCAATGGATGGAAATTATTTTTCTATCCAAATGCAAATGTCATACGTCTAATTCTGATATACGTAAACAAAGTTATGCAAAAAATAGATTTTCGACTATTCACTTTTCACCATCAAGTTGAATCTCAAAAACTAAACCTCGGAACGTGATTCTGCTTTCTATGGTTGTCACAATGTATAGAACTTATTTTCTAACACAAATGCATATTTTATACGTCCAATTCTGATATATGGAAACAAAGTTTTTCTAAAAATAGATTTTCAACTATTCACTTATCACCGCCAAGTTGCAATTCACAAACTATACCTCGGATAGTGATTATGCTTTCTCTTGTTGTCACAATGGATAGAACTTATTTTTCAAACACAAATGCATATGTCATACGTCCAATTATGATATACGGAAACAAAGTTATGCTAAAAATAGATTTTCATCTGTTCACTTTTCACCGCCAAGTTGCATCTCACAAACTATATCTCGGGTGGTCTCAATGAATAGAACTTATTTTTCTACCCCAAATGCATATGTCATACATCCAATTCTGATATATGGAAACAAAGTTATGCTACAAATAGATTTTCAACTATTTATCGCCAAGTTGCGATTCACAAACTATACCTCAGAAAGTGATTTTGCTTTCTCTTGTTGTCACAATCGATAGAACTTATTTTTCTAACACAAATGCATATGTCATATGTCCAATTCTGATATACGGAAAAAAAGTTATGCTAAAAATAGATTTTCAACTATTCACTTTTTACCGTCATGTTGCATCTCACAAACTATAACTCAAAAAGTGATTCTGATTTATCGTGTTGTCGCAATGGATTGAACTTATTTTTCTACCACAAATGCATATTTCATACGTCCAATTCTGATATATGGAAACAAAGTTACGTTAAAATAGATTTTCAACTTTCACTTTTCACCGCGAAGTTGCTTCTCACAAACTATAGCGCGAAAAGTTATTTTGCTTTCTATGGTTGTTAAAATGCATAGAACTTATTTTTTTTTTACCCCAAATGCATATGTCATACGACCAATTCTGATATACGGAAACAAAGTTATTTTATTATAGATTTTCAACTTTCACTTGTCACCGCCAAGTTGCATCTCACAAACTGTAGCTCGGAATGTGATTCTGCTTTCTATGGTTGTCGCAATGAATATAACTTTTTTTCTACGCCAAATGCATATATCATACGTCCAATTCTGCTAAACGGAAAAAAGTTATGCTAAAAATAGATTTTCAACTATTCACTTGTCACCGCCAAGTTACAACTCACAAACTATAGCTCCGAATGTGATTATGCATTCTCTAATTGTCAAAATGAGTAGAAGTTATTTTTCAACCCCAAATGCATATGTTATACGTCGAATTCTGATATATGAAAACAAAGTTATGCTAAAAATAGATTTTCAACTATTCACTTTTGAACGTCAAGTTGCAATTCAAAAACTATACCTCGGAAAGTGATTATGCTTTCTCTTGTTGTGACGATGGATAGAACTTATTTTTCTAACACAAATGCATATGTCCCCATCCAACTCTGATATACGGAAACAAAGTTATGCTAAAAATAGATTTTCAACTATTCACTTTTCACCACCAAGTTGCATCGCACAAACTATAACTCCAAAAGTGATTCTGATTTATCTGGTTGTCGCAATGGTTTGAACTTATTTTTGTACCCCAAATGCATATGTCATACATCCAATTCTGTTATACGGAGACAAAGTTAAGCTAAAAATAGATTTTCAACTATTCACTTTTCACCACCAAATTGCATCTCACAAACTATAGCTCAAAATGTGATTCTTCTATCTCCTGTTGTCACAATGGATAGAACTTATTTTACTAACACAAATGCATATGTCATACGTCCAATTCTGATATACGGAAACAAAGTTATGCTAAAAATAGATTTTCAACTGTTCACCTTTCACCGCCGAGTTGCATCTCACAAACTATATCTTGGAATGTGATTCTGCTTTCTCTAGTTGTCACAATGGATAGAACTTATTTTTCTAACCAAATGCATATGTCATACATCTAATTCTGATATACGGAAACAAAGTTATGCTAAAAATATATTTTCAACTATTCACATTTTACCGTCAAGTTGCATCTAACAAACTATAACTCGAAAAGTGGTTCTGATTTATCTAGTTGTCGCAATGGATTGAATTTATTTTTCTACCCCAAATGCATATTTCATACGTCCAATTATGTTATACGGAAACAAAGTTACGCTAAAAAATAGATTTTCTACTGTTCATTTTTCACCGCCAAGTTGCTTCTGACAAACTATAGCTTGAAATTTGATTCTGCTTTCTCTGGTTGTCACAATGGATAAAAGTTCTTTTTCTACCCCAAATGCATGTGTTATACGTCCAATTCTGATATATGAAAACAAAGTTATGCTAAAAATAAATTTTCAACTATTCACTTTTCACCGCCAAGTTGCAATTAACAAACTATACCTCGGAAAGTGATTCTGCTTTCTCTTCTTGTCACAAAGGATATAACTTATTTTTCTATCCCAAATGCATATGTTATACGTCCAATTTGATATATGAAAACAAAGTTATGCTAAAAATAAATTTTCAACTATTCACTTTTCACCGCCAAGTTGCAATTTACAAACTATACCTTGGAAACAGATTCTACTTTCTCTTATTGTCACAATTGATAGAACTTATTTTTCTAACACAAATCCATATGTCATACGTCCAATTCTGTTATACGGAAATAAAGATATGCTGAAAATAGATTTTCTAATGTTCACTTGTCACCGCCAAGTTGCTTCTGACAAACTATAGCTCGGAATGTGATTTTGCTTTCTCTAGTTGTCACAATGGGTATAATTTATTTTTCTACCCCTAATTCATATGGCATACGTCCAATTCTGATATACGGACACAAAGTTATGCTAAAAAGAGATTTTCAACTTTTCACTTTTTACCGTCATGTTGCACCTCATAAACTATAACTCGAAAAGTGATTCTGATTTATATGATTGTCGCAATGGATTGAACTTATTTTTCTACGCCAAATGCGTATGTCATACGTCCAATTCTGATATACGGAAACCAAGTTATGCTAAAAATAAATTTTCAACTATTCACTTTTCACTGCCAAGTTGCAATTCACAAACTATACCTCTGAAAGTGATTCTTCTTTCTCTTGATTTCACAATGGATAGAACTTATTTTTCTAACAGAAATCCATATGTCATACGTCCAAGTCTGATATATGGAAACAAAGCTATGCTAAAAATAGATTTTCAACTGTTCACTTGTCACCGCCAAGTTTAATCTCATAAACTATACATCGGAATGTTATTCTGCTTTCTCTTGTTCTCACAATGGATACAAGTTATTTTTCTACCCAAAATGCATATGTTATACGTTCAATTCTGATATATGAAAACCAAGTTATGCTAAAAATAAATTTTCAACTATTCACTTTTCACCGCCAAGTTGTAATTCACAAACTATACCTCGGAAAGTGATTCGGCTTTCTCTTGTTGTCACAAAGGATATAACTTATTTTTCTACCCCAAATGCATATGTTATACGTCCAATTTTGATATATGAAAACAAAGTTATGCTAAAAATAAATTTTGAACTATTCACATTTCACCGCCAAGTTGCAATTTACAAACTATACCTCGGAAACTGATTCTACTTTCTCTTATTGTCACAATTGATAGAACTTATTTTTCAAACACAAATCCATGTCATACGTCCAATTTTGTTATACGGAAATAAAGATATGCTGAAAATAGATTTTCTAATGTTCACTTGTTACCGCCAAGTTGCTTCTGACAAATTATAGCTCAGAATGTGATTTTGCTTTCTCTAGTTGTCACAATGGGTATAACTTATTTTTCTACCCCAAATTCATATGGCATACGTCCAATTCTGATATACGGACACAAAGTTATGCTAAAAAGAGATTTTCAACTTTTCACTTTTTACCGTCATGTTGCACCTCATAAACTATAACTCGAAAAGTGATTCTTATTTATATGGTTTTCGCAATGGATTGAACTTATTTTTCTACGCCAAATGCGTATGTCATACGTCCAATTCTGATATACGGAAACCAAGTTATGCTAAAAATAAATTTTCAACTATTCACTTTTCACTGCCAAGTTGCAATTCACAAACTATACCTCTGAAAGTGATTCTTCTTTCTCTTGATGTCACAATGGATAGAACTTATTTTTCTAACAGAAATCCATATGTCATACGTCCAAGTCTGATATATGGAAACAAAGCTATGCTAAAAATAGATTTTCAACTGTTCACTTGTCACCGCCAAGTTTAATCTCACAAACTATACATCGGAATGTTATTCTGCTTTCTCTTGTTCTCACAATGGATACAAGTTATTTTTCTACCCAAAATGCATATGTTATACGTTCAATTCTGATATATGAAAACCAAGTTATGCTAAAAATAAATTTTCAACTATTCACTTTTCACCGCCAAGTTGCAATTCACAAACTATACCTCGGAAAGTGATTCGGCTTTCTCTTGTTGTCACAAAGGATATAACTTATTTTTCTACCCCAAATGCATATGTTATACGTCCAATTTTGATATATGAAAACAAAGTTATGCTAAAAATAAATTTTGAACTATTCACATTTCACCGCCAAGTTGCAATTTACAAACTATACCTCGGAAACTGATTCTACTTTCTCTTATTGTCACAATTGATAGAACTTATTTTTCAAACACAAATCCATGTCATACGTCCAATTTTGTTATACGGAAATAAAGATATGCTGAAAATAGATTTTCTAATGTTCACTTGTTACCGCCAAGTTGCTTCTGACAAATTATAGCTCAGAATGTGATTTTGCTTTCTCTAGTTGTCACAATGGGTATAACTTATTTTTCTACCCCAAATTCATATGGCATACGTCCAATTCTGATATACGGACACAAAGTTATGCTAAAAAGAGATTTTCAACTTTTCACTTTTTACCGTCATGTTGCACCTCATAAACTATAACTCGAAAAGTGATTCTTATTTATATGGTTTTCGCAATGGATTGAACTTATTTTTCTACGCCAAATGCGTATGTCATACGTCCAATTCTGATATACGGAAACCAAGTTATGCTAAAAATAAATTTTCAACTATTCACTTTTCACTGCCAAGTTGCAATTCACAAACTATACCTCTGAAAGTGATTCTTCTTTCTCTTGATGTCACAATGGATAGAACTTATTTTTCTAACAGAAATCCATATGTCATACGTCCAAGTCTGATATATGGAAACAAAGCTATGCTAAAAATAGATTTTCAACTGTTCACTTGTCACCGCCAAGTTTAATCTCACAAACTATACATCGGAATGTTATTCTGCTTTCTCTTGTTCTCACAATGGATACAAGTTATTTTTCTACCCAAAATGCATATGTTATACGTTCAATTCTGATATATGAAAACCAAGTTATGCTAAAAATAAATTTTCAACTATTCACTTTTCACCTCCAAGTTGCAATTCACAAACTATACCTCGGAAAGTGATTCGGCTTTCTCTTGTTGTCACAAAGGATATAACTTATTTTTCTACCCCAAATGCATATGTTATACGTCCAATTGTGATATATGAAAACAAAGTTATGCTAAAAATAAATTTTGAACTATTCACATTTCACCGCCAAGTTGCAATTTACAAACTATACCTCGGAAACTGATTCTACTTTCTCTTATTGTCACAATTGATAGAACTTATTTTTCTAACACAAATCCATATGTCATACGTCCAATTCTGTTATACGGAAATAAAGATATGCTGAAAATAGATTTTCTAATGTTCACTTGTCACCGCCAAGTTGCTTCTGACAAACTATAGCTCGAAATGTGATTTTGCTTTCTCTAGTTGTCACAATGGGTATAACTTATTTTTCTACCCCAAATTCATATGGCATACGTCCAATTCTGATATACGGACACAAAGTTATGCTAAAAAGAGATTTTCAACTTTTCACTTTTTACCGTCATGTTGCACCTCATAAACTATAACTCGAAAAGTGATTCTTATTTATATGGTTGTCGCAATGGATTGAACTTATTTTTTACGCCAAATACGTATGTCATACGTCCAATTCTGATATACGGAAACCAAGTTATGCTAAAAATAAATTTTCAACTATTCACTTTTCACTGCCAAGTTGCAATTCACAAACTATACCTCTGAAAGTGATTCTTCTTTCTCTTGATGTCACAATGGATAGAACTTATTTTTCTAACAGAAATCCATATGTCATACGTCCAAGTCTGATATATGGAAACAAAGCTATGCTAAAAATAGATTTTCAACTGTTCACTTGTCACCGCCAAGTTTAATCTCACAAACTATACATCGGAATGTTATTCTGCTTTCTCTTGTTCTCACAATGGATACAAGTTATTTTTCTACCCAAAATGCATATGTTATACGTTCAATTCTGATATATGAAAACCAAGTTATGCTAAAAATAAATTTTCAACTATTCACTTTTCACCGCCAAGTTGCAATTCACAAACTATACTTCGGAAAGTGATTCGGCTTTCTCTTGTTGTCACAAAGGATATAACTTATTTTTCTACCCCAAATGCATATGTTATACGTCCAATTGTGATATATGAAAACAAAGTTATGCTAAAAATAAATTTTGAACTATTCACATTTCACCGCCAAGTTGCAATTTACAAACTATACCTCGGAAACTGATTCTACTTTCTCTTATTGTCACAATTGATAGAACTTATTTTTCTAACACAAATCCATATGTCATACGTCCAATTCTGTTATACGGAAATAAAGATATGCTGAAAATAGATTTTCTAATGTTCACTTGTCACCGCCAAGTTGCTTCTGACAAACTATAGCTCGAAATGTGATTTTGCTTTCTCTAGTTGTCACAATGGGTATAACTTATTTTTCTACCCCAAATTCATATGGCATACGTCCAATTCTGATATACGGACACAAAGTTATGCTAAAAAGAGATTTTCAACTTTTCACTTTTTACCGTCATGTTGCACCTCATAAACTATAACTCGAAAAGTGATTCTTATTTATATGGTTGTCGCAATGGATTGAACTTATTTTTTACGCCAAATGCGTATGTCATACGTCCAATTCTGATATACGGAAACCAAGTTATGCTAAAAATAAATTTTCAACTATTCACTTTTCACTGCCAAGTTGCAATTCACAAACTATACCTCTGAAAGTGATTCTTCTTTCTCTTAATGTCACAATGGATAGAACTTATTTTTCTAACAGAAATCCATATGTCATACGTCCAAGTCTGATATATGGAAACAAAGCTATGCTAAAAATAGATTTTCAACTGTTCACTTGTCACCGCCAAGTTTAATCTCATAAACTATACATCGGAATGTTATTCTGCTTTCTCTTGTTCTCACAATGGATACAAGTTATTTTTCTACCCCAAATGCATATGTTATACGTTCAATTCTGATATATGAAAACCAAGTTATACGTCCAATTCTGATATACGGAAACCAAGTTATGCTAAAAATAAATTTTCAACTATTCACTTTTCACTGCCAAGTTGCAATTCACAAACTATACCTCTGAAAGTGATTCTTCTTTCTCTTAATGTCACAATGGATAGAACTTATTTTTCTAACAGAAATCCATATGTCATACGTCCAAGTCTGATATATGGAAACAAAGCTATGCTAAAAATAGATTTTCAACTGTTCACTTGTCACCGCCAAGTTTAATCTCACAAACTATACATCGGAATGTTATTCTGCTTTCTCTTGTTCTCACAATGGATACAAGTTATTTTTCTACCCCAAATGCATATGTTATACGTTCAATTCTGATATATGAAAACCAAGTTATGCTAAAAATAAATTTTCAACTATTCACTTTTCACCGCCAAGTTGCAATTCACAAACTATACCTCGGAAAGTGATTCGGCTTTCTCTTGTTGTCACAAAGGATATAACTTATTTTTCTACCCCAAATGCATATGTTATACGTCCAATTTTGATATATGAAAACAAAGTTATGCTAAAAATAAATTTTGAACTATTCACATTTCACCGCCAAGTTGCAATTTACAAACTATACCTCGGAAACTGATTCTACTTTCTCTTATTGTCACAATTGATAGAACTTATTTTTCTAACACAAATCCATGTCATACGTCCAATTCTGTTATACGGAAATAAAGATATGCTGAAAATAGATTTTCTAATGTTCACTTGTCACCGCCAAGTTGCTTCTGACAAACTATAGCTCAGAATGTGATTTTGCTTTCTCTAGTTGTCACAATGGGTATAACTTATTTTTCTACCCCAAATTCATATGGCATACGTCCAATTCTGATATACGGACACAAAGTTATGCTAAAAAGAGTTTTTCAACTTTTCACTTTTTACCGTCATGTTGCACCTCATAAACTATAACTCGAAAAGTGATTCTTATTTATATGGTTGTCGCAATGGATTGAACTTATTTTTTACGCCAAATGCGTATGTCATACGTCCAATTCTGATATACGGAAACCAAGTTATGCTAAAAATAAATTTTCAACTATTCACTTTTCACTGCCAAGTTGCAATTCACAAACTATACCTCTGAAAGTGATTCTTCTTTCTCTTAATGTCACAATGGATAGAACTTATTTTTCTAACAGAAATCCATATGTCATACGTCCAAGTCTGATATATGGAAACAAAGCTATGCTAAAAATAGATTTTCAACTGTTCACTTGTCACCGCCAAGTTTAATCTCGCAAACTATACATCGGAATGTTATTCTGCTTTCTCTTGTTCTCACAATGGATACAAGTTATTTTTCTACCCCAAATGCATATGTTATACATTCAATTCTGATATATGAAAACCAAGTTATGCTAAAAATAAATTTTCAACTATTCACTTTTCACCGCCAAGTTGCAATTCACAAACTATACCTCGGAAAGTGATTCGGCTTTCTCTTATTGTCACAAAGGATATAACTTATTTTTCTACCCCAAATGCATATGTTATACGTCCAATTTTGATATATGAAAACAAAGTTATGCTAAAAATAAATTTTGATCTATTCACATTTCACCGCCAAGTTGCAATTTACAAACTATACCTCGGAAACTGATTCTACTTTCTCTTATTGTCACAATTGATAGAACTTATTTTTCTAACACAAATCCATATGTCATACGTCCAATTCTGTTATACGGAAATAAAGATATGCTGAAAATAGATTTTCTAATGTTCACTTGTCACCGCCAAGTTGCTTCTGACAAACTATAGGTCGGAATGTGATTTTACTTTCTCTAGTTGTCACAATGGGTATAACTTATTTTTCTACCCCAAATTCATATGGCATACGTCCAATTCTGATATACGGACACAAAGTTATGCTAAAAAGAGATTTTCAACATTTCACTTTTAACCGTCATGTTGCACCTCATAAACTATAACTCGAAAAGTGATTCTGATTTATATGGTTGTCGCAATGGATTGAACTTATTTTTCTACGCCAAATGCGTATGTCATACGTCCAATTCTTATATACGGAAACCAAGTTATGCTAAAAATAAATTTTCAACTATTCACTTTTCACCGCCAAGTTACAATTCACAAACTATACCTCTGAAAGTGTTTCTTCTTTCTCTTGATGTCACAATGGATAGAACTTATTTTTCTAACACAAATGCATATGTCATACGTCCAAGTCTGATATACGGAAACAAAGCTATGCTAAAAATAGATTTTCAACTATTCACTTGTCACCGCTAAGTTGCATCTCACAAACTATACATCGGAATGTGATTCTGCTTTCTCTTGTTCTCACAATGGATACAAGTTATTTTTCTACCCCAAATGCATATGTCATACGTCCAATTCAGATATATGGAAACTGTCGCGACCCGATTTTCGGTTGGAAGACCGGCCCTGCGACTTAGGGAGAGGCGAACTCGATTTCTACCTCTTCCAATTGATTTGGAGTCGCCACTACGTTTTTTGCGGTTAAAACGTAGAAAACTCTAAACATGCCCAATTAGGATAATTTGGTCTTTAATCAGAGATTCTGAGCTCGGGAGTCGATTACGGATCGGGGAAGGTATTAGCACCCCGTCCGCCCGTATTAAAACGGTACCCTCGCTAATAACATGGACTTTTATACCCTTAAAATTATTTATTAAAATTCAGTAAATAAAAACAAAATGTTTTATTTTTTATTGTTGTGCCTGACAAGAATTCAACTTGCTCCTACGTATCCCTAGCTACAATAGGGAAATCAAGGCTACGTAGTTCTGGTTCGAAAATTAATTGGTTGATTTCGTCGCTTTGAAGGTATCGATTTGATTGAGTAATAAAATAAGTTTTTACTAAAACGTTTTTTGATATGGAATTAATAGTTTAGAGATGGCACTGGTCGTAGACCTCCTTCCCATTTTCAGAGAATTTAGAGACAACACGGGCCCTAACCTTGCTATAAAAATTCCATTTGAAATTCGTTTAAATAAAAAATAGATTTCCTTTGAAATATTTGACATGGAATTAATAGTTTAGAGACGACACTGGTCGTAGACCTCCTTCCCATTTTCAGAGAATTTAGAGACAACACGAGTCATAACCTTGCTATAAACTCCGTTTAAAATCACTTAAATAAATAATGATTATTTTTGAAATATTTGATATGGAATTAATAGTTTAGAGACGGCACTGGTCGTAGACCTCCTTCCCATTTTCAGAGGATTTAGAGACAACACGGACCCTAACCTTACTATAAAACTCCATTTAAAATCATTTGAGCAAATAATGAAATAAATTCCTTTGATAATGCATATAATTTGATAGTTTAAAATATAGAACAAACCAATGGCTTTATGATTGGTACTATTATTACAATGGAAATAAATTAAATGTCATATGTATAAATAAAGAATACAAATAAGACATTAAAACCAAAGAATAAACAAAACCTAAAAAAACAAATGGGTTCGGGTCAGGCCCAACAAAGAAAACTGGATTGAAGGGGTAGGGGTTTCTTTTGTTTTCATTCATTTGGTAATTGAAGGAGTTAGAGAGTAGATGAGAAGGAGAGGGGAAGTGAGAAGACGAGGGAAAAGATTGGTGAGAAAATGCGAAGACGAAGAGGATTCGGTTCTCCGGTATCCTTCTCCGATTCTCTTCTCCGTTAACGGTGACACGGTGGTTTTGAGGCTTCCCTTTCACTTCCTCTCGAGATCATTCCTTTTACCCTTCACCATGGATTCGAAAACCCTAAATCAATCTCCTCCCTTTATTCGATTCTATTCTCTTCGGTTTCGTTCCGGTGACAGGCTAACGACAATGGAGGTAAGGAATTTTGGTAATGAAAGCTTTCCCCTTTTCAATTTCGAGTTCAGATCATAATTGGCAAATCAATATAACTAGTGACATGCATATGAAAATGAGTTTGGACACTGATTTATTCCTAAACAAAACGAAATTGTTTTAGGATTATCATAATACAAGGCCTGTTTTCAAGTTAAACGAATTTGATATATGCATTTCCATGTGACCCAATACAAATAACATACATGTGCAAAGTCTGTTGGATTAGATTAGCAATTGACAACCAAAAAGAATGCATTTATAGGATATGGAATGGCTTCACTGGGTATTCCTTTGTTTGAAACGATTTATGTTATGGATATAATGTGCACAAAATGCTTCTATGTTTGTATTTACATGATAAGAGCCTTACTCAAGACTTACCTTTTAAATGTAGGCTTCTAGCCAATCCTCGTGTTTGTCCCAGAGGCACTTTCTTGGTTTTCGTGTTTGATCCTTATTGTTGATGCTTGGTATGAGTAGATGTTTTGTATGCGGTTGCCTCTTTTGTACAGCTCTCTGTATGGGATTCTCTATTTTGCTACGTGATGGATAGTGAGGATTGTTCTCTGGATTTGTGGTCTTTTTGTGTTATGCAATTGTGTTTTTGGTATATGATATTTTTCTGCTATCTGTGATGTGTATATAGTGTCCATATGGGTTCTAAATGAGTGTCGCATGTTGGAATATCTGAGGAATAATAGGATAAAGAGAGGATAACAAACATATTGGGGTTGGTAGGGAAATTTGGATTATATAGGTGTTGTAGTGCTGGAATTCTTGAGAGGATAATTGATCCCTCTGGTTATTATGTGGTATGTATCTGTAATATGTTTGTTGTTGGAGTGATATGAGTATGTATGAAAGGTATGTATTCTGATGGAATTGTGTGGTGGAGAGGTAGATGAGTGATCTCTGTTTCTCAATGGTGTCCCCCCTTTTATCTTTTGTTTAGCTATCCTTTAATAGCCCATTATCTGTCTTTTGGCTGCCCATCAGGAGCATGTAACTCTCCTTATTAATCCTTTTCCTAATCAATTAATAAAAGGAAAAAAAAACCACCCATTGATGATTGTGATTACAGCTGCTGAAACTGAAACCATTACTCTTGGTCTCATTGTCTTTTTGTGTGCCTTTGAAACTGCCCTTTATTGTCATTTATGCTATTTGATTGGGAGGATTGTAACTGAGATGCTGCCATATATTTGTTACTGCCCCATTCTTGCAATTATGATGACTTATGGTTGTCCATATTCCTCTTAATCTATTTCATGACTGCTCTAATTATAACTTCCTGGGTTTGTAGGTTTTGAAGCTGGTTGAGGCTGTGGAGCCTCTTGCTGCTTGGGCATTAGGCAACAATTTAGCACCAAGGTTCTTTGTGAGAAAAATATGGGAGCATAATAATTTATCAATTCGATGCACTGCTTCTTGAAAGAAAGCATTTGGTAGCACATATCACGAAAGGTTCCAATGATGTCATTTTGGTTATTCTTATCCTCCAGATAATCAAGTGCCTCAATTGTATATTTCTCACAGAGTGCACCCCCATCTGTTTTTCTGTTTAGCATCAAGATTGTTGTGTCATCGCTACTCTTTTCAGTGTTTGCAATCGCAAGTTGTCTTGCGTCATAAAATCAAGTAGCACAGAATTAGAAACAATAGCCCCACTAATCTTTCTGCCATGGTGGCTTATGCATGCAGTAGAAGAAGAAGAAGATAGGGCAATGTGTATAGGGTGCTACTATGAGAAGGTGTCAAAGAAAGATGGTCATATTCTTTTGAATATTATACTGGAACACGTAATGGTTGTTTTATTAGGTGGTAGTGGTTGTTGTTGAAACTTTTCTATTGCAGACATTTCAGATGAAATATTTGGCATGCTCAATTGATGAACCAGAGGATTATGTCCTTTTTTATGTCAATAATATTCTTGCCACAAATTATACCTCAAATTAAACCAATGCCACATAGAAAACAAGTCTTTAATAAGTAATACCTACTAGACAACCCATAATACATGACACTGTGACACATTACGTGAAAATTGGTGATATAAGACCAATTACATCACTAATTATCACACTTTTTAGCTAATGCAATTTTTACTCCCTTAGTACATTCAACTTCCTGCTTTGGATTTATACATGAGATTCAGGAACTAGAAAAAATGTTTTTGAATCAAACTCTGTGTGTTTATCTATGTTCATCACAATAATTCTAGAGTAAGATTTATCCGAAATAACTTCGTTGATACAAAGGTTTTGCGACTGATAGTTTACGATTGAATAATCATAAGAGACACAAATGGTTCAAAGGTCTCCAAAAAATAAAAATATTCTCTTTTCTTCACAAAAGAACTGTTGACACCTTCTTTGAAAGTATTGTAAATAGGCCGGACAAAATCGGGTGTTCACAGCTGCCCCTCTTTACTTGTTGCTTACTTGATAGCAAGCAAACCGAAGTATGTGTGTTATCGTGGTAAGTAATCAGTAAAGAAATGAACATTAATTTTGTCAAGGCTGATACAGTGAACATGCAGAGCTCGAGGTAATAAAATAAATATGCGAGCTCTCAGTGGCTCGTGACATAAAAATAAATTTGCGAGCTCTCAGTGGCTCGAGACATAAAATTAAATCTGCGAGTTCTCAGTGGCTCGAGACTTAAAATAAATTGCGAGCTCTCGGTGGCTCGAGACATAACAATAAATTATAAGCTCTCAGTGGCTCGAGACATAACAATAAATTGAGAGATCTCAGTGGGTCGAGACAGAAAAAATAAATTGCGAGCTCTTAGTGGCTCGAGACAGTGAAGTAAATTGTGAGCTCTCAGTGACTCGAGATAGTAAAATAAATTGCGAGTTCTCAGTGACTCGAGACAGTAAAATAACTTTGCGAGCTCTCAGTGGCTCGAGACAGAAAAATAAATTTGCGAGCTCTCAGTGGCTCGAGACAGAAAATTAAATTGCGAGCTCTCAATGGCTCGAGACATAAAAATAAATTTGCGAGCTCTCAGTGGCTCGAGGCGGAAAATAAATTTGCGAGCTCTCAGTGGCTCGATGCGGAAAATAAATTGCGAGCTCTCAGTGGCTCGATGCGGAAAATAAATTTGCGAGCTCTCAGTGGCTCGATGCGGAAAATAATTTGCGAGCTCTCAGTGGCTCGATGCGGAAAATTAAATTGCGAGCTCTCAGTGGCTCAAGACATAAAAATAAATTTGCGAGCTCTCAGTGGCTCGAGGCGGAAAATAAATTTGCAAGCTCTCAGTGGCTCGATGCGGAAAATAAATTGCGAGCTCTCAGTGGCTCGATGCGGAAAATAAATTTGCGAGCTCTCAGTGGCTCGATGCGGAAAATAATTTGCGAGCTCTTAGTGGCTCGATGTGGAAAATAAATTGCGAGCTCTCAGTGGCTCGATGCGGAAAATAATTTGTGAGCTCTCAGTGGCTCGATGCGGAAAATAAATTGCGAGCTTTCAGTGGCTCGAGATTCACATCAGGCTCGGGGTCCTGGAATGTTATAAAATCACATCAGGCTCGGGGTCCTCGGAAAGTGATTATGCTTTCTCTTGTTGTTACGATGGATAGAACTTATTTTTCTAACACAAATGCATATGTCCCCGTCCAACTCTGATATACGGAAACAAAGTTATGCTAAAAATAAATTTTCGACTATTCACTTTTCACCGCCAAGTTTCAATTCACAAACTATACCTCGGATAGTGATTCTGCTTTCTCGTGTTGTCACAAATGATATAACTTATTTTTCTACTCCAAATCCATATGTCATATGTCCAATTCTGATATATGAAAACAAAGTTATGCTAAAAATAAATTTTCAACAATTCACTTTTTACCGCCAAGTTGCAATTCACAAACTATACATCGGAATGTGATTCTGCTTTATCTTGTTGTCACAATGAATTGAACTTATTTTTTAAAACAAATGCATATGTTGTAACATCCTGATTTTTGAGATTTTAAAATTATAGTATCAGTCCTGGAAGTCTCGCTTGAGCGAGAAAGGATCACCTGGGAGGGTGAAATCCTGGACTATACTGGAGGATTCTCGCCCGAGCGAGAGTTGTCTCGCCTGGGCGAGAAATGACAATTTTGGGCTGATAACACAGTGTAATCGATTACATGGTCCTTGTAATCGATTACATGCTGATATCTGATCATACATGTGTAATTTTTCATGCATGTAATCGATTACACTATGCATGTAATCGATTACACTATGCATGTAATCGATTACATCGTATAAAAATGTCAGATATGTGTAATTTTTCATGATGTAATCGATTACACTATGCATGTAATCGATTACATCATATAAAAATATCGCCACCGTGAGATTCTCGCCTGAGCGAGAATCCCTCGCTTGGGCGAGAGCGTCCGAGCTATAAAAGTGAAAAAGGGGATCTAGAAACCCTAATCTTCACTTCTTTTATTGCCTTTCACTCCTAGCGGCGACTCCTCATGGATTCCGACCATTTCCTCCACTAAACCTCAAAAACACATCAAACCTCTTCCTATTGCTTCTTAATGGAACATTGGAGTGCTTTGGAGAGGAAAAAGCAACAATGGAGGTTGAAGGAGATGGAGGGAGATGGAGCTCTTTTGCGGAGCAACGGAGCTTACGCAACCTAAGGTGAGGGAGAAGACCATTGTGGTCTTAGAGTAATTCATTAGAGTCATCATTCTCCGATTTCCCTCAAGAATCAGAGCATATTAACGGATAGAAACTCTTTTGGGTGTTTATAGCCCATTGAGGAGATGGTTCTAACGTTAATGTGTTATATGATGAAGAATATGTTGTGTGTGGTTTATTTATGATAATGTTGTGTTATGGATGGTTGATTTGCTATAAACATATATGGGTGTGTTTGTATCAATGATTGTGTGATGAGTTATTGATTTGTTAAATGTGGCGACGAGTATGTCTATGAAAATGATTAAGTTGTGAGTCGCTTAATTGCTATAAACATATGTGGGTTTATTTGTAATAATGATTTTGTGATGAACCGCCTGTTGATGATAAATGGACATAATTATATTATGTGATGATGATGTTGTGAGTGGTTCTGTTGTGGTAGGATATGAGATACATTATGTTTATGACATTGATGTGGTGTCTTGTGTTTTGACGAAGTTGCAATGCTAGAATAATGCAGTGGAAATATTATATTGTGATTTATGTGGTTGTATGGAATTGTGACCTGCCCCTTGTGGTATGGAATTGTGACCTGCCCCTCGTGGTATGGAATTGTGACCTGCCCTTCGTGGTATGGAATTGTGACCTGCCCCTAGTGGTATGGAATTGTGACCTGCCCCTAGTGGTATGGAATTGTGACCTGCCCCTCGTGGTATGGAATTGTGACCTGCCCCTCGTGGTATGGAATTGTGACCTGCCCCTCGTGGTATGGAATTGTGACCTGCCCCTCGTGGTATGGAATTGTGACCTGCCCCTCGTGGTATGGAATTGTGACCTGCCCCTCGTGGTATGGAATTGTGACCTGCCCTTCGTGGTATGGAATTGTGACCTGCCCCTAGTGGTATGGAATTGTGACCTGCCCTTCGTGGTATGGAATTGTGACCTGCCCTTCGTGGTATGGAATTGTGACCTGCCCTTCGTGGTATGGAATTGTGACCTGTCCTTCGTGGTATGGATTTGATTGGCCCTTTATGATATTGGGTAGTCGTAGAAGTATTGTATTGTTTTGGAAGTGTTGAATTGCCTAAGTGAAACGTGATAATTATACCGATTGAATATGTGAACATTATGTGGTTTAAGTATTGACTGGTATATAAATGGTATGTGTGTACTATGATTGATTTTAGATGATTGTATAGGTTGTTATACTTTAATGATATTACTCCATGTAATTCCACGCTACGGTCACCGTAGTTGGTTCTTACTCCCTCTGCTTTTCCTTGTCTATGTGTTATATATGAGTTCAGGATGTTGCTGTGGCGTCGTGGATGTTTGCTGATGGGAGTATACACTGGAGTAGTCGTTTTTGTATTCCGAAATTATATTTGTATAATGTATGTAATATGATAAATATGTTGAAGTAACTATGTTGTATAAATGAACTTTTTCGAAAGATGCAATAAGATTAGCATGAATACCTTTATCAGTGTTGTAATTGAAACAAAGGATAATTGTATGAATTATGGATTAGAATAGAATGTGATGTAATGTTTTGATGATATACGGACACAAAGTTATGCTAAAAAGAGATTTTCAACTTTTCACTTTTTACCGTCATGTTGCACCTCATAAACTATAACTCGAAAAGTGATTCTTATTTATATGGTTGTCGCAATGGATTGAACTTATTTTTTACGCCAAATGCGTATGTCATACGTCCAATTCTGATATACGGAAACCAAGTTATGCTAAAAATAAATTTTCAACTATTCACTTTTCACTGCCAAGTTGCAATTCACAAACTATACCTCTGAAAGTGATTCTTCTTTCTCTTGATGTCACAATGGATAGAACTTATTTTTCTAACAGAAATCCATATGTCATACGTCCAAGTCTGATATATGGAAACAAAGCTATGCTAAAAATAGATTTTCAACTGTTCACTTGTCACCGCCAAGTTTAATCTCACAAACTATACATCGGAATGTTATTCTGCTTTCTCTTGTTCTCACAATGGATACAAGTTATTTTTCTACCCAAAATGCATATGTTATACGTTCAATTCTGATATATGAAAACCAAGTTATGCTAAAAATAAATTTTCAACTATTCACTTTTCACCGCCAAGTTGCAATTCACAAACTATACCTCGGAAAGTGATTCGGCTTTCTCTTGTTGTCACAAAGGATATAACTTATTTTTCTACCCCAAATGCATATGTTATACGTCCAATTGTGATATATGAAAACAAAGTTATGCTAAAAATAAATTTTGAACTATTCACATTTCACCGCCAAGTTGCAATTTACAAACTATACCTCGGAAACTGATTCTACTTTCTCTTATTGTCACAATTGATAGAACTTATTTTTCTAACACAAATCCATATGTCATACGTCCAATTCTGTTATACGGAAATAAAGATATGCTGAAAATAGATTTTCTAATGTTCACTTGTCACCGCCAAGTTGCTTCTGACAAACTATAGCTCGGAATGTGATTTTGCTTTCTCTAGTTGTCACAATGGGTATAACTTATTTTTCTACCCCAAATTCATATGGCATACGTCCAATTCTGATATACGGACACAAAGTTATGCTAAAAAGAGATTTTCAACTTTTCACATTTTACCGTCATGTTGCACCTCATAAACTATAACTCGAAAAGTGATTCTGATTTATATGGTTGTCGCAATGGATTGAACTTATTTTTCTACGCCAAATGCGTATGTCATACGTCCAATTCTGATATACGGAAACCAAGTTATGCTAAAAATAAATTTTCAACTATTCACTTTTCACTGCCAAGTTGCAATTCACAAACTATACCTCTGAAAGTGATTCTTCTTTCTCTTGACGTCACAATGGATAGAACTTATTTTTCTAACAGAAATCCATATGTCATACGTCCAAGTCTGATATATGGAAACAAAGCTATGCTAAAAATAGATTTTCAACTGTTCACTTGTCACCGCTAAGTTTAATCTCACAAACTATACATCGGAATGTTATTCTGCTTTCTCTTGTTCTCACAATGGATACAAGTTATTTTTCTACCCCAAATGCATATGTTATACGTTATATTCTGATATATGAAAACCAAGTTATGCTAAAAATAAATTTTCAACTATTCACTTTTCACCGCCAAGTTGCAATTCACAAACTATACCTCGGAAAGTGATTCGGCTTTATCTTGTTGTCACAAAGGATATAACTTATTTTTCTACCCCAAATGCATATGTTATACGTCCAATTTTGATATATGAAAACAAAGTTATGCTAAAAATAAATTTTGAACTATTCACATTTCACCGCCAAGTTGCAATTTACAAACTATACCTCGGAAACTGATTCTACTTTCTCTTATTGTCACAATTGATAGAACTTATTTTTCTAACACAAATCCATATGTCATACGTCCAATTCTGTTATACGGAAATAAAGATATGCTGAAAATAGATTTTCTAATGTTCACTTGTCACCGCCAAGTTGCTTCTGACAAACTATAGCTCGGAATGTCATTTTGCTTTCTCTAGTTGTCACAATGGGTATAACTTATTTTTCTACCCCAAATTCATATGGCATACGTCCAATTCTGATATACGGACACAAAGTTATGCTAAAAAGAGATTTTCAACTTTTCACATTTTACCGTCATGTTGCACCTCATAAACTATAACTCGAAAAGTGATTCTGATTTATATGGTTGTCGCAATGGATTGAACTTATTTTTCTACGCCAAATGCGTATGTCATACGTCCAATTCTGATATACGGAAACCAATTTATGCTAAAAATAAATTTTCAACTATTCACTTTTCACTGCCAAGTTGCAATTCACAAACTATACCTCTGAAAGTGATTCTTCTTTCTCTTGATGTCACAATGGATAGAACTTATTTTTCTAACAGAAATCCATATGTCATACGTCCAAGTCTGATATATGGAAACAAAGCTATGCTAAAAATAGATTTTCAACTGTTCACTTGTCACCGCCAAGTTTAATCTCACAAACTATACATCGGAATGTTATTCTGCTTTCTCTTGTTCTCACAATGGATACAAGTTATTTTTCTACCCCAAATGCATATGTTATACGTTCAATTCTGATATATGAAAACCAAGTTATGCTAAAAATAAATTTTCAACTATTCACTTTTCACCGCCAAGTTGCAATTCACAAACTATACCTCGGAAAGTGATTCGGATTTCTCTTGTTGTCACAAAGGATATAACTTATTTTTCTACCCCAAATGCATATGTTATACGTCCAATTTTGATATATGAAAACAAAGTTATGCTAAAAATAAATTTTGAACTATTCACATTTCACCGCCAAGTTGCAATTTACAAACTATACCTCGGAAACTGATTCTACTTTCTCTTATTGTCACAATTGATAGAACTTATTTTTCTAACACAAATCCATATGTCATACGTCCAATTCTGTTATACGGAAATAAAGATATGCTGAAAATAGATTTTCTAATGTTCACTTGTCACCGCCAAGTTGCTTCTGACAAACTATAGCTCGGAATGTGATTTTTCTTTCTCTAGTTGTCACAATGGGTATAACTTATTTTTCTACCCCAAATTCATATGGCATACGTCCAATTATGATATACGGACACAAAGTTATGCTAAAAAGAGATTTTCAACTTTTCACTTTTTACCGTCATGTTGCACCTCATAAACTATAACTCGAAAAGTGATTCTGATTTATATGGTTGTCGCAATGGATTGAACTTATTTTTCTACGCCAAATGCGTATGTCATACGTCCAATTCTGATATACGGAAACCAAGTTATGCTAAAAATAAATTTTCAACTATTCACTTTTCACGCCAAGTTGCAATTCACAAACTATACCTCTGAAAGTGATTCTTCTTTCTCTTGATGTCACAATGGATAGAACTTATTTTTCTAACAGAAATCCATATGTCATACGTCCAACTCTGATATATGGAAACAAAGTTATGCTAAAAATAGATTTTCAACTGTTTACTTGTCACCGCCAAGTTTAATCTCACAAACTATACATCGGAATGTTATTCTGCTTTCTCTTGTTCTCACAATGGATACAAGTTATTTTTCTACCCCAAATGCATATGTTATATGTTCAATTCTGATATATGAAAACCAAGTTATAATAAAAATAAATTTTCAACTATTCACTTTTCACCGCCAAGTTGCAATTCACAAACTATACCTCGGAAAGTGATTCGGCTTTATCTTGTTGTCACAAAGGATATAACTTATTTTTCTACCCCAAATGCATATGTTATACGTCCAATTTTGATATATGAAAACAAAGTTATGCTAAAAATAAATTTTGAACTATTCACATTTCACCGCCAAGTTGCAATTTACAAACTATACCTTGGAAACTGATTCTACTTTCTCTTATTGTCACAATTGATAGAACTTATTTTTCTAACACAAATCCATATGTCATACGTCCAATTCTGTTATACGGAAATAAAGATATGCTGAAAATAGATTTTCTAATGTTCACTTGTCACTGCCAAGTTGCTTCTGACAAACTATAGCTCGGAATGTGATTTTGCTTTCTCTAGTTGTCACAATGGGTATAACTTATTTTTCTACCCCAAATTCATAAGTCATACATCCAATTCTGATATATGAAAACAAAGTTATGCTAAAAATAAATTTTCAACTATTCACTTTTCACCGCCAAGTTGCAATTCACAAACTATACATCAGAATGTGATTCTGCTTTCTCTTGTTGTCACAATGGATAGAACTTCTTTTTATAAAACAAATGCATATGTCATACGTCCAATTCTGATATACGGAAACAGAGTTATGCTAAAAATAGATTTTCAACTATTTACCGCCAAGTTGCATCTCACAAACAATATCTCAAAATGTGATTCTGCTTTCTCTGGTAGTCACAATGGATATAATTTATTTTTCTACCCCAAATGCAAATGTCATACGTCCAATTCTGATATACGGAAACAAAGTTCTGCTAAAAATAAATTTTCGACTATTCACTTTTCACCGCCAAGTTGGATCTCACAAACTATATCTCGGAATGTGATTCTGCTATATATGGTTGTCACTATGAAAATAACTTATTTTTCTACCCCAATGCATATGTCATACATCAAATTCTGATATACGGAAACAAAGTTATGCTAAAAATAGATTTGCATCTCACAAACTATAGTTTGGAATATGATTCCGATCTCTTTGGTTTACACAATGGGCAGAACTTATTTTTCTACCCCAAATGCATATGTCATACGTTCAATTCTGATATACGAAAACAAAGTTATGCTAAAAATAGATTTTTAACTATTCACTTTTTACCGTCAAGTTGAATCTCACAAACTATAATTCGAAAAGTGATTCTAATTTCACTGGTTTTCGCAATGGATTGAACATAATTTTCTACCCCAAATGCATATGTTATATGTCCAATTCTGATATATGAAAACAAAGTTATGCTAAAAATAGATTTTCAACTATTCATTTTTCACCGCCTAGTTGCAATTCACAAACTATACCTCGGAAAGTGATTATGCTTTCTCTTGTTGTCACAATGCATAAAACTTTTTTTTTGTAACACAATGCATATGAAATACGTCCAATTCTGATATACGGAAACCAAGTTATGCTAAGAATAGATTTTCAACTATTCACTTTTCGCCGCTACGTTGTTTCTCACAAACTATATATTGGAATGTGATTCTACTTTCTCTGGTTGTCACAATGGGTAGAACTTATTTTTCTACCCCAAATGCAGATGTCATACTTCCAATTCTGATATACGGAAACAAAGTTATGCTAAAAATAGATTTTCAACTATTCACTTGTCACCGCCAAGTTGCATCTAACAAACTGTAGCTCAGATTGTTATTCTGCTTTCTATGGTTGTCACAATGGTATATGTAAACAAAGTTATGCTAAAAATAGATTTTCAACTATTCACTTTTCACCGCCAAGTTGCAATTCACAAACTATACCTTGGAAAGTGATTCTGCTTTCTCTTATTTTCACAATGCATGGAAATTTTTTTTCTAACACAAATGCATATGTCATACGTCCAATTCTGATATACGGAAACAAAGTTATGTTAAGAATAGATTTTCAACTCTTCACATTTCACCGCTAAGTTGTATCTGACAAATAATATATCGGAATGTGATTCTACTTTCATTGGTTGTCACAATGGGTAGAACTTATTATTCTACCCCAAATGCATATGTCATACATCCAATTCTGATATACAGAAACAAAGTAATGTTAAAAATAGATTTTCAATTGTTCACTTGTCACCGCCAAGTTGCATCTCACAAACTATAGCTCGGAATGTGATTCTGTTTTTTCTGGTTGTCACAATGGTTAGAAGTTATTTGTCAACCCAAAATGCATATGTTATATGTCCAATTCTGATATATGAACACAAAGTTATTCTAAAAATAGATTTTCAACTATTCACTTTTTACCGCCAAGTTGCAATTCACAAACTTTACATCGGAAAGTTATTCTGCTTTCTATGATTGTCACAATGGATAGAACTTATTTTTCTACCCCAAATTCATATGTCATACGTCCAATTCTGATATACAGAAACAAAGTTATGCTAAAAATAGATTTTCAACTATTCACTTGTCACCACTATGTTGCAATTCACAGACTATACCTCGGAAAGTGAATCTGCTTTCTTTTGTCGTCACAATGTATAGAACTTATTTTTCTACCCCAAATTTATATGTCATACGTCCAATTCTGATATAAAAAAACAAAGTTATGCTAAAAAAAGATTTTCAACTATTCACTTGTCACCACCATGTTGCAATTCACAAACTATACCTCGGAAAGTGAATCTGCTTTCTCTTGTTGTCACAATGGATAGAAATTATTTTTCTACCCCAAATGCACATCTCACACGTTCAATTCTGATATATGGAAACAAAGTTTTGTTAAAAATAGATTTTCAACATTTCACTTTTCACCGCCAAGTTGCATCTCACAAACTATAGCTCGGAAAGTGATTATGCTTTCTCTGGTTGACACAACAGATATAAATTATTTTACACCCCAAATACATATCTAACACTTCCAATTCTGATATACGGAAAAAATTTATGCTAAAAATAGATTTTCATCTTATCACTTTTCACCACAAAGTTGAATCTCACAAACTATAGCTCGGAAAATTATTATGTTTTCTCTGGTTGTCACTACAGATAGAAATTATTTTCTTCCCCAAATACATATCTCACACGTCCAATTCTGATGTACAGAAACAAAGTTTTGCAAAAAATAGATTTTCAACTTATCACTTTTCACCACAAAGTTGCATTTCACAAACTATAGCTCGGAAAATCATTCTGCTTTAACTGGTTGTCACATAGATAGAACTTATTTTTCTACCCCTAATGCATACGTCATACGTCCAATTCTGATATACAAAAACAAAGTTTTGCTAAAAATAGATTTTCAACTATTCACTTGTCAACGTCAAGTTACATCTCACAAACTATAGCCCGAAAAGTGATTCTGATTTCTATGGTAGTCACAATGGATATAACATATTTTTCTACCCCAAAAGCATATGTCACACGTCATATTCTGATATACGGAAACAAAGTTATGCTAAAAATAGATTTTCAACTATTCACTTGTCACCGTCATGTTGCATCTCACAAACTTCAGCTTGAAAAGTGATTCTACATTCTCTGGTTGTCACAATGGATAGAACTAATTTTTATACCCCAAATGCATTTCTCACACGTCCAATTCTGATATACGGAAACAAAGTTAAGCTAAAAATAGATTTTCAACTTTCACTTTTCACAGCCAATTTGCATCTCACAAACTATCGCGCGGAAAGTGATTCTGCTATATCTGGTTGTCACATAGATAGAACTTATTTTTTTACCCCAAATGCATATGTCATACGTCCAATTCTGATATACATAAACAATGTTGCATCTCACAAACTATAGCTCCTAAAGTGATTCTGCTTCCTATGGTTGTCACCATAGATATAACTTATTTTCTACCCCAAATGCATATGTCACACGTCCAATTCTGATATACCGAAACAATGTTTTGTTAAAATTAGATTTTCAACTATTCACTTTTCGCTGCCAAGTTGCATCTCAGAAACTCTAGCTCGGATAGTGATTCTGCTTTATTTGGTTGTCACATAGATAACATTTTTTTTACCCCAAATGCATAGGCCATACGTCCAATTCTGATATATAGAAACAAAGTTATGCTAAAAATAGATTTTCTACTATTCACTTATCACCTTCAAGTTGCATCTCACAAACTATAGCTCAGATGGTGATTATGCTTTCTTTTATACTGAAACAAAGTATTGTTAAAAATAGATTTTCAACTTTTCACCTCCAAGTTGCATCTCACAAACTATAGCTCAGAAAGTGATTTTGCTTTCTATGGTTGTCACGATGGATAGAACTTATTTTTCTACCACAAATGCATATGTCACACGTCCAGTTCTTATATACGGAAACAAAGTATTGTTAAAAATAGATTTTCAACTTTTCACCTCCAAGTTGCATCTCACAAATTATAGCTCAGATGGTGATTATGCTTTCTTTTATACTGAAACAAAGTATTGTTAAAAATAGATTTTCAACTTTTCACCGCCAAGTTGCATCTCACAAACTATAGCTCAGAAAGTGATTCTGCTTTCTATGGTTGTCACAATGGATTGAACTTATTTTTCAACCCCAAATGCATATCTCACACGTCCAATTCTTTTACACGGAAACAAAGTATTGTTAAAAATAGATTTTCAACTTTTCACCTCCAAGTTGCCTCTCACAAATTATAGCTCAGAATGTGATTCTGCTTTCTATGGTTGTCACGATGGATAGAACTTATTTTTCTACCACAAATGCATATGTCTCACGTCCAGTTCTTATATACAGAAACAAATTTATGCTAAAAATAGATTTTCAAGTTATCACTTTTCACCGCAAAATTGCACTCATAAACTATAGCTCGGAAAATGATTCCGCTTTATCTGGTTATCACATAGATAGACCTTATTTTTCTACCCCAAATACATATCTCATACGTCCAATTCTGATATACAAAACAAAGTTATGCTAAAAATAGATTTTCAACTTTCACTTTTCACCGCCAATTTGCATCTCACAAACTATAGCGCGGAAAGCGATTCTGCTTTTTCTAGTTGTCACATAGATAGAACGTATTTTTCTACCCCAAATGCATATGTCACACGTCCAATTCTGATATACGGAAACAAAGTTTTGTAAAAGTAGATTTTCACCTATTCACATTTCACTGCCAAGTTGCATCTCACAAAACTATAGCTTGGAAAGTGATTCTTCTTTCTATGGTTGTCAGGATGGATAAAACTTATTTTTCTACCACAAAAGCATAAGTCACACGTCTAATTCTTATACAAGGAAACAAAGTTATGTTAAAAATAGATTTTCAGCTTTCACTTTTCACCGCCAAGTTGCATCTCACAAACTATAGCTCGGAAAGTGATTATGCATTCTCTGGTTGTCACAACGGATAGAAATTATTTTCTACCCCAAATACATATCTCACACGTCCAATTCTGATATACGGAAACGTAGTTATGCTATAAATAGATTTTCAACTTATCACTTTTCACCGCAAAGTTGCATCTCACGAACTATAGCTTGGAAAATGACACTGCTATATCTGGTTGTCACATAGATAGAACTTATTTTTCTACCCAAAATGCATATGTCATACGTCCAATTCTGATATACAGAAACAAAGTTATGCTAAAAATAGATTTTCAACTATTCACTTGTCACCATCAAGTTGCATCTCACAAACTATTGCTCGAAAAGTGATTCTGCTTTCTCTGGTTGTCACAATGGATAGAACATATTTTTCTACCCCAAATGCATATGTCACACATCCAATTTTGATGTAAGGAAAAAAAGTTTTGTCAAAAATAGATTTTCAATTGTTCATTTTTCACCGTCAAGTTGCATCTCATAAACTATAGCTCGGAAAGTGATTCTGCATTCTCTGATTGTCACAATGGATAATAGAACTTATTTTTCTACCCCAATCGCATATCTCATATGTCCAGTTCTGATATACGAAAATAAAGATTTGTAAAAATAGATTTTCAACTGTACACTTTTCACCGCCAAGTTGCATCTCACAAACTATAGCTCGAAAAGTGATTCTGCTTTATCTGGATGTCACATAGATAGAAATTATTTTTATAACCCAAATGCATATGTGACACGTCCAATTCTGATATACGAATACCAAGTTATGCTAAAAATAGATTTTCAACTATTCACTTGTCACCGTCAAGTTGCATCTCACAAACTATAGCTCGGAAAGTGATTCTGCTTTCTCTGGTTGTCACAACGGATAGAACTTATTTTTCTACACCGATTGCATACCTCACACGTCCAATTTTGATATACGGAAACTAAGTTTTGTAAAAAAAGATTGTCAATTATTCACTTGTTACCGTCAAGTTGTATCTCACAAACCATAGCTCGGAAAGTGATTATGCTTTGTATGCTTGTCACAATGGATAGAACATATATTTCTACACCAATTGCATATCTCACACGTCCAATTTTGATATACGGAAACAAAGTTTTGTTAGAAGTAGATTGTCAACTATTCACTTGTCAGCGTCAAGTTGCATCTCACAAACCATAGCTCGAAAATTGAATATGCTTTCTATGGTGGTCACAATGGATAGAACGTATTTTCTACCCCAAATTCATATGTCACACGTCCAATTCTGATATACGGAAACAAAGCTTTGTAAAACTAGATTTTCACCTATTCACTTTTCACTGCCAAGTTGCATCTCATAAACTATATCTCGGAAAGTGATTCTGCTTTCTCTAGTTGTCACATAGATAGAACTTATTTTACTACCCCAAATTCATATGTCATACGTCCAATTCTGATATACGGAAACAAAGTTATCCTAAAAATATATTTTCAACTTTCAATTTTCACCGCCAAGTTGCATCTCACAAACTATAGCGCGGAAAGTGATTCTGCTTTATCTGGTTGTCACATAGATAGAACTTATTTTTCAACCCAAAATGCAAATGTCATACGTCCAATTCTGATATACGGAAACAATGTTATGCTAAAAATAGATTTTCAACTATTCACTTTTTACCGCCAAGTTGCATCTCACAAACTATAACGCAAATAATGATTCTGCTTTCTATACTTGTCACAACGGATAGAAATCATTTTTATACCCCAAATGCATATCTCACATGTCCAATTCTGATATATGGAAACAAAGTTATGCTAAAAATAGATTTTCAACATTCACTTTTCACCGCCAAGTTGCATCTCACAAACTATAGCGCCGAAAGTGATTCTGTTTATATTGTTGTCACATAGATAGAACTTATTTTTCAACCCCAAATGCATATGTCATACGTCCAATTCTGATATACAGAAACAAAGTTATGCTAAAAATAGATTTTCAACTATTCACTTGTCACCGTCAAGTTGCATCTCACAAACTATTGCTCGAAAAGTGATTCTGCTTTCTCTGGTTGTCACAACGGATAGAACTTATTTTTCTACACCGATTTCATACCTCACACGACCAATTTTGATATACGGAAACTAAGTTTTGTTAAAAAAAGATTGTCAACTATTCACTTGTCACCGTCAAGTTGCATCTCACAAACCATAGCTCGGAAAGTGATTATGCTTTGTATGGTTGTCACAATGGATAGAACTTATTTTTCTACACCAATTGCATATCTCACACGTCCAATTTTGATATACGGAAACAAAGTTTTGTTAAAAGTAGATTGTCAAATATTCACATGTCACCGTCAAGTTGCATCTCACAAACCGTAGCGCGGAAATTGATTATGCTTTATATGCTTGTCACAATGGATAGAATGTATTTTTCTACCCCAAATGCATATGTCACAAGTCCAATTCTGATATACGGAAACAAAGTTTTGTTAAAGTAGATTTTCACTCATTCACTTTTCACTGCCAAGTTGCATCTCATAAACTATAGCTCGGAAAGTGATTCTGCTTTCTCTGGTTGTCACATAGATAGAACTTAGTTTACTATCCCAAATGGATATGTCAAACGTCCAATTCTGATATACGGAAATAAAGTTATCCAAAAAATATATTTTCAACTTTCACTTTTCACCTCCAAGTTGCATCTCACAAACTATAGCGCGGAAAGTGTTTCTGCTTTATCTGGTTGTCACATAGATAGAACTTATTTTTCTACCCCAAATGCATATGTCATACGTCCATTTCTGATATTCGTAAACAATGTTATGCTAAAATTAGATTTTCAACTTTCACTTTTCACTGCAAAGTTGCATCTTACAAAATATAGCGCAGAAAGTGATTATGCTTTATCTGGTTGTCACATAGATAAAACTTACTTTTCTACCCCAAATGCATATGTCATACATCCAATTCTGATATACAGAAACATAGTTATGCCAAAAATAGATTTTCATCTATTCACTTGTCACCGTCAAGTTGCATCTCACAAACTATTGCTCGAAAAGTGATTTTGCTTTCTCTGGTTGTCACAATGGATAGAACATATTTTTCAACCCCAAATGCATATGTCACACTTCAAATTCTGATGTACGGAAAAAAAAGTTTTGTTAAAAATAGATTTTCAACTTTTCACTTTTCACCGCCAAGTTGCATCTCACAAACTTTAGCTCGGAATGTGAATCTGCTTTTTATGGTTGTCACAATGGAACGAACTTATTTTTCTACACTAAATGCATATGCCCTAAGTCCAATTCCTATATACAGAAACAAAGTTATGCTAAAAATAGATTTTCAACTATTCACTTTTCACTGTCAAGTTGTATCTCACAAACTAAAGCTCAGAGAGTGATTCTGCTATCTATGATTGTCACAATGTTTAGAACTTATTTTTCTATCCCAAATTCATATGTCATACGTCAAATTCTGATATACGGAAACAAAGTTATGCTAAAAATAGATTTTCAACTATTAACCTATCACCGTCAAGTTATATCTCACAAAGTATAGCTCGGAAAGTGATTCTGCTTTCTCTAGTTATCGCAATGTTTAGAACTTATTTTTCTATCCCAAATTCATATGTCATACGTCAAATTCTAATTTACGGAAACAAAGTTATGCTAAAAATAGATTTTCAACTATTCACTTGTCACCGTTATGTAGCATCTCACAAACTTCAGCTTGGAAAGTGATTCTAAATTCTCTGGTTGTCACAATGGATAGAATTTATTTTTATACCCCAAATGCATATCTCACACGTCCAATTTTGATATACGGAAACAAAGTTTTGTTAAAAGTAGATTGTCAAATATTCACATGTCACCGTCAAGTTGCATCTCACAAACCGTAGCGCGGAAATTGATTATGCTTTATATGCTTGTCACAATGGATAGAATGTATTTTTCTACCCCAAATGCATATGTCACAAGTCCAATTCTGATATACGGAAACAAAGTTTTGTTAAAGTAGATTTTCACCCATTCACTTTTCACTGCCAAGTTGCATCTCATAAACTATAGCTCGGAAAGTGATTCTGCTTTCTCTGGTTGTCACATAGATAGAACTTAGTTTACTATCCCAAATGGATATGTCAAACGTCCAATTCTGATATACGGAAATAAAGTTATCCAAAAAATATATTTTCAACTTTCACTTTTCACCTCCAAGTTGCATCTCACAAACTATAGCGCGGAAAGTGTTTCTGCTTTATCTGGTTGTCACATAGATAGAACTTATTTTTCTACCCCAAATGCATATGTCATACATCCATTTCTGATATTCGTAAACAATGTTATGCTAAAATTAGATTTTCAACTTTCACTTTTCACTGCAAAGTTGCATCTTACAAAATATAGCGCAGAAAGTGATTATGCTTTATCTGGTTGTCACATAGATAGAACTTACTTTTCTACCCCAAATGCATATGTCATACATCCAATTCTGATATACAGAAACATAGTTATGCCAAAAATAGATTTTCATCTATTCACTTGTCACCGTCAAGTTGCATCTCACAAACTATTGCTCGAAAAGTGATTTTGCTTTCTCTGGTTGTCACAATGGATAGAACATATTTTTCAACCCCAAATGCATATGTCACACTTCAAATTCTGATGTACGGAAAAAAAAGTTTTGTTAAAAATAGATTTTCAACTTTTCACTTTTCACCGCCAAGTTGCATCTCACAAACTTTAGCTCGGAATGTGAATCTGCTTTTTATGGTTGTCACAATGGAACGAACTTATTTTTCTACACTAAATGCATATGCCCTAAGTCCAATTCCTATATACAGAAACAAAGTTATGCTAAAAATAGATTTTCAACTATTCACTTTTCACTGTCAAGTTGTATCTCACAAAATAAAGCTCAGAGAGTGATTCTGCTATCTATGATTGTCACAATGTTTAGAACTTATTTTTCTATCCCAAATTCATATGTCATACGTCAAATTCTGATATACGGAAACAAAGTTATGCTAAAAATAGATTTTCAACTATTAACCTATCACCGTCAAGTTATATCTCACAAACTATAGCTCGGAAAGTGATTCTGCTTTCTCTAGTTATCGCAATGTTTAGAACTTATTTTTCTATCCCAAATTCATATGTCATACGTCAAATTCTAATTTACGGAAACAAAGTTATGCTAAAAATAGATTTTCAACTATTCACTTGTCACCGTTATGTAGCATCTCACAAACTTCAGCTTGGAAAGTGATTCTAAATTCTCTGGTTGTCACAATGGATAGAATTTATTTTTATACCCCAAATGCATATCTCACACGTCCAATTTTGATATACGGAAACAAAGTTTTGTTAAAAGTAGATTGTCAAATATTCACATGTCACCGTCAAGTTGCATCTCACAAACCGTAGCGCGGAAATTGATTATGCTTTATATGCTTGTCACAATGGATAGAATGTATTTTTCTACCCCAAATGCATATGTCACAAGTCCAATTCTGATATACGGAAACAAAGTTTTGTTAAAGTAGATTTTCACCCATTCACTTTTCACTGCCAAGTTGCATCTCATAAACTATAGCTCGGAAAGTGATTCTGCTTTCTCTGGTTGTCACATAGATAGAACTTAGTTTACTATCCCAAATGGATATGTCAAACGTCCAATTCTGATATACGGAAATAAAGTTATCCAAAAAATATATTTTCAACTTTCACTTTTCACCTCCAAGTTGCATCTCACAAACTATAGCGCGGAAAGTGTTTCTGCTTTATCTGGTTGTCACATAGATAGAACTTATTTTTCTACCCCAAATGCATATGTCATACATCCATTTCTGATATTCGTAAACAATGTTATGCTAAAATTAGATTTTCAACTTTCACTTTTCACTGCAAAGTTGCATCTTACAAAATATAGCGCAGAAAGTGATTATGCTTTATCTGGTTGTCACATAGATAGAACTTACTTTTCTACCCCAAATGCATATGTCATACATCCAATTCTGATATACAGAAACATAGTTATGCCAAAAATAGATTTTCATCTATTCACTTGTCACCGTCAAGTTGCATCTCACAAACTATTGCTCGAAAAGTGATTTTGCTTTCTCTGGTTGTCACAATGGATAGAACATATTTTTCAACCCCAAATGCATATGTCACACTTCAAATTCTGATGTACGGAAAAAAAAGTTTTGTTAAAAATAGATTTTCAACTTTTCACTTTTCACCGCCAAGTTGCATCTCACAAACTTTAGCTCGGAATGTGAATCTGCTTTTTATGGTTGTCACAATGGAACGAACTTATTTTTCTACACTAAATGCATATGCCCTAAGTCCAATTCCTATATACAGAAACAAAGTTATGCTAAAAATAGATTTTCAACTATTCACTTTTCACTGTCAAGTTGTATCTCACAAAATAAAGCTCAGAGAGTGATTCTGCTATCTATGATTGTCACAATGTTTAGAACTTATTTTTCTATCCCAAATTCATATGTCATACGTCAAATTCTGATATACGGAAACAAAGTTATGCTAAAAATAGATTTTCAACTATTAACCTATCACCGTCAAGTTATATCTCACAAACTATAGCTCGGAAAGTGATTCTGCTTTCTCTAGTTATCGCAATGTTTAGAACTTATTTTTCTATCCCAAATTCATATGTCATACGTCAAATTCTAATATACGGAAACAAAGTTATGCTAAAAATAGATTTTCAACTATTCACTTGTCACCGTCATGTAGCATCTCACAAACTTCAGCTTGGAAAGTGATTCTAAATTCTCTGGTTGTCACAATGGATAGAATTTATTTTTATACCCCAAATGCATTTCTCACACGTCCAATTCTGATATACGGAAACAAAGTTATGCTAAAAATTGATTTTCAATTGTTCACTTTTGACCGCCAAATTGCATCTCACAAACTATACCTCAGAAAGTGATTCTGCTTTCTCTTGTTGTCACAATGGATAGAACTTATTTTTCTTACACAAATGCATATGTCATACACCCAACTCTAATATTCGGAAACAAAGTTATGCTAAAAATAGATTTTCATTTGTTCATTTTTCACCGCCAAGTTGCATCTCACAAACTATATCTCGAAATGTGATTCTGCTTTCTATGGTTGTCACAATGGATAGAAGTAATTTTTCTACCCCAATGCATATGTCATACGTTCAATTCTGATATACGGAAACATAGTTATACTAAAAATAGATTTTCAACTCTTCAATTGTCACCACCAAATTGCATCTCACAAATTATAACTCGAAAAGTGATTCTGCTTTCTCTTGTTGACACACTGGATAGAAGTTATTTTTCTTACACAAATGCATATGTTATACACCCAACTCTAATATTCAGAAACAAAGTTATGCTAAAAATAGATTTTCATCTGTTCACTTTTCACCGCCAAGTTGCATCTCACAAACTATATCTCGAAATGTGATTTTTGTTACCCCCTAAAAGTTTGATAATTGGAACAGGGTGAAACTCAGTCAGTCTGCGAGCTACTGACTGATTCTCGCTTGAGCGAGAAATTCTCGCTTGGGCGAGAGCATCATTATTTCTCCCAGGATTTTATCTCGGAACCTCGCTTGGGCGAGATGGCTCGCCTGGCCGAGAGGGAGTGTGTTGAAACTGTGGGATTCTCGCTTGAGCGAGAATCTATCGCTTGAGAAAGAGCGCCAGTCTTTGAAAATGTAAAAAGGCAGGATCTCTCGCCTGGGCGACGTATTCTCGCTTGGGAGAGAATCTAAAATCCTGAAACCTAAAATAGAGCCCCAAACACGAAAATGGGAGGGGGGTTTTGAGAGAAAAGAGAAGAGGAAGCGATTTTCTTGGCTAGAGCTCGCATAAAGGCTACGTGAAGCTAGAGAAGAGGTAAACCTCTTGATTTTAACACTTCTCCTTACTTAGAAACTCATTAAGATTATTGGGGTCTCTTCTCTTTGTGTTGGAAAACGACCCAACTCTCTCCTTTGATGTGGTAGTTCGTTTTAGTTAACTTTTTCTTGAAAACCCGTAGTATAGAGTGCCTATTTGGAGATGGTGTTTGAAAAAAATATTGTTAGTAAGAAACCCCAAAACCTAGAAACGAAATGGTGAAGAAAATATTTGGGTTGTGGTTTATGATTGATGATGTGGGATCAGGGGTAAAATGTTTATGAATGCATATTAGAGTCTCAATAGAGATAGTTTCGAGAGTCATCGGAGTATGAGTTAATTTGTGGTAGACGTGTAAGGGAGACGTGTTCCTTAGTTAATGATTTGATGTGAAAGGTAAAGGTATTGGAATTATGATTATGATAATAGAGTGATGATTGTCATTATATGGAAGTTATATTGATTAGCCTTCATGGCATAGACTTGCCCTATGTGGTATTGATTAGCCTTCGTGGCATAGACTTGCCCTATGTGGTATTGATTAGCCTTCGTGGCATAGACTTGCCCTATGTGGTATTGATTAGCCTTCGTGGCATAGACTTGCCCTATGTGGTATTGATTAGCCTTCGTGGCATAGACTTGCCCTATGTGGTATTGATTAGCCTTCGTGGCATAGACTTGCCCTATGAGGTATTGATTAGCCTTCGTGGCGTAGACTTTCCCTATGTGGTATTGATTAGCCTTCGTGGCATTGACTTGCCCTATGTGGTATTGATTAGCCTTCATGGCATATACTTACCCTATGTGGTATTGATTAGCCTTCGTGGCATAGACTTGCCCTATGTGGTATTGATTGGCCTTCGTGGCATAGACTTGCCCTATGTGGTATTGATTAGCCTTTATGGCATAGACCTACCCTGCGAGGTATTGGGATAATTGCTATTAAATATGGTTGATAAATGATAGATTGACAATTTAGTGCACCTTAACGGTTGAATTATGATACGGATAGAATTATATATATAAACATGTTTCTATTATAATTATCCTACTTCGATTCATTCGTACTGATTATCTTGAATTTGTTATCTTACTCCCTTTTGTTTCTTGATGGCGCCATTGGTGATAATCGGTGTACAGGTAAAGCAAAGGATTAGTAGATCCAGGAGGCGTGTTAGTGTAGCTCCTTTTTACTTTGGATGTAATAGGGATAGTGGCATGTTGTTTTGTATTATACATGCATTTGTACCTATTACCCGAACCATTTAATCTGTAACCCAGTTCCTAGGGATTTGATGAATTATTGTTAAATGTGTGGGGACGGAGTCCCTTTTAATTAGAATGTGAAGTTTATGGGTTTTGAACCCCAAAATGCTTGAGCAGTTTAGTCCTTTAATTTTGAAGGTGAACTATAATCATAAGGAAAGGAAACTCATGGAGTTAGTATAAGGAGAATGAATTATTACTGTTTGTATGTTTAGGAATAAACGGACGAAAAATTTTAGGGTATAATTCGGGTCCTTACAATATGGTATCAGAGCATATGTCAACTCTGCGGCCTAGGGTATGGCTCGCATGCTTCTTTGTATAACTTATGTGAATTGGTTGTCGATTTTGTGATTGAAATGTGTTGGACAGTATAAATTGAGGTGTAATTATGTGACCCTTATCGATTTAAGACTTGGTTACTGACAAGTGAGTGAGTGCAAGTACCTGAGACGAGATGTCTGGAAGAGGAAGAGGAAGAGGGAGAGGATCGGGTCAGAGTGATCTGTTGGCCCAAATTGCTGCTGTGCTGATGAACATGAATGAGAATTTGCAGCACCTGAACCAGAACGCGACACTGAGCCTGAACCCACACCCTTTGACTCCTCAAGGACCGGTAGAGTACCGGGGATTGGATGAGTTCTGTAGACGCAATCCTACTCAGTTCGAAGGTGGATTTGCTCCTAATGCGACAAATGAATGGATCCAAAGCTTGGAACGGATATTCAGAGTCATGGGGTGTTCCGATGCTCAGAAGGTGACTTATGCCTCATATGTCCTGATTAAGGAGGCTTTGAACTGGTGGGAGTATGCTCGGAGGCAAATGGAATCGGAAGGGCAAGCCCTCACATGGGAAGCCTTCAAGGGAAAGTTCCTGTAGAAATACTTTCCAGCTTACTTGAAGAGAAAGAAAGAGATGGAGTTCTTACGGTTAGAACAAGGGGATCTATCGTTGGGAGAGTATGCAGCCAAGTTTGAGGAATTGGCCCGGTATTGTCCATATTATGAGCTGGAGGTGGACGGGAGGTGTAAATGTGATAAGTTCGAGTCGGGCCTGAAACCCAAGTTGAGGATGATGTTTGGACATCAAGAGATCTCTGATTTTCCTACCTTAGTCAACAAGTGTAGAATGTACGAAGACGATATGAAAGCAGATGAAGTGGCGGTTCACAAGCCCAATCCTCCGAGGAATTTTGGACCTCAACGCCACTATGAGCAAGGAAAAGGGAAAGGCAAGATGTTTCAAGAGGAACGTAAGCCCTACTCTCCATCTATGGGAAATCGGAGGTATGGTTCTCATGGGTCAAGGACAAACGTCAACGCTGGAGGGTCACAATCGAAGTCCCCACCTTTGTGAAACAAATGTGGTAGGCATCACTTTGGGGGTGTATGCCCCGGATCCGGGAATGGGTGTTTCAATTGCAAGGAACCGGGACATATAAGGTAGTTTTGCCCCAAGCTGAATCAGCGCGTGAGTGACCTGAATGTGGAGAGGCCTAGAAACACTGGCAGGGTGTTTACCATGAGTGGTGCCGAAGCAATCGACGTTGAAGGTATGATCAAGGGTAACTGTATGGTGACAGGTATTCCACTTTTAGTGTTGTTCGATTCGGGAGCAACACACTCTTTTATATCTATTGATTGTGTAGAACGACTGGGGTTGTCGACTGAGTTGTTGCCCTTTGACTTAGTTGTGTCCACCCCTACTAGTGCATCTGTATTGGTGTCAACTTGTACATCCCAGTGTCCGGTAGAGGTCAATGGCAGGATGTTTACTGTAGATTTAATCTGTCTACCCATGACTCAATTAGATTTAATTCTGGGAATGGATTGGTTGTCGGCCAATCGAGTGATGCTCAATTGTGCCGATAAGACTGTAGTGTTCTAGGATCAGTATGAGTCTTCTGATAAGTCTAGTTGTTTGGAACCAGTGTCAGCTAAGAGAGTTTGTACTTCCATTAAAGAAGGGGGAGCTGTGTTTATGTTACTGGCATCAATGGAAGGTAACGAGAAACCCAGAGTCCAAGACATACCGATAGTATGTGACTTCCCCCAAGTGTTTCCTGGAGATATTCCGGATTTACCTCCAGTGAGAGAAGTTGAATTCTCTATCGATCTAATACCAGAGACGGGACCCATTTCTATAGCCCCTTATAAAATGGCACCTTTAGAGTTAGCTGAGCTAAAAAAGCAGATTGAAGAATTGTTGGCGATAAAGTTCATTCGTCCTAGTGTTTCTCCGTGGGGTGCACCGGTCTTGTTGGTCAAGAAGAAAGATGGGAGTATGAGGTTATGCACCGACTACAGACAATTGAACAAGGTCACCGTTAAAAATAAGTATCCTTTGCCGAGGATTGATGACTTGATGGACCAGTTAAGAGGAGCTGTGGTATTTTCTAAAATTGATCTCCAATCTGGTTACCACCAACTTAGAGTGAAATCTGAGGATATTCCTAAGACGGCCTTCAGAATTAGGTATGGGCATTTTGAATACTTGGTGATGCCCTTCGGAGTGACCAATGCACCAACAATATTTACCGACTACATGAATCGGATTTTTCACCCATACTTGGATTCCATCGTAGTGGTATTTATTGATGACATTTTGGTTTACTCCAAGAGCCGAGAAGAACATGCAGGACACCTAAAGATTGTCCTTGGGGTTTTAAAGAGTAATCAATTGTGTGCAAAGCTATCCAAATGCGACTTTTGGCTGGAGTCTGTGAATTTTCTTGGGCATGTGATATCCCGAGAAGGAGTGGCAGTAAATCCCTCTAAAGTCGAAGCTGTTATGGAATGGGTAGTGCCCAAGTCGGTTACGGAGATCAGGAGCTTTCTGGGATTGGCAGGTTATTACCGGAAGTTTATAGAAGGGTTTTCAAAGTTAGCATTACCGCTAACGAAGTTAACCAGAAAAGGATAACCATATGTATGGACAACTCGATGTGAGGAAAGTATCCAAGAGTTGAAACGGAGGTTGACTACGGCACCCGTATTGGTTCTTCCGTGTAATGATCGTGACTTCAGTGTGTACTGTGATGCTTCCAAGCAGGGTTTAGGTTGTGTCTTGATGTAGGAAGGAAAAGTTGTTGCCTACGCTTCGCGACAGTTGAGGTCACATGAACAGAACTACCCTACTCATGACTTGGAGTTAGCGGCAGTGGTATTTGCGCTGAAGATTTGGAGACATCATCTTTATGGTGTGAGGTTTGAAGTGTTCAGTGATCATAAGAGTCTGAAATACCTTTTCTACTAGAAGGAATTGAATATGAGACAAAGGAGATGGATGGAGTTCTTGAAGGACTACGATTTTAACTTACAATATCACCCTGGGAAAGCCAATGTGGTGGCTGATGCTTTGAGTCGGAAATCATTACATGTGTCCTCCCTGATGATTCGCGAGGAGAAATTAATTGAGGAGTTCCGAGATATGAATTTAGCCGTTCAATTGAAACCTCAAAGTGCAATTTTGGGAATGCTCAAGGTGACTAACGAGTTGTTTGACCAGATTAGGAGGTTACAAATTGATGATCTTGAGTTGAAAGCAAAACGCGACTTAATGACTTGTGGGAAGGAGACAAATTTTGAATCGGATTCTAGTGGAATGTTGAGATACAAAGGAAGGGTGTGTGTGCCTCAGGACGCGGAATTGAGAAAGAGTATTCTGGAGGAATCGCACAAGAGTAAAATGAATTTTCACCCGGGAACTACGAAGATGTACCAAGATCTGAAAAATCTGTTGTGGTGGTCTGGGTTAAAAAGAGATGTGGCTGTGTATGTCTCTAGTTGTCTCGTCTGCCAAAAAGCCAAGATTGAACATCAACGGCCAGCAGGAGAGTTACAATCTCTGGAAATTCCTGTATGGAAGTGGGATAGTATTTCAATGGACTTTGTATCGGGTTTTCCAAGAACTCAGAAGGGGTATCACTCAATATGGGTAATAGTGGATCGGCTAACTAAGTCCGCTCACTTCTTACCGATGAACATGAGGTAATCTATGGAATGACTGGCAGAATTGTCTATGGAACGACTGGCAGAATTGTATATCCGGGAGGTAGTTCGGCTACATGGTATACCCGAAAGCATTGTATCAGATAGAGATCCTCGTTTCACTTCGAAATTTTGGACTAGTTTGCAATCCGCTTTGGGGACTAAGTTGAAAATGAGCTCCGCCTATCATCCACAAACGGACGGGCAATCAGAAAGGACCATACAATCGTTGGAAGACCTTCTGAGAGCCTGTGTTCTAGAACAACCGGAGAGTTGGGATGGCATGCTACCTTTAATCTAATTCACGTACAACAACAGTTTCCATTCAAGTATAAGGATGGCACCCTATGAGGCCTTGTATGGGAGGAAGTGCAGAACTCCGATGAGTTGGTTTGAGACGGGAGAAAACTTGGTATTGGGACCCGAACTGGTTCGGGAGACAACTGAAAAGATAAAGAGGGTGAGGGAGAACACGAAGGTAGCACAAAGTCGGCAAAAGACTTATTATGACCAGAGGCGGAAACCACTCGAGTTCAATGAAGGGGATCATGTATTCATGAGAGTAGTCCCGACTACTGGAATAGGGAGGGTGTTGAAGTCCCGTAAGCTTACCCCAAGGTCCATTGGACCGTATCAAATATTGGAGCGAATTGGAACAGTCGCCTATCGGATTGCCTTACCCCCTTTGTTGTCGAATCTCCACAACGTATTTCATGTGTCTCAAATGAGGAAATATGTTGGAGATCCATCTCATGTGGTTGAGTCGGATCAAATGGAGCTTAAGGATAATCTGACTTTTAGAACTTTGCATGTGAGGATCATGGACAAGAGTATTAAGAAATTGAGGGTAAAGGAAATTCCCTTGGTGAAAGTATTATGGGGCCAAGCTGATGAAGGGGATGCAACTTGGGAGTTAGAACGTGACATGGTGGAGGACTACCCGCATTTGTTCGAATAAAGGTATGTTTGATTTTCGGGGACGAAAATTCCTCTGAGAGGGGGAGGATTGTAACCCCCTAAAAGTTTGATAATTGGAACATGGTGAAACTCAGTCAGTCTGGGAGCTACTGACTGATTCTCGCTTGGGCGAGAGCATCAGTATTTCTCCCATGATTTTATCTGGGAACCTCGCTTGGGCAAAATGGATCGCTTGGGCGAGAGGGAGTGTGTTGACACTGTGGGATTCTCGCTTGAGCGAGAGCTTTAGTGTTTGAAAATGTAAAAAGGCGGGATCTCTCGCCTGGGCAACGTATTCTCGCTTGGGCGAGAATCTAAAATCCTGAAACCTAAAATAGAGCCCCAAACACGAAAATGGGAGGGGGTTTTTGAGAGAAAGGAGAAGAGGAAGCGATTTTCTTGGCTAGAGCTCGCATAAAGGCTACGTGAAACTAGAGAAGAGGTAAACCTCTTGATTTTAACACTTCTCCTTACTTAGAAACTCATTAAGATTATTGGGGTCTCTTCTCTTTGTGTTGGAAAACGACCCAACTCTCTCCTTTGATGTGGTAGTTCGTTTTAGTTAACTTTTTCTTGAAAACTCGTAGTATAGAGTGCCTATTTGGAGATGGTGTTTGAAAAAAAATATTGATAGTAATAAACCCCAATACCTAGAAACGAAATGGTGAAGAAAATGGATTCGAAAATGTTAAGTTGGGTTGTGGTTTATGATTGATGATGTGGGATGAGGGGTTAAATGTTTATGAATGCATATTAGAGTCTCAATAGAGATAGTTTCGAGAGTCATCGGAGTATGAGTTAATTTGTGGTAGAAATATGTAAAATGATTTATAATGTGATGTTACGAATATGTTATTGATTATGTTTTTGTGTGTGTGTGAATGGGTAAAGAACCCAAGGTTGGAGGAGGCGGAGTAGATTCAAATAAGCCGTCAAACGCCAACACACGCCAAGGTAAAGGAGACATGTTCCATAGTTAATGATTTGATGTGAAAGGTAAAGGTATTGGAATTATGATTATGATAATAGAGTGATGATTGTCATTATATGGAAGTTGTATTGATTAGCCTTCGTGGCATAGACTTGCCCTATGTGGTATTGATTAGCCTTTGTGGCATAGACTAGCCCTATGTGGTATTGATTAGCCTTCGTGGCATAGACTTGCCCTATGTGGTATTGATTAGTCTTCCTGGCATAGACTTGCCCTATGTAGTATTGATTAGCCTTCGTTGCATAGACTTGCCCTATGTGGTATTGATTAGCCTTCGTGGCATAGACTTGCCCTATGTGGTATGATTAGCCTTCATGGCATAGACTTGCCCTATGTGGTATTGATTAGCCTTTGTGGCATAGACTTGCCCTATGTGGTATTGATTAGCCTTCGTGGCATAGACTTGCCCTAAGTGGTATTGATTAGCCTTCGTGGCATAGACTTGCCCTATGTGGTATTGATTAGCCTTCGTGGCATAGACTTGTCCTATGTGGTATTGATTAGCCTTCGTGGCATAGACTTGCCCTATGTGGTATTGATTAGCCTTCGTGGCATAGACTTGCCCTATGTGGTATTGATTAGCCTTCATGGCATAGACTTGCCCTATGAGGTATTGATTAGCCTTCGTGGCGTAGACTTGCCCTATGTGGTATTGATTAGCCTTCGTGGCATAGACTTGCCCTATGTGGTATTGATTAGCCTTCATGGCATATACTTACCCTATGTGGTATTGATTGGCCTTCGTGGCATAGACTTGCCCTATGTGGTATTGATTAGCCTTGATGGCATAGACTTGCCCTATGTGGTATTGATTAGCCTTCATGGCATAGACTTGCCCTATGAGGTATTGATTAGCCTTCGTGGCGTAGACTTGCCCTATGTGGTATTGATTAGCCTTCGTGGCATAGACTTGCCCTATGTGGTATTGATTGGCCTTCGTGGCATAGACTTGCATTATGTGGTATTGATTAGCCTTTATGGAATAGACCTACCCTGCGAGGTATTGGGATAATTGCTATTAAATGTGGTTGATAAATGGTAGATTGACAGTTTAGTGCACCTTAACGGTTGAATTATGATACGGATAGAATTATATATATATAAACATGTTTCTATTATAATTACTAATTATCTTGAATTTGTTATCTTACTCCCTTTTGTTTCTTGATGGCGCCATTGGTGATAATCGGTGTACATGTAAAGCAAAGGATTAGTAGATCCAGGAGGCGTGTTAGTGTAGCTCCTTTTTACTTTGGATGTAATAGGGATAGTGGCATGTTGTTTTGTATTATACATGCATTTGTACCTATTACCCGAACCATTTAATCTGTAACCCAGTTCCTAGGGATTTGATGAATTATTTTTAAATGTGTGGGGACGGAGTCCCTTTTAATTAGAATGTGAAGTTTATGGGTTTTGAACCCCAAAATGCTTGAGCAGTTTAGTCCTTTAATTTTGAAGGTGAACTATAATCATAAGGAAAGGAAACTCATGAAGTTAGTATAAGGAGAATGAATTATTACTGTTGGTATGTTTAGGAATAAACGAACGAAAATTTTTAGTGTATAATTCGGATCCTTACAATTCTGCTTTCTCTGGTTGTCACAATGGATAGAAGTTATTTTTCTACCCCAAATACATATGTCATACGTCCAATTCTGATATACGGAAGCAAAGTTATTGTAAAAATAGATTTTCAACTATTCAATTTTCACCGCAAAGTTGCAATTCACAAACTATACCTCGGAAAGTGATTCTTCTTTCTCTTGTTGACACAATGGATAGAACTTATTTTTATAACACAAACGCATATGTCATACACCCAACTCTAATATTCGGAAACAAAGTTATGCTAAAATAGATTTTAAACTATTCACTTTTCACCACCAAGTTGCATCCCACAAACTATATCTCGGAATGTGATTCTGCTTTCTCTGGTCATCACAATGGATAGAACTAATTTTTCTACCCCAAATGCATATGTCATACGTCCACTTCTGATATACGGAAACAAAGTTATGCTAAAAATAGATTTTCAACTCATCATTTGTCACCACCAAATTGCATCTCACAAACTATAGCTCGGAATGTGATTCTTTTTTCACTGATTGTCACAATGGATAGAAGTTATTTTTCTACCCCAACTGTATATGTCATACGTCCAATTATGATATACGAAAACAAAGTTATGCTAAAAATATATTTTCAACTATTCACTTGTCACCGCCAAGTTGCATCTCACAAACTATATCCTGGAATGTGATTCTGCTTCTATGGTTCTCACAATGGAAAGAACTTATTTTTCTACCCCAAATGCATATGTCATACGTCCAATTCTGATATACGGAAACAAAATTATGTTAAAAATAGATTTTCAACTATTCACTTGTCACCCCAAGTTGCATCTCACAAAATATAACTCGAAAGTGATTCTTCTTTGTCTGGTTGTCTCAATGGAAAGAACTTATTTTTATACCCCAAATGCATATGTCATACGTCCAATTCCTATATACGAAAACAAAGTTATGCTAAAAATAGATTTTCAACTATTCACTTTTCACCGCCAAGTTGCATCTCACAAACTATATCTCAGAATGTGATTCTGCTATCTATGGTTGTCACAATGAAAATAACTAATTTTTATTACACAAATGCATATGTCATACACCCAACTCTAATATTCGGAAACAAAGTTATGCTAAAAATAGATTTTCATTTGTTCACTTACCGCCAAGTTGTATCTCACAAACTATATCTCGAAATGTGATTCTGCTTTCTCTGGTTGTCACAATGGACAGAAGTGATTTTTCTACCCCAAATGCATATGCCATACGTCCAATTTTGATATACGGAAACAAAGTTAAGCTAAAAATAGATTTTCAACACTTCAATTGTCACCACCAAATTGCATCTCACAAATTATAACTCGAAAAGTGATTCTGCTTTCACTTGTTGACACACTGGATAGAACTTATTTTTCTTACACAAATGCATATGTTATACACCCAACTCTAATATTCGGAAACAAAGTTAGGCTAAAAATAGATTTTCATCTGTTCACTTTTCACCGCCAAGTTGCATCTCACAAACTATATCTCGAAATGTGATTCTGCTTTCTCTGGTTGTCACAATGGATAGAAGTTATTTTTCTACCCCAAATTCATATGTCATATGTCCAATTATGATATACGGAAACAAAGTTATGCAAAAATTAGATTTTCAACTATTCACTTTTCACCGCAAAGTTGCAATTCACAAACTATACCTCGGAAAGTGATTCTGCTTTCTCTTGTTGACACAATGGATAGAACTTACTATTCTTACACAAATGCATATGTCATACACCCAACTCTAATATTCGGAAGCAAAGTTATGCTAAAATAGATTTTCAACTATTCACTTTTCACCACCAAGTTGCATCCCACAAACTATATCTCGGAATGTGATTCTGATTTCTCTGTTCATCACAATGGATAGAACTAATTTTTCTACCCCAAATGCATATGTCATACGTCCACTTCTGATATACGGAAACAAAGTTATGCTAAAAATAGATTTTCAACTATTCACTTTTCACCGCAGTGTTGCAATTCACAAACTATACCTCGGAAAGTGATTCTGCTTTCTCTTGTTGACACAATGGATAGAACTTATTTTTCTTACACAAATGCATATGTCATACACCCAACTCTAATATTCGGAAGCAATGTTATGCTAAAATAAATTTTCAACTATTCACTTTTCACCACCAAGTTGCATCCCACAAACTATATCTCGGAATGTGATTCTGCATTCTCTGTTTATCACAATGTTTAGAACTAATTTTTCTACCCCAAATGCATATGTCATACGTCCACTTATGATATACGGAAACAAAGTTATGCTAAAAATAGATTTTCAACTCTTCATTTGTCACCACCAAATTGCATCTCACAAACTATAGCTCGGAATGTGATTCTTTTTTCACTGATTTTCACAATGGATAGAAGTTATTTTTCTACCCCAACTGTATATGTCATACGTCCAATTATGATATACGAAAACAAAGTTATGCTAAAAATATATTTTCAACTATTAACTTGTCACCGCCAAGTTGCATCTCACAAACTATATCCTGGAATGTGATTCTGCTTCTATGGTTGTCACAATGGAAAGAACTTATTTTTCTACCCCAAATGCATATGTCATACGTCCAATTCTGATATACGGAAACAAAATTATGTTAAAAATAGATTTTCAACTATTCACTTGTCACCCCAAGTTGCATCTCACAAAATATAACTCGAAAGTGATTCTTCTTTGTCTGGTTGTCTCAATGGAAAGAACTTATTTTTCTACCCCAAATGCATATGTCATACGTCTAATTCCTATATACGAAAACAAAGTTATGCTAAAAATAGATTTTCAACTATTCACTTTTCACCGCCAAGTTGCATCTCACAAACTATATCTCAGAATGTGATTCTGCTATCTATGGTTGTCACAATGAAAATAACTAATTTTTATTACACAAATGCATATGTCATACACCCAACTCTAATATTCGGAAACAAAGTTATACTAAAAATAGATTTTCATTTGTTCACTTACCGCCAAGTTGCATCTCACAAACTATATCTCGAAATGTGATTCTGCTTTCTCTGGTTGTCACAATGGACAGAAGTGATTTTTCTACCCCAAATGCATATGCCATACGTCCAATTTTGATATACGGAAACAAAGTTATGCTAAAAATAGATTTTCAACTCTTCAATTGTCACCACCAAATTGCATCTCACAAATTATAACTCGAAAAGTGATTCTGCTTTCACTTGTTGACACACTGGATAGAACTTATTTTTCTTACACAAATGCATATGTTATACACCTAACTCTAATATTCGGAAACAAAGTTATGCTAAAAATAGATTTTCATCTGTTCACTTTTCACCGCCAAGTTGCATCTCACAAACTATATCTCGAAATGTGATTCTGCTTTCTCTGGTTGTCACAATGGATAGAAGTTATTTTTCTACCCCAAATGCATATGTCATATGTCCAATTATGATATACGGAAACAAAGTTATGCAAAAAATAGATTTTCAACTATTCACTTTTCACCGCAAAGTTGCAATTCACAAACTATACCTCGGAAAGTGATTCTGCTATCTCTTGTTGACACAATGGATAGAACTTACTATTCTTACACAAATGCATATGTCATACACCCAACTCTAATATTCGGAAGCAAAGTTATGCTAAAATAGATTTTCAACTATTCACTTTTCACCACCAAGTTGCATCCCACAAACTATATCTCGGAATGTGATTCTGATTTCTCTGTTCATCACAATGGATAGAACTAATTTTTCTACCCCAAATGCATATGTCATACGTCCACTTCTGATATACGGAAACAAAGTTATGCTAAAAATAGATTTTCAACTATTCACTTTTCACCGCAAAGTTGCAATTCACAAACTATACCTCGGAAAGTGATTCTGGTTTCTCTTGTTGGCACAATGGATAGAACTTATTTTTATTACACAAATGCATATGTCATACACCCAACACTAATATTCGGAAGCAATGTTATGCTAAAATAAATTTTCAACTATTCACTTTTCACCACCAAGTTGCATCCCACAAACTATATCTCGGAATGTGATTCTGCATTCTCTGTTTATCACAATGTTTAGAACTAATTTTTCTACCCCAAATGCATATGTCATACGTCCACTTATGATATACGGAAACAAAGTTATGCTAAAAACAGATTTTCAACTCTTCATTTGTCACCACCAAATTGCATCTCACAAACTATAGCTCGGAATGTGATTCTTTTTTCACTGATTTTCACAATGGATAGAAGTTATTTTTCTACCCCAACTGTATATGTCATACGTCCAATTATGATATACGAAAACAAAGTTATGCTAAAAATATATTTTCAACTATTCACTTGTCACCGCCAAGTTGCATCTCACAAACTATATCCTGGAATGTGATTCTGCTTCTATGGTTGTCACAATGGAAAGAACTTATTTTTCTACCCAAAATGCATATGTCATACGTCCAATTCTGATATACGGAAATAAAATTATGTTAAAAATAGATTTTCAACTATTCACTTGTCACCCCAAGTTGCATCTCACAAAATATAACTCGAAAGTGATTCTTCTTTGTCTGGTTGTCTCAATGGAAAGAACTTATTTTTCTACCCCAAATGCATATGTCATACGTCCAATTCCTATATACGAAAACAAAGTTATGCTAAAAATAGATTTTCAACTATTCACTTTTCACCGCCAAGTTGCATCTCACAAACTATATCTCAGAATGTGATTCTGCTATCTATGGTTGTCACAATGAAAATAACTAATTTTTATTACACAAATGCATATGTCATACACCCAACTCTAATATTCGGAAACAAAGTTATGCTAAAAATAGATTTTCATTTGTTCACTTACCGCCAAGTTGCATCTCACAAACTATATCTCGAAATGTGATTCTGCTGTTGTCACAATGGACAGAAGTGATTTTTCTACCCCAAATGCATATGCCATACGTCCAATTCTGATATACGGAAACAAAGTTATGCTAAAAAAAGATTTTCAACTCTTCAATTGTCACCACCAAATTGCATCTCACAAATTATAACTCGAAAAGTGATTCTGCTTTCACTTGTTGACACACTGGATAGAACTTATTTTTCTTACACAAACGCATATGTTATACACCCAACTCTAATATTCGGAAACAAAGTTATGCTAAAAATAGATTTTCATCTGTTCACTTTTCACCGCCAAGTTGCATCTCACAAACTATATCTCGAAATGTGATTCTGCTTTCTCTGGTTGTCACAATGGATAGAAGTTATTTTTCTACCCCGAATGCATATGTCATACGTCCAATTCTGATATACGGAAACAAAGTTATGCAAAAAATAGATTTTCAACTATTCACTTTTCACCGCAAAGTTGCAATTCACAAACTATACCTCGGAAAGTGATTCTGCTTTCTCTTGTTGACACAATGGATAGAACTTACTATTCTTACACAAATGCATATGTCATACACCCAACTCTAATATTCGGAAGCAAAGTTATGCTAAAATAGATTTTCAACTATTCACTTTTCACCACCAAGTTGCATCCCACAAACTATATCTCGGAATGTGATTCTGCTTTCTCTGTTCATCACAATGGATAGAACTAATTTTTCTACCCGAAATGCATATGTCATACGTCCACTTCTGATATACGGAAACAAAGTTATGCTAAAAATAGATTTTCAACTATTCACTTTTCACCACAAAGTTGCAATTCACAAACTATACCTCGGAAAGTGATTCTGCTTTCTCTTGTTGACACAATGGATAGAACTTATTTTTCTTACACAAATGCATATGTCATACACCCAACTCTAATATTCGGAAGCAAAGTTATGCTAAAATAAATTTTCAACTATTCACTTTTCACCACCAAGTTGCATCCCACAAACTATATCTCGGAATGTGATTCTTCATTCTCTGTTTATCACAATGTTTAGAACTAATTTTTCTACCTAAAATGCATATGTCATACGTCCACTTCTGATATACGGAAACAAAGTTATGCTAAAAATAGATTTTCAACTCTTCATTTGTCACCACCAAATTGCATCTCACAAACTATAGCTCGGAATGTGATTCTGCTTTCTCTTGTTTTCAAAATGGCTAGAACTAATTTTTCTACCCCAAATGCATATGTCATACGTCCACTTATGATATACGGAAACAAAGTTATGCTAAAAATAGATTTTCAACTCTTCATTTGTCACCACCAAATTGCATCTCACAAACTATAGCTCGGAATGTGATTCTTTTTTCACTGATTTTCACAATGGATAGAAGTTATTTTTCTACCCCAAAAGTATATGTCATACGTCCAATTCTGATATATGGAAACAAAGTTATGCTAAAAATAGATTTTCAACTATTCACTTGTCGCATTCAAGTTGCATCTCACAAACTGTAGCTCGTAAAGTGATTCTGCTTTCTAAGGTTGTCACAATGGATATAACTTATTTTTCTACCCCAAATGCATATGTCACACGTCCAATTCTGATATACCGATACAATGTTTTGTAAAAATAGATTTTCAACTATTCACTTTTCGCTGCCAAGTTGCATCTCAGAAACTATAGCACGGATAGTGATTCTGCTTTATCTGGTTGTCACATAGATAGAACTTAATTTTTTTACCCCAAATGCATAGGTCATACGTCCAATTCTGATATATAGAAACGAAGTTATGCTAAAAATTGATTTTCAACTATTCACTTATCACCTTCAAGTTGCATCTCACAAACTATAGCTCAGATGGTGATTATGCTTTCTTTTATACTGAAACAGAGTATTGTTAAAAATAGATTTTCAACTTTTCACCTCCAAGTTGCATCTCACAAACTATAGCTCAGAAAGTGATTCTGCTTTCTATGGTTGTCACGATGGATAGAACTTATTTTTCTACCACAAATGCATATGTCACATGTCCAGTTCTTATATACGGAAACAAAATTTTTCTAAAAATAGATTTTCAACTTTCACTTTTCACCGTCAAGTTAAATCTCACAAGTGTAGCCCGGAAAGTGATTATGCTTTCTCTGGTTGTCACAACGGATAGAAATTATTTTCTACCTGAAATACATATCTCACACGTCCAATTCTGATATACAGAAACAAATTTATGCCAAAAATAGATTTTCAAGTTATCACTTTTCACCGCAAAGTTGCACTCACAAACTATAGCTCGGAAAATGATTCCGCTTTATCTGGTTGTCACATAGATAGACCTTATTTTTCTACCCCAAATACATATCTCATACGTCCAATTCTGATATACAAAACAAAGTTATGCTAAAAATAGATTTTTAACTTTCACTTTTCACCGCCAATTTTCATCTCACAAACTATAGCGCGGAAAGTGATTCTGCTTTATCTAGTTGTCACATAGATAGAACGTATTTTTCTACCCCAAATGCATATGTCACACGTCCAATTCTGATATACGGAAACAAAATTTTGTAAAAGTAGATTTTCACCTATTCACTTTTCACTGCCAAGTTGCATCTCACAAACTATATCTCGGAAAGTGATTCTTCTTTCTATGGTTGTCAGGATGGATAAAACTTATTTTTCTACCACAAAAACATATGTCACACGTCCAATTCTTATACACATATGCAAAGTTATGTTAAAAATAGATTTTCAACTTTCACTTTTCACCGCCAAGTTGCATCTCACAAACTATAGCTCGGAAAGTGATTATGCTTTCTCTGGTTGTCACAACGGATAGAAATTATTCTCTACCCCAAATACATATCTCACATGTCCAATTCTGATATACAGAAACAAAGTTATGCTAAAAATAGATTTTACACTTATCACTTTTCACCGCAAAGTTGCATCTTACAAAATATAGCTCGGAAAATGACTCTGCTATAACTGGTTGTCACATAGATAGAACTTATTTTTCTACCCCAGATGCATATGTCATACGTCTAATTCTGATATACAGAAACAAAATTTTGTTAAAAATAGATTTTCAACTGTTCACTTTTCACCGCCAAGTTACATCTCACAAACTATAGCGCTGAAAATGATTCTGCTTTCTATGATTATCACAATAGATAGAATATATTTTTCTACCCCAAATGCAGATCTCTCAAATTCAATTCTGATATATGGAAACAAAGTTATGCTAAAATTGGATTTTTAACTGTTCACTTTTCACTACCAAGTTGCATCTCACAAATTATAGCTCAGAAACTGATTCTGCTTTCCCTGGTTGTCAAAATGGATGGGAATTACTTTTCTACCCCAAATGCATATGTCATACGTCCAATTCTGATATACGGAAACAAAGTTATCCTAAAAATAGATTTTCAATTACTCACTTTTCACCGTGAAGATGTATCTCACAAGCTATAGCTCGTAAGGTGATTCTGCTTTCTATTGTTGTCACAATGAATATAACTTTTTTTCTACGCCAAATGCATATGTCATACATCCAATTCTGATATACGGAAACAAAGTTATGCTAAAAATAGATTCTCAACAATTCATTTTCACCGCCAAGTTGAAAATCACAAACTATAGCACGGAAGTTATTCTGCTTTCTATGGTTATCACAATGGATAGAACTTATATTTTTATACCCAAAATGCATATGTCATACGTCCAATTCTGATATTCGGAAACAAAGTTAAGCTTAAAATAGATTTTCAACTATTCATTTTCACCGCCAAGTTGCATCTCACAAACTATAGAGCATAAAGTGATTCTACTTTCTATGGTTGTCACAATGGATGGAACTTATTTTTCTAACCCAAATGCATATGTCACACGTCCAATTCTGATATGCAGAAACAAAGTTACGCTAAAAATAGATTTTCAATTGTTCGTTTCCACCGTCAAATTGCATTTCACAAGCTATAGCGCGGAAAGTGATTCCGCTTTCTATAGTTGTCACAATGGATAGAACTTATTTTTATACCCCAAATGCATATGTCATACGTCCAATTCTGATATACGGAAACAAAGTTATGCTAAAAATAGATTTTCAACTATTCATTTTCACCGCCAAATTGCATCTCACAAACTATTGCGCATAAAGTGATTCTTCTTTCTATGGTTGTCACAATGGATAAAACTTATTTTTCCACCCCAAATGCTTATATCATACGTCCAATTCTGATATACGGAAACAAAGTTATGCTAAAAATAAATTTTAAATTGTTCATTTTCACCGCCAAGTTGCATCTCACTAACTATAGTTCAGAATATGATTCTGCCTTCTCTAGTGGTCACAATGGATGGAGATTATTTTTCAACCCCAAATGCGTATGTCGTACGTCCAATTCTGATATATGGAAACAAAGATATGCTAAAAATAGATTTTCAACTATTCACTTGTCTCCGCCAAGTTGGATCTCACAACCTATAGCTCGTAAAGTGATTCTGCTTTCCCTGGTTGTCAAAATGGATGGGAATTACTTTTCTACCCCAAATGCATATGTCATACGTCCAATTCTGATATACGGAAACAAAGTTATGCTAAAAATAGATTTTCAATTACTCATTTTTCACCGTGAAGATGTATCTCACAAACTATAGCTCGTAAGGTGATTCTGCTTTCTATTGTTGTCCCAATGAATATAACTTTTTTTCTACGCCAAATGCATGTCATACATCCAATTCTGATATACGGAAACAAAGTTATGCTAAAAATAGATTCTCAACAATTCATTTTCACCGCCAAGTTGAATCTCACAAACTATAGCACATAAGTTATTCTGCTTTCTATGGTTATCACAATGGATATAACTTATTTTTTTTACCCAAAATGCAAATGTCATACGTCCAATTCTGATATTCGGAAACAAAGTTAAGCTAAAAATAGATTTTCAACTATTCATTTTCACCGCCAAGTTGAATCTCACAAACTATAGCACGGAAGTTATTCTGCTTTCTATGGTTATCACAATGGATATAACTTATTTTTTTACCCAAAATGCATATGTCATACGTCCAATTCTGATATTCGGAAACAAAGTTAAGCTAAAAATAGATTTTCAACTATTCATTTTCACCGCCAAGTTTCATCTCACAAACTATAGAGCATAAAGTGATTCTACTTTCTATGGATGTCACAATGGATGGAACTTATTTTTCTAACCCAAATGCATATGTCACACGTCCAATTCTGATATACAGAAACAAAGTTACGCTAAAAATAGATTTTCAATTGTTCGTTTCCACCGTCAAATTGCATTTCACAAGCTTCAGCGCGGAAAGTGATTCCGCTTTCTATAGTTGTCACAATGGATAGAACTTATTCTTCTACCCCAAATGCATATGTCGTACGTCCAATTCTGATATTCGGAAACAAAGTTATTCTAAAAATAGATTTTCAACTATTCATTTTCACCGCCAAGTTGCATCTCAAAAACTATAGCACATAAAGTGATTCTTCTTTCTATGGTTGTCACAATGGATAGAACTTATTTTTCTAACCCAAATGCATATTTCACACGTCCAATTCTGATATACAGAAACAAAGTTAATCTAAAAATAGATTTTCAATTGTTCAATTTCACCGTCAAATTGCATTTCACAAGCTATAGCGCAGAAAGTGATTCCGCTTTCTATAGTTGTCAAAATGGATAGAACTTATTTTTCTAACCCAAATGCATATGTCATACGTCCAATTCTGATATATGAAAACAAAGTTATGCTAAAAATAGATTTTCAACTATTCATTTTCACCGCCAAGTTGCATCTCACAAACAATAGCGGATAAAGTGATTCTTCTTTCTATGGTTGTCACAATGGATAAAACTTATTTTTCCACCCCAAATGCTTATATCATATGTCCAATTCTGATATACGGAAACAAAGTTATGCTAAAAATAAATTTTCAATTGTTCATTTTCACCGCCATGTTGCATCTCACTAACTATAGTTCGGAATATGATTCTGCCTTCTCTAGTGGTCACAATGGATGGAGATTATTTTTCAACCCCAAATGCGTATGTCGTACGTCCAATTCTGATATATGGAAACAAAGTTATGCTAAAGTGATTCTACTTTCTCTGGTTATCACAATGGTTAGAACTTATTTTTATACTCCAAAGGCTTATATCATACGTCCAATTCTGATATACATAAACAAAGTTATGCTAAAAATATATTTTCAATTATTCATTTTCACCGCCAAATTGAATAACACAAACTATAGTTCGAAATTTGATTCTGCCTTCACTGGTTGTCACAATGGATGGAACTTATTTTTATACCCAGATGCATATGTCACACGTCCGATTCTGATGTACGAAAACAAAGTTATGCTAAAAATAGATTTTCAACTCTTAACTTGTCTCCGCCTTGTTGCATCTCACAAACTATAGCTGGGAAAGTGATTCTTCTTTCAATGGTTGTCACATAGGATAAAAGATATTTTTCTACACCAAAGGCATATGTCACACGCCCAATTCTGATATACCGAAAAAAAAGTTATGCTAAATATAAATTTTCAACTATTCACTTGTCTACACCAAGTTGCATCGCACAAACTATAGCTCGTTCAGTGATTCTGCTCTCTATAGTTATCACAATGGATAGAACTTATTTTTCTACCCCAAATGCTTATGTCATACGTCCAATTCTAATATATGAAAACAAATTTATGCTAAAAATAGATTTTCAATTGTTCATTTTCACCTCTAAGTTGCATCTCACAAACTATAGTTCGGAAAATGATTCTGCTTTTTATGGTTGTCACAATGGATAGAACTTATTTTTCTACCGCAAATGCATATGTCATACGTACAATTCTGATATACGGAAACAAAGTTATTCTAAAAATAGATTTTCAACTATTCATTTTCACCGCCAAGTTGCATCTCATAAACTATAGCGCATAAAGTGATTCTGCTTTCTATGGTTGTCACAATGGATAGAACTTATTTTTCTAACCCAAATGCATATGTCACACGTCCAATTCTGATATACAGAAACAAAGTTAAGCTAAAAATAGATTTTCAATTGTTCATTTTCACCGGCAAATTGCATTTCACAAGCTATAGCGCGGAAAGTGATTCCGCTTTCTATACTTGTCAAAATGGATAGAACTTATTTACTTACCCAAATGCATATGACATACGTCCAATTCTGATATACGGAAACAAAGTTATGCAAAAAATAGATTTTCAATTGTTCATTTTCACCGCCATGTTGCATCTCACTAACTATAGTTCGGAATATGATTCTACCTTCTCTGGTGGTCACAATGGATGGAGCTTATTCTTCTACCCCGAATGCGTATGACGTACGTCCAATTTTGATATATGGAAACAAAGTTATGCTAAAAATAGATTTTCAACTATTCACTTGTCTCCGCCAAGTTGCATCTCACAAACTATAGCGCATAAAGTGATTCTGCTTTCTTTGGTTGTCACAATGGATAGAACTTATTTTTCTAACCCAAATGCATATGTCACACGTCCAATTCAGATATACAGAAACAAAGTTATGCAAAAAATAGATTTTCAATTGTTCATTTTCACCGCCAAGTTGCATCTCACTAACTATAGTTCGGAATATGATTCTACCTTCTCTGGTGGTCACAATTGATGGAGTTTATTTTTCTACCCCGAATTCGTATGTCGTACGTCCAATTCAAATATTTGGAAACAAAATTATGCTAAAAATAGATTGTCAACTATTCATAAGTCTCCGCCAAGTCGGATCTCATAACCTATAGCTCGTAAAGTGATTCTACTTTCTCTGGTTATCACAATGGTTAGAACTTATTATTCTACTCCAAATGCATATGTCATACGTCCAATTCTGATATACGGAAACAAAGTTATTCTAAAAATAGATTTTCAACTATTCATTTTCACCGCCAAGTTGCATCTCACAAACTATAGCGCATAAAGTGATTCTGCTTTCTTTGGTTGTCAAAATTGATAGAACTTATTTTTCTCACCCAAATGCATATGTCACACGTCCAATTCAGATATACAGAAACAAAGTAATGCAAAAAATAGATTTTCAATTGTTCATTTTCACCGCCAAGTTGCATCTCACTAACTATAGTTCGGAATATGATTCTACCTTCTCTGGTGGTCACAATTAATGGAGTTTATTTTTCTACCTCGAATTTGTATGTCGTACGTCCAATTCTAATATTTGGAAACAAAGTTATACTAAAAATAGATTTTCAACTATTCACTTGTCTCCGCCAAGTCGGATCTCATAACCTATAGCTCATAAAGTGATTCTACTTTCTCTGGTTATCACAATGGTTAGAACTTATTTTTATATCCCAAAATGCTTATATCATACGTCCAATTCTGATATACAGAAACAAAGTTATGCTAAATATATATTTTCAATTGTTCATTTTCACCGTCAAATTGCATCTCACAAACTATAGTTCGGAATATGATTCTTCCTTCTCTGGTTGTCACAGTGGATGGAACTTATTTTTATACCCAGATGCATATGTGACACGTCAATTCTGATATACGAAAACAAAGTTATGCTAAAAATAGATTTTCAACTCTTAACTTGTCTCCGCCATGTTGCATCTCACAAACTATAGTTGGGAAAGTGATTCTTCTTTCAATGGTTGTCACAATGGATAGAAGATATTTTTCTACACCAAATGCATATGTCACACGCCCAATTCTGATATACGGAAACAAAAATTTATGCTAAAAATATATTTTCAACTGTTCACTTGTCTCCGGCAAGTTGCATCTTACAAAATATAGCTCGTTAAGTGATTCTGCTATCTATGGATATCACAATGGATAGAACTTATTTTTCTAACCAAATGCATATGTCACACGTCCAATTCTGATATACATAAACAAAGTTATTCTAAAAATAGATTTTCAACTATTCATTTTCACCGCCAAGTTGCATCTCACAAACTATAGCGCATAAAGTGATTCTGCTTTCTATGGTTGTCACAATGGATAGAACTTATTTTTCTAACCCAAATGCCTATGTCACACGTCCAATTCTGATATACAGAAACAAAGTTATGCTAAAAATAGATTTTCAATTGTTCGTTTTCACCGTCAAATTGCATTTCACAAGCTATAGCGCGGAAAGTGATTCCGCTTTCTATAGTTGTCATAATGGATAGAACTTATTTTTCTACCCCTAATGCATATGTCATTCGTCCAATTCAGATATATGGAAACAAAGTTATGCTAAAAATAGATTTTCAACTATTCATTTTCACCACCAAGTTGAATCTCACAACCTATAGCGCATACAATGATTCTGCTTTCTATGGTTGTCACAATGGATAAAACTTATTTTTCCACCCCAAATGCTTATATCATACGTCCAATTCTGATATAAGGAAACAAATTTATGCTAAATGTAGATTTTCAATTGTTCATTCTCACCGCCAAGTTGCATCTCACCAACTATAGTTTGGAATATGATTCTACCTTCTCTGGTTGTCACAATGGATGGAACTTATTTTTAAACCCAAATGCATATGTCACACGTCCAATTCTGAGATACTAAAACTAAGTTATGCTAAAAATAGATTTTCAACTCTTAACTTGTCTCCGCCATGTTGCATCTCACAAACTATTGCTGGGAAAGTGTTTCTTATTTCAATGGTTATCACCATGGATAGAAGATATTTTTCTACACCAAATGCATATGTCACACGCCCAATTCTGATATACGGAAAAAAAGTTATGCTAAAAATAAATTTTCAACTATTCACTTGTCAACGCCAAGTTGCATCTCACAAACTATAGATCATTAAGGGATTCTGCTATATATGGCTATCACAATTGATAAAACTTATTTTTCTACCGTAAATGCATATGTCACACGTCCAATTCTGATATATAGAAACAAAGTTAATCTAAAAATAGATTTTCAACTATTCATTTTCACCGCCAAGTTGCATCTCACAAACTATAGCACATATAGTGATTCTGCTTCCTATGGTTGTCACAATGGATAGAACTTATTTTTCTAACCCAAATGCATATGTCACACGTCCAATTCTGATATACAGAAACAAAGTTAATCTAAAAATAGATTTTGAATTGTTCATTTTCACCGTCAAATTGCATTTCACAAGCTATAGCGCAGAAAGTGATTCCGCTTTCTATAGTTGTCAAAATGGATAGAACTTATTTTACTAACCCAAATGCATATGTCATACGTCCAATTCTGATATACGGAAACAAAGTTATGCTAAAAATAGATTTTCAACTATTCATTTTCACCGCCAAGTTGTATCTCACTAACTATAGTTCGGAATATGATTCTACCTTCTCTGGTGGTCACAATTGATGGAGTTTATTTTTCTACCCCGAATTCGTATGTCGTACGTCCAATTCAAATATTTGGAAACAAAATTATGCTAAAAATAGATTGTCAACTATTCATAAGTCTCCGCCAAGTCGGATCTCATAACCTATAGCTCGTAAAGTGATTCTACTTTCTCTGGTTATCACAATGGTTAGAACTTATTATTCTACTCCAAATGCATATGTCATACGTCCAATTCTGATATACGGAAACAAAGTTATTCTAAAAATAGATTTTCAACTATTCATTTTCACCGCCAAGTTGCATCTCACAAACTATAGCGCATAAAGTGATTCTGCTTTCTTTGGTTGTCAAAATTGATAGAACTTATTTTTCTCACCCAAATGCATATGTCACACGTCCAATTCAGATATACAGAAACAAAGTAATGCAAAAAATAGATTTTCAATTGTTCATTTTCACCGCCAAGTTGCATCTCACTAACTATAGTTCGGAATATGATTCTACCTTCTCTGGTGGTCACAATTAATGGAGTTTATTTTTCTACCTCGAATTTGTATGTCGTACGTCCAATTCTAATATTTGGAAACAAAGTTATACTAAAAATATATTTTCAACTATTCACTTGTCTCCGCCAAGTCGGATCTCATAACCTATAGCTCATAAAGTGATTCTACTTTCTCTGGTTATCACAATGGTTAGAACTTATTTTTATATCCCAAAATGCTTATATCATACGTCCAATTCTGATATACAGAAACAAAGTTATGCTAAATATATATTTTCAATTGTTCATTTTCACCGTCAAATTGCATCTCACAAACTATAGTTCGGAATATGATTCTTCCTTCTCTGGTTGTCACAGTGGATGGAACTTATTTTTATACCCAGATGCATATGTGACACGTCAATTCTGATATACGAAAACAAAGTTATGCTAAAAATAGATTTTCAACTCTTAACTTGTCTCCGCCATGTTGCATCTCACAAACTATAGTTGGGAAAGTGATTCTTCTTTCAATGGTTGTCACAATGGATAGAAGATATTTTTCTACACCAAATGCATATGTCACACGCCCAATTCTGATATACGGAAACAAAAATTTATGCTAAAAATATATTTTCAACTGTTCACTTGTCTCCGGCAAGTTGCATCTTACAAAATATAGCTCGTTAAGTGATTCTGCTATCTATGGATATCACAATGGATAGAACTTATTTTTCTAACCAAATGCATATGTCACACGTCCAATTCTGATATACATAAACAAAGTTATTCTAAAAATAGATTTTCAACTATTCATTTTCACCGCCAAGTTGCATCTCACAAACTATAGCGCATAAAGTGATTCTGCTTTCTATGGTTGTCACAATGGATAGAACTTATTTTTCTAACCCAAATGCCTATGTCACACGTCCAATTCTGATATACAGAAACAAAGTTATGCTAAAAATAGATTTTCAATTGTTCGTTTTCACCGTCAAATTGCATTTCACAAGCTATAGCGCGGAAAGTGATTCCGCTTTCTATAGTTGTCATAATGGATAGAACTTATTTTTCTACCCCTAATGCATATGTCATTCGTCCAATTCAGATATATGGAAACAAAGTTATGCTAAAAATAGATTTTCAACTATTCATTTTCACCACCAAGTTGAATCTCACAACCTATAGCGCATACAATGATTCTGCTTTCTATGGTTGTCACAATGGATAAAACTTATTTTTCCACCCCAAATGCTTATATCATACGTCCAATTCTGATATAAGGAAACAAATTTATGCTAAATGTAGATTTTCAATTGTTCATTCTCACCGCCAAGTTGCATCTCACCAACTATAGTTTGGAATATGATTCTACCTTCTCTGGTTGTCACAATGGATGGAACTTATTTTTAAACCCAAATGCATATGTCACACGTCCAATTCTGAGATACTAAAACTAAGTTATGCTAAAAATAGATTTTCAACTCTTAACTTGTCTCCGCCATGTTGCATCTCACAAACTATTGCTGGGAAAGTGTTTCTTATTTCAATGGTTATCACCATGGATAGAAGATATTTTTCTACACCAAATGCATATGTCACACGCCCAATTCTGATATACGGAAAAAAAGTTATGCTAAAAATAAATTTTCAACTATTCACTTGTCAACGCCAAGTTGCATCTCACAAACTATAGATCATTAAGGGATTCTGCTATATATGGCTATCACAATTGATAAAACTTATTTTTCTACCGTAAATGCATATGTCACACGTCCAATTCTGATATATAGAAACAAAGTTAATCTAAAAATAGATTTTCAACTATTCATTTTCACCGCCAAGTTGCATCTCACAAACTATAGCACATATAGTGATTCTGCTTCCTATGGTTGTCACAATGGATAGAACTTATTTTTCTAACCCAAATGCATATGTCACACGTCCAATTCTGATATACAGAAACAAAGTTAATCTAAAAATAGATTTTGAATTGTTCATTTTCACCGTCAAATTGCATTTCACAAGCTATAGCGCAGAAAGTGATTCCGCTTTCTATAGTTGTCAAAATGGATAGAACTTATTTTACTAACCCAAATGCATATGTCATACGTCCAATTCTGATATACGGAAACAAAGTTATGCTAAAAATAGATTTTCAACTATTCATTTTCACCGCCAAGTTGTATCTCACTAACTATAGTTCGGAATATGATTCTACCTTCTCTGGTGGTCACAATTGATGGAGTTTATTTTTCTACCCCGAATTCGTATGTCGTACGTCCAATTCAAATATTTGGAAACAAAATTATGCTAAAAATAGATTGTCAACTATTCATAAGTCTCCGCCAAGTCGGATCTCATAACCTATAGCTCGTAAAGTGATTCTACTTTCTCTGGTTATCACAATGGTTAGAACTTATTATTCTACTCCAAATGCATATGTCATACGTCCAATTCTGATATACGGAAACAAAGTTATTCTAAAAATAGATTTTCAACTATTCATTTTCACCGCCAAGTTGCATCTCACAAACTATAGCGCATAAAGTGATTCTGCTTTCTTTGGTTGTCAAAATTGATAGAACTTATTTTTCTCACCCAAATGCATATGTCACACGTCCAATTCAGATATACAGAAACAAAGTAATGCAAAAAATAGATTTTCAATTGTTCATTTTCACCGCCAAGTTGCATCTCACTAACTATAGTTCGGAATATGATTCTACCTTCTCTGGTGGTCACAATTAATGGAGTTTATTTTTCTACCTCGAATTTGTATGTCGTACGTCCAATTCTAATATTTGGAAACAAAGTTATACTAAAAATATATTTTCAACTATTCACTTGTCTCCGCCAAGTCGGATCTCATAACCTATAGCTCATAAAGTGATTCTACTTTCTCTGGTTATCACAATGGTTAGAACTTATTTTTATATCCCAAAATGCTTATATCATACGTCCAATTCTGATATACAGAAACAAAGTTATGCTAAATATATATTTTCAATTGTTCATTTTCACCGTCAAATTGCATCTCACAAACTATAGTTCGGAATATGATTCTTCCTTCTCTGGTTGTCACAGTGGATGGAACTTATTTTTATACCCAGATGCATATGTGACACGTCAATTCTGATATACGAAAACAAAGTTATGCTAAAAATAGATTTTCAACTCTTAACTTGTCTCCGCCATGTTGCATCTCACAAACTATAGTTGGGAAAGTGATTCTTCTTTCAATGGTTGTCACAATGGATAGAAGATATTTTTCTACACCAAATGCATATGTCACACGCCCAATTCTGATATACGGAAACAAAAATTTATGCTAAAAATATATTTTCAACTGTTCACTTGTCTCCGGCAAGTTGCATCTTACAAAATATAGCTCGTTAAGTGATTCTGCTATCTATGGATATCACAATGGATAGAACTTATTTTTCTAACCAAATGCATATGTCACACGTCCAATTCTGATATACATAAACAAAGTTATTCTAAAAATAGATTTTCAACTATTCATTTTCACCGCCAAGTTGCATCTCACAAACTATAGCGCATAAAGTGATTCTGCTTTCTATGGTTGTCACAATGGATAGAACTTATTTTTCTAACCCAAATGCCTATGTCACACGTCCAATTCTGATATACAGAAACAAAGTTATGCTAAAAATAGATTTTCAATTGTTCGTTTTCACCGTCAAATTGCATTTCACAAGCTATAGCGCGGAAAGTGATTCCGCTTTCTATAGTTGTCATAATGGATAGAACTTATTTTTCTACCCCTAATGCATATGTCATTCGTCCAATTCAGATATACGGAAACAAAGTTATGCTAAAAATAGATTTTCAACTATTCATTTTCACCACCAAGTTGAATCTCACAACCTATAGCGCATACAATGATTCTGCTTTCTATGGTTGTCACAATGGATAAAACTTATTTTTCCACCCCAAATGCTTATATCATACGTCCAATTCTGATATAAGGAAACAAATTTATGCTAAATGTAGATTTTCAATTGTTCATTCTCACCGCCAAGTTGCATCTCACCAACTATAGTTTGGAATATGATTCTGCCTTCTCTGGTTGTCACAATGGATGGAACTTATTTTTAAACCCAAATGCATATGTCACACGTCCAATTCTGAGATACTAAAACTAAGTTATGCTAAAAATAGATTTTCAACTCTTAACTTGTCTCCGCCATGTTGCATCTCACAAACTATTGCTGGGAAAGTGTTTCTTATTTCAATGGTTATCACCATGGATAGAAGATATTTTTCTACACCAAATGCATATGTCACACGCCCAATTCTGATATACGGAAAAAAAGTTATGCTAAAAATAAATTTTCAACTATTCACTTGTCAACGCCAAGTTGCATCTCACAAACTATAGATCATTAAGGGATTCTGCTATATATGGCTATCACAATTGATAAAACTTATTTTTCTACCGTAAATGCATATGTCACACGTCCAATTCTGATATATAGAAACAAAGTTAATCTAAAAATAGATTTTCAACTATTCATTTTCACCGCCAAGTTGCATCTCACAAACTATAGCACATATAGTGATTCTGCTTCCCATGGTTGTCACAATGGATAGAACTTATTTTTCTAACCCAAATGCATATGTCACACGTCCAATTCTGATATACAGAAACAAAGTTAATCTAAAAATAGATTTTGAATTGTTCATTTTCACCGTCAAATTGCATTTCACAAGCTATAGCGCAGAAAGTGATTCCGCTTTCTATAGTTGTCAAAATGGATAGAACTTATTTTACTAACCCAAATGCATATGTCATACGTCCAATTCTGATATACGGAAACAAAGTTATGCTAAAAATAGATTTTCAACTATTCATTTTCACCGCCAAGTTGTATCTCACTAACTATAGTTCGGAATATGATTCTACCTTCTCTGGTGGTCACAATGGATGGAGCTTATTTTTCTACACTGAATGCGTATGTCGTACGTCCAATTCTGATAAATAGAAACAAAGTTATGCTAAAAATAGATTTTCAAATTTTCACTTGTCTCTGCCAAGTTGGATCTCACAACCTATAGCTCGTAAAGTGATTCTACTTTCTCTGGTTATCACAATGGTTAGAACTTTTTTTTATACCCCAATTGCTTAAATCATACGTCCAATTCTGAAATACAGAAATAAAGTTATGCTAAAAATATATTTTCATTTGTTCATTTTCACCGCCAAATTGCATCTCACAAACTATAGTTCGGAATATGATTTAGCCTTCTCTGGTTGTCACAATGGATGGAACTTATTTTTATACCAAGAAGCATATGTCACACGTCCAATTCTGATGTACGAAAACAAAGTTAAGCTAAAAATAGATTTTCAACTCTTAACTTGTCTCCGCCATGTTGCATCTCAGAAACTATAGCTGGGAAAGTGATTCTTCTTTCAATGGTTGTCACAAAGGATAGAAGATATTTTTCTACACCAAATGCATATGTCACACGCCCAATTATGATATATGCAAAACTATAGCTCTTTAAGTGATTCTGCTCTCTATGGTTATCACAATGGATAGAACTTATTTTTCTACCCCAAATGCATATGTCATACGTCCAATTCTGATATACGGAAACAAAGTTATGCTAAAAATAGATTTTCAACTATTCATTTTCACCGCCAAGTTGAATCTCACATACTATAGCGCATACAGTGATTATGCTTTCTATGGTTGTCACAATGGATAAAACTTATTTTTCCACCCCAAATGTTTATATCATACGTCCAATTCTGATATACGGAAACAAAGTTATGCTAAAAGTAGATTTTCAATTGTTCATTTTCACCGCCAAGTTGCATCTCACCAACTATAGTTCGGAATATGATTCTGCCTTCACTGGTTGTCACAATGGATGGAACTTATTTTTATACCCGAATGCATATGTCACACGTCCAATTCTGAGATACTAAAACTAGGTTATGCTAAAAATAGATTTTCAACTCTTAAGTTGTCTCCGCCATGTTGCATCTCACAAACTATAGCTGGGAAAGTGATTCTTATTTCAATGGTTATCACCATGGATAGAAGATATTTTTCTATACCAAATGCATATGTCACACGCCCAATTCTGATATACGGAAAAAAAGTTATGCTAAAAATAAATTTTCAACTGTTCACTTGTCAACACCAAGTTGCATCTCACAAACTATAGATCATTAAGGGATTCTGCTATCTATGGTTATCACAATTGATAGAACTTATTTTTCTACCCCACATGCTTATGTCATACGTCCAATTCTAATATACGAAAACAATGTTATGCAAAAAATAGATTTTCAGTTGTTCATTTTCACCGCTAAGTTGCATCTCACAATCTATAGTATGGATTGTGATTCTTCTTTCTATGGTTGTCACAATGGATATAACTTATTTTTATACCCCAAATGCATATGTCATACGTCCAATTCTGATATACGGAAACAAAGTTATGCTAAAAATAGATTTTCAACTATTCATTTTCACCGCCAAGTTGCATCTCACAAACTATAGCGCAAAAAGTGATTCAGCTTTCTATGGTTGTCACTATGGATGGAACTTATTTTTCTACCACAAATGCATATGTCACACGTCCAATTCTGATATACAGAAACAATGTTATGCAAAAAATAGATTTTCAATTGTTCACTTTCACCGCCAAAATGCATTTCACAAGATATAGCGCGGAAAGTGATTCCATTTTCAATAGTTGTCACAATGGATAGAACATATTTCTCTACCCCAAATGCATATGTCATACGTCCAATTCTGATATACGGAAACAAATTTATGCTAAAAATAGATTTTCAAATACTCATTGTCACCCCCAAGTTGCATCTCACAACCTATAGCTCGGAAAGTTATTCGACTTTCTCTGTTTTCAAAATGGATAGAACTAATATTTCTACCCCAAATGCATATGTCAGATATCCAATTCTGATATATGGAAACAAAGTTATTATGGAAATAGATTTTCAATTGTTCACTTGTCACCGCCAAGTTGCATCTCACAAACTTTAGCTCGGAAAGAGATTATACTTCTCTGATTGTCACAATTGATAGAATATATTTTTCTACCCCTAATTCATATGTCACACGTTCAATTCGGATATACCGAAACAAAGTTATGCTAAAAATAGATTTTCAATTGTTCATTTTCACCGCTAAGTTGCATCTCACAAACTATATCGCGGAAAGTGATTCTTCTTTCTTTGGTTGTCACGGTGGAATGAACTTATTTTTCTACCCCAAATGCATATGTTATACGTCCAATTCTGATATACGGAAACAAAGTTAGGCTAAATATAGATTTTCAACTGTTGACTTGTCACCGCCAAGTTGCATCTCATAAACTATAGCTCGGAAAGTTATTCTGATTTCTCTAGTTTTCAAAATGGAAAGAACTTATTTTTCTACCCCAAATACATATTTTAGACGCACATTTCTGATATACGGAAACAAAGTTGTGCTGAAAATAGATTTTCAACTATTCACTTCTCACCGCCAAGTTGCATGTCACAAACTATAGCTCGGAAAGTGATTATGCTTTCTATGGTTGTCACAATGGATAAAACTTATTTTTCCACCCCAAATGTTTATATCATACGTCCAATTCTGATATACGGAAACAAAGTTATGCTAAAAGTAGATTTTCAATTGTTCATTTTCACCGCCAAGTTGCATCTCACCAACTATAGTTCGGAATATGATTATGCCTTCTCTGGTTGTCACAATTGATGGAACTTATTTTTATACCCAAACGCATATGTCACACGTCCAATTCTGAGATACGAGAACTAAGTTATGCTAAAAATAGATTTTCAACTCTTAAGTTGTCTCCGCCATGTTGCATCTCACAAACTATAGTTGGGAAAGTGATTCTTATTTCAATGGTTATCACCATGGATAGAAGATATTTTTATACACCAAATGCATATGTCACACGCCCAATTCTGATATACGGAAAAAAAGTTATGCTAAAAATAAATTTTCAACTGTTCACTTGTCAACGCCAAGTTGCATCTCACAAATTATAGATCTTTAAGGGATTCTGCTATCTATGGTTATCACTATTGATAAAACTTATTTTTCAACCCCAAATGCTTATGTCATACGTCCAATTCTGATATACGAAAACAAAGTTATGCAAAAAATAGATTTTCAGTTGTTCATTTTCACCGCTAAGTTGCATCTCACAATCTATAGTACGGATTGTTATTCTGCTTTCTATGGTTGTCACAATGGATATAACTTATTTTTATACCCCAAATGCATATGTCATACGTCCGATTCTGATATACGGAAACAAAGTTATGCTAAAAATAGATTTTCAACTATTCATTTTCACCGCCAAGTTGCATCTCACAAACTATAGCGCAAAAAGTGATTCAGCTTTCTATGGTTGTCACTACGGATGGAACTTATTTTTCTACCACAAATGCATATGTCACACGTCCAATTCTGATATACAGAAACAAAGTTATGCAAAAAATAGATTTTCAATTGTTCACTTTCACCGCCAAAATGCATTTCACAAGATATAGCGCGGAAAGTGATTCCATTTTCAATAGTTGTCACAATGGATAGAACATATTTTTCTACCCCAAATGCATATGTCATACGTCCAATTCTGATATACGGAAACAAATTTATGCTAAAAATAGATTTTCAACTACTCATTGTCACCCCCAAGTTGCATCTCACAACCTATAGCTCGGAAAGTTATTCTGCTTTCTCTGTTTTCAAAATGGATAGAAATAATATTTCTACCCCAAATGCATATGTCAGATATCCAATTCTGATATATGGAAACAAAGTTATTATGGAAATAGATTTTCAACTCTTCACTTGTCACCGCCAAGTTGCATCTCACAAACTATAGCTCGGAAAGAGATTATACTTCTCTAATTGTCACAATGGATAGAACATATTTTTCTACCCCTAATGCATATGTCATACGTCCAATTCTGATATACGGAAACAAATTTATGCTAAAAATAGATTTTCAACTACTCATTGTCACCGCCAAGTTGCATCTCACAACCTATAGCTCGAAAAGTTATTCTGCTTTCTCTGTTTTCAAAATGGATAGAACTAATTTTTCTACCCCAAATGCATATGTCATACGTCCAATTCTGATATACGGAAACAAATTTATGTAAAAATAGATTTTCAACTACTCATTGTCACCGCCAAGTTGCATCTCACAACCTATAGCTTGGAAAGTTATTCTGCTTTCTCTGTTTTCAAAATGGATAGAACTTACTTTTCTACCCCTAATGCATATGTCACACGTCCAATTCGGATATACAGAAACAAAGTTATGCTAAAAATAGATTTTCAATTGTTCATTTTCACCGCTAAGTTGCATCTCACAAACTATATCGTGGAAAGTGATTCTTCTTTCTATGGTTGTCACAATGGATAGAACTTATTTTTCTACCCCAAATGCATATGTCACACGTCCAATTCTGATATACGGAAACAAAGTTATGCTAAAAATAGATTTTCAACTGTTCAGTTGTATCCGCCTAGTTGCATCTCACAAACTATAGCTCGGAAAGTGATTCTTCTTTATGTGGTTGTCACAATGGATAGAACTAATTTTTCTACCCTAAATGCATATGTCAGACGTCCAGTTCCAACCCGTTGAACTTGACGAGGCTTCTTGCAAACGACGCTCAAAGGAAGTTCTTTGTAGAAAACTTCCATGGGCGAGCAATTTTCACGCCTAAATACGGTAATATAGGAAACTTTGAGTTTGAAGATTTTCTTTTTCCTTATCTTTTGCGGAAACAAAAACTTTTCGACTTTTGCTGCGAAGCGAACGATATCTATCTTGAGCTTGTTCGCGTATTTTATTGCAATATGAATTTTAGAAAAAATCTCATGACTTCCAATGTTAAGGGAAAGGACATTGTTTTGGATATCAAAACCTTTAGTTCTATTTCCTGTGATATACCGATGACAGGCGACATCACTGGTTTCGGCCTTGTATGTGATTGAGAAGATTACGATCGCAAGAAATTCTACCTTTCTATTTGTAGAATTTCTAAAGAGGAAATAGAAAGGCGAAAACAACAAAGCCTTGGTGAGACTGTTAAGAACATGGATATCCTCTCTGCTGGATATCTCACGCTGAAAGATCGTTTGGTACATTATTTTCTTACCTATGACATTTTGCCGAAATTTTCAAACCATTCGCAAATAAGTGACATAGAGCTTCATTTGATGTATGCTATCAAGTTTAACATCAAGATTAATTGGGCTAAGATGATAATGCAAGAAATGTGGCATTTTCGCGGCTCCCAAAGTCCGTTGCCCTACACCATCTTCATTACCAAAATCCTTGAGCATTTCGGCGTATCCATCGATGGTGAGACCAAAGTGGCCCTCAATCTTTGCGAAAGCAAGGTTGATGTTGAGGTTGTCCACAAGATGGGATTCGTTATAGATCCTGTCACTCGTCGAACCTATAAGCATCGTACCGACCGCCAACCTGCTCCTACCAACGAACCAGAACCTACTTCTAAACCAAATCAGCCTGAGTCTCATGCTCCATCTTCTTCATCTGCTGCAATGCCCACTAATCAGATGATTATGGATGAATTGGTTTCTCTTCGAGGCTACATCACCACAAGGATGGATGCTTTCGATACCTAGAGCCAACAAATCCATTATGAACTTCATCGTCTTTCATCGAGGCTAAGCAACATGGATGTTGATGAAGATAGTTCTGAGCTCGAGTCTTAGATACTTTGTCTAGGTTTCTGCTTATGTAATGACTATGGATGTGCTAGTTCCATTTGCATTTTAACATTGTTTGGATTTTAATTTATTTTCTGCTATTTTGGATTTCGTGTATGAACATCTTTATTATGGTTTTTATGCAATGTGTTAAACTTTATGTTTCATACATGGTGTTATTATATTCTGTTTATAATTATTTGAACTTTCATATACTATGAAATATTGTATGCTATGCTCTACAAATGTCTATTGTGCTAGACTCTTGGCCTTTCTTGTTTTTGATGAAGTCAAAAGGGGAAGAAAAGTTGGGAGTAGTGTATTTTCTGTAATATTCTTTCAGGAACATAACTCCAAAAGAAAGGGGGAGCATACATGCATACATATAGGGGGAGCATACTCAAGAAAAGTAAAGATATATCATCAAGTATGCTGCTCTCATAAAACTACACTTTCAAGAAGACATTGGTTTGTCATCATCAAAAAGGGGGAGATTGTGAAGAAGATCTTGCTCCTGACATTGGCACGATTTTGATGAAGACACCAATATCACAAAAAGAAGAAAGGAAGAAGACCTACAAAGACTATCGAAGACAAAACTTCAAGATTTAGAGTCTAAGTCTTTAGGTACTTCTATCCTTACAACTCATTTGTTTACTTAGTTAATAATGCTCAAAATTGTTTTCAAGAAAATCAGGAAAAACTAAGTGTGAATAAAAATAATTTTCAAAAACAACATGTAACGGGTTACCATACATGAGAAACAAGTTACATTAGTGAGAAAAGAATTTTCAAACCTCTAACAGCTATGAGTAATCCATTACAGACTTTGGAGTAACAAATTACCATTTTTAGAAAACAGGGTAATCGATTACTCAAAGTAGTGTAATCGATACCACTAAGGTAAATTCACAAAGTTGTCAAATAGTGTTTTTGAGTAATCGATTACTCAAATCTAGTAATCGATTACACTGTGTGAATTTTCAAAAAAGTTGTTAACAAGATTGTTGGGTAATCGATTACTGAGAGCTGTTGTATCAGTTTTCAGATTTCAAGTGAAGAGGTTTCACTCCAAACTGACTGCTTTTCATTCCAAATGAAACCTACTCATACCTAGGGGTATTATGGTTGATTGGAAGCCTATATAAAGGCATTGAAACACTCTCACAACACACAACAATATATACAACTCAAATTACAAACTCTCAAAAGACTATCACACTTTCTGATTTTTATTACACTTCAAGCAACTCTCAAACTTTCAAAGTTATTTTGAAGTTGCTTCTAAGTGTATTTCATACTTCCAAACAGAGCATTATCATCTCAACTATAAAGAGTTGTTATTGGATTGCAAGTTATAGATATTGTCATATACACTTGTAAGGCAATCCAAGTCAAATTGTACATTCTTCACTTTTGCAAAGTTTACTTTCTTTCACAAGGGTGTGAAGAGAAATGATGAGTGACTTGGTATAGTGTTTACCAAGGGTGTTACTTGGAATAGGTTTTCCAAGGGGATTAGATATAAGTGAGTGTGTAAGGTACAAGGAGATCTGGGGGTGAGATAATTGTAATTGCAACTCATTATATTTAATAAAGGAATCTCTTGCGAGTCAAGAGTACTGGACGTAGCCTTCGGTGGACAAGAAGGTGAACCAGTATAAAACACTTGTGTACTTTCTTTCCCTTCTCTTTGTTAATCTTGTATCCTTCCATGTCAATAATTTTCTGCATAATTTTTCCGCTGCACATTAACATTGATATTGCAGAAAAATTGGCCAAACTTATTGGAACAACTAATTCACACCCCCCTCTTAATTGAAATCTTAGTCTTACACGTGTGAGATATGAATTTGGGGTATAAAATAATTTCTATCCATTGTGACATCCACAGAAAGCAGAATAACTTTCCGAGTTATAGTTTGTGAGGTGCAACTTGGAGGAGACAAGTGAATAGTTGAAATTTATTTTAGCATAACTTTGTTTCCGTATATCAGAATTGGACGTGTGATATATGCATTTGGGGTAGAAAAATATCTTCTATCCATTGTGACAACCAGAGAAAGCAGAATCACTTTCCGAGCTATAGTTTGTGAGATGCAACTTGGTGGATACTAGTGAATAGTTGAAAATCTATTTTTAGCATAACTTTGTCCGTATATCCGAATTGGACGTGTGACATATTTATTTGGTGTAGAAAAATAAGTTCTATCCATAGGCACAACCACAGAATGCACAATCACATTCTGAGCTATAGATTATGAGATGTAACTTGGCGGTGATAAGTGAATAGTTGAAAATCTATTTTTAGCATAACTTTGTTTCCGTATATCAGAATTGGACATGTGACATATGCAATTAGAGTAGAAAAATATGTTCTATCAATTGTTAAAAGCAGAGAAGTATAATCACTTTCCGAGCTATAGTTTGTGACATGCAACTTGGCGGTGAGAAGTGAATAGTTGAAAATCTATTTTCAGCACAACTTTGTTTCCGTATATCAGAAATGTGCGTCTAAAATATGTATTTGGGGTAAAAAAATAAGTTCTTTCCATTTTGAAAACTAGAGAAATCAGAATAACTTTCCGAGCTATAGTTTATGAGATGCAACTTGGCGGTGACAAGTCAACAGTTGAAAATCTATATTTAGCATAACTTTGTTTCCGTATATCAGAATTGGACGTGTGACATATGCATTTGGGGTAAAAAAAAATATCTTCTATCCATTGTGACAAGCAGAGAAAGCAGAATCACATTCCCAACTATAGTTTGTGAGATGCACTGTGGCGGAGACATGTTAAGAGTTGAAAATCTATTTTTAGTTTAACTCTGTTTCCATATATCAGAATTGGACGTTTGACATATGCATTTAGGATATAAAAATAATAAGTTCTATCCATTTCGAAAACCATATAAAGGAGTGTAAGACTGAGATTGCAACTATGAGGGGGTGGGGGGGGGTGAAGGAAAATATTGACTTAGGAATGATAAATAAATAAAAAATAGAAGGGAAAGAGAGTACGCATGTTTTTTATATTGGTTCACCATCATGTCCACCGAATGCTACGTCAAATACTCTTGACTCGCAAGAGATTCCTTTATTAAATATGATGAGTTGCAATTACAATTATCTCTCCCCAAGATCTCCTTGTACCTTACACACTCACTTATATCTAATCCCCTTGGAAAACTCTATTCCATGTAACACCCTTGGTAAACACTATACCAAGTTACTCCCTTGGTAAACACTATACCAAGTCACTCACCCTTTCTCTTCACACCCTTGTGAAAGAAAGTAAACTTTGCAAAAGTGAAGAATGTACAATTTGGCTTTGATTGCCTTACAAGTGTATATGACAATTACTATAACTTGCAATCCAATAACAACTCATATACTTGAGATAATAATGCTCTTTAACAATATGAAAAACACTTAGAAGCAACTTCAAGTGTTGTGAGTTGTATGTATGTTGTTGTGAGAGTGTTTCAATGCCTTTATATAGACTTCCAATCAACCACAATACCCTTTGCCTTGAGTAGGTTTCGTTTGGAATGAAAAGAAATCAGTTTGGAGTGAAACCCTTTCACTTGAAATCTGAAAAACTGATGCAACAACTCTCAGTAATCGATTACTGCAAATGGGTAACCGATTACCCAACAATCCTGTTAACAGCTTTTTGAAAATTCACACAGTGTAATCGATTACTGGATTTGAGTAATCGATTACTCAACAACACTATTTGACAGCTTTGTGAATTTGCCTTAGTGTAATCGATTACACTAGTTTGAGTAATCGATTACCCTGTTTTCTAAAAATGGTAATTTGTTACTCCAAAGTCTGTAATGGATTACTCATAGCTGTTAGAGGTTTGAAAACTCTTTTCTCACTCATGTAACTTGTTACTCAAGTATGGTAACCCGTTACATGTTTTTATTGAAAATTATTTTTATTCACACTTAGTTTTTCCTGATTTTCTTGAAAAACAATTTTGAGCATTATTAACTAAGTAAATATATGAGTTGTAAGGATAGAAGTACCAAAAGACTTAGACTCTAAATCTTGAAGCTTTATCATCGATAGTCTTTGTCGGTCTTCTTCCCTTCTTCTTTTCGTGATATTGGTGTCTTCATCAAAACCGTGCCAAGGTCAGGAGAAAGATCTTCTTCACAATCTCCCCCTTTTTGATGATGACAAACCAATGTCTTCTTGAAAGTGTAATTTTCTGAGAGCAGCATACTTGATGATATATCTTGACCTATCTTTAGCATAACGTAGTTTCTGTATAACAGAATTGGATGTTTGATATATGCATTTGGGATATAAAAATAATAAGTTCTATCCATTTCGAAAACCATAGAAAGGAGAATCACTTTCCGAGCTATAGTTGTGAGATGCAACTCGACGGTGACATGTGAACTGTTGAAAATCTATTTTTAGGATAACTTTGTTTCTGTATATCAGAATTGGACGTGTGACATATCCATTTGGGGTAGAAAAGTAGGTTCTATCCATTGTGTAAACCAGAGAAAGCAGAATCACTTTCCAATCTAAAGTATGTGAGAAGCAACTTGGCGGAGACAAGTGAACAGTTGAAAATCTATTTTTAGCATAAATTTGGACGTGTGACACATGCATCAGGGTAGAAAAATAAGTTCTATTGATTGTGACAACCAGAGAAAGCAGAATCACTTTCCGAGCTATAGTTTGTGAGATGCTACTTGGCGGAGACAAGTGAACAGTTGAAAATCTTTTTTTAGCATAACTTTGGACGTGTGACAAATGCATCGGGGTAGAAAAATAAGTTCTATCAATTGTGACAACCAGAGAAAGCAGAATCACTTTCCGAGCTATAGTTTGTGAGATGCTACTTGGCGGAGATAAGTGGACAGTTGAAAATCTATTTTTAGCAAAACTTTATTCCCGTATTTCAGAATTGCACGTGTGACTTATGCATTTTGGTAGAAAAATAAGTTCTATCCATTGTGACAACCAGAGAAAGCAGAATCACTTTCCGAGTTATAGTTTGTGAGATGCAACTTGGCGGTGAAAAGTGAAAAGTTGAGAATCTATTTTTAGCACAACTTTGTTTTCGTATATCGGAATTTGACGTATGAAGTATTCATATAGGGTAGGAAAAACAAGTTATATCCATTGTGACAACCAGAGATAGCAGAATCACTTTCCGAGCTACATTTTGTGAGATGCAACTTGGCGGTGAAAGTGAATAGTTGAAGATCTATTTTTCGCATAACGTTGTTTCCGTATATCAGAATTGGACGTGTGACATATGCATTTGGGGTAGAAAAATAATTTCTATCCATTGTGACAACCTGATAAAGCAAAATATCTTCCCAAACTATAGTTTGTGAGATGCAACTTGGCGGTGACAATTGAATAGTTGAAAATCCATTTTTAGCATAACTTTGTTTCCGTATATCAGAATTCGACGTCTGACATATGCATTTGGGGTTGAAAAATATTTTAAATCCATTGTGACAACCAGAGAAGTGTAATCACTTCCTGAGCTATAGTTTGTGAGATGCAACTTGGCAGTGACAAGTGAATTGTTGAAATTCTATTTTTAGGATAACTTTGTTTCCGTATATCAGAGTTGGACGTGTTAGATATCCATTTGGGTTAGAAAAGTAGGTTCTAACTATTGTGTAGACCTTAGAAAACAGAATCACTTTCCGAGCTATAGTTTGTGAGAAGCAACTTGGCGGAGACAAGTGAAGTGTTGAAAATCAATTTTTAGCATAACTTTGGACGTGTGACACATGCATCGGGGTAGAAAAATAGGTTCTATCGATTGTGACAACCAGAGAAAGCAGAATCACTTTCCGAGCTATAGTTTGTGAGATGCTATATGGCGGAGAGAAGTGAGTCGCTGAAAATCTATTTTTAGCATAACTTTGTTTCCGTGTATCAGAATTGGACATGTGACTTAATCATTTGGTGTATAAAAATAAGTTCTATCCATTGTGATGACCAGAAAAAGCAGAATCGCTATCTGAGCTATAGTTTATGAGATGCAACTTGCCGGTGTCAAGTGAACAGTTGAAAATCTATTTTTAGCATAACTTTGTTTCCGTATATCAGAATTGGACGAGTGACTTATACATTTGGTGTAGAAAAATAAGTTCTATCCATTGTGTTGACCAGAGAAAGCAGAATCACATTCCGTACTATAGTTTGTGAGATGCAACTTGGCGGAGACAAGTGGACAGTTGAAAATCTATTTTTAGCATAACTTTGTTTCCGTATTTCAGAATTGCACGTGTGACTTATGCATTTGGATAGAAAAATAATTTCTATCCATTGTGACAACCAGAGAAAGCAGAATCACTTTCCGAGTCATAGTTTGTGAGATGCAACTTAGCGGTGAAAAGTGAAAAGTTAAAAATCTATTTTTAGCATAACTTTGTTTTCGTATATCGGAATTTGACGTATGAAGTATGTATTTAGGGTAGGAAAAACAAGTTATATCCATTGTGACAACCAGAGATAGAAGAATCACTTTCCGAGCTACAGTTTGTGAGATGCAACTTGGCGGTGAAAGTGAATAGTTGAAAATATATTTTTTGCATAACATTGTTTCCGTATATCAGAATTAGACGTGTGACATATGCATTTGGGGTAGAAAAATAATTTCTATCCATTGTGACAACCAGATAAAGCAGAATATTTTTCCAAACAATAGTTTGTGAGATGCAACTTGGCGGTGACAAGTGAATAGTTGAAAATCTATTTTTAGCTTAAATTTGTTTCCGTATATCAGAATTGGACCTGTGATATAAGCATTTGGGTAGAAAAATAATTTCTACCCATTGTGACAACCAGAGAAAGCAAAATTACTTTACGAGCTATAGTTTGTGAGATGCAACTTCGCGGAGACAAGTGAACAGTTGAAAATCTATTTTTAGAATAACTTTGTTTCTGTATATCAGAATTGCACGTGTGACATATGCATTTGGTGTAGAAAAACTAGTATGTTACCCGTGCATTCACACAGGTAGTATCGTATTTCGGATGAATATATTTTTTTAGCATATAGTAATTTTTAGGTAAGCAAAAGTTGTATTGCTATATATGCACATATATAGCATATGTGTTAATAATTTTATAAACATCATATTAAAAAATAAGTCAAGTTAATCAGTAAGTACAAAATAAATAATATACATGATTCAAATACATATATGTTCACTCAGAGAGTGTCAACTGTCAACTAAATTCTATTTATACACGATTCAAATACATATATGTCCACTGAATGAGTGTCAACATATATGTCCATCTTTATGTTCAAAAACTACATATATGTTCATATATGTTCACTGTCCCAAATACATACAAATTTACTGACCAAAATACATATATATTCATTGAACCAAATGCATATATATTCATGTAATATATTCATGAAATACAAATTAAATATACAAAAACAGTGTCAACAATCCCATTAGTAAATGTTAATAACTGAGGTGAGGTTCAGAAAATTACACCACAGTGAATATACATCACATTTGTCATCCAATAAAAAAGTCAGTGGTCACAAAAAACACATAAAATTTAATGCAGAAAACTCATAAAGTCTTGATATGATCATTTGAAGATGACATTTCAGATTCAGCATAAAAAGGAGTTGGAGAATTGTTCGCATCAGTCTCACACCGCAATTTCTTCGATGAACTTATGATTTGAATGTTGTCTGGGTCATGTTCATCAGTAGAGGATACAGTCTATAGAGAAAAATAACAAACATTTCATGGTCTTAGAGAAAGTATAGGTAATGCCTTTGGCATTTAAAAGTAGATCAAATAAAACATGTATACAATGAAAGTCATAAATTGTTAGGAATCATTGGGATGAGAATTCATATTCACTTGGTTAGAACCATTACCTCAACTGATGGAAGTGGCTGGTCGCAGCATTGATTGAGTCCAATCGTCTAAGCATTGTAGAAAAACTACAACAACATATTTATTACAATCCTATCCATAATTGGAGCAGAATTGGGCAAAGAATATAAAAAATGGAACTTTTTGAATGTTATTACCTTTCCTTATACTTGTTAAACTTGTATATTTCTGTACCAATCAGCAATCTTGATGCATTCCAATTACTTGAAACACATTGTGGACCATCGTCTACAAAATTGACAAACAGTTAGACACTATAAAATACAAAATTAAATACACGAAAAGGTACAACAACTCCAACCTCTCCTCTCCCTGATCCTAGCATTTGTTAAAATGATGATCATCGGGTCAACATTCTGTAATTTTTTGGTTTGGTTGATAAATCTGAGTGCATGTGATTGATAAAGATGACATGTAATGACATCCCTACTGAAGATAACAATTACAAAGACAAAATCATTTTCCAAACAATAGTTTGTGAGATGCAACTTGGCGGTGACAAGTGAACAATTGAAAATTTATATTTAGCATAACTTTGTTACGTATATCAGAATTGGACGTATGACATATGCATTTGGGGTAGAAAAATAAGTTCTATCCAATGTGACAACAAGAGAAAGCATATTCACATTCCGAGCTACAGTTTGTTAGATGCAACTTGGCGGTGAAAAGTGAATAGTTGAAAATCTATTTTTAGCATAACTTTGTTTCCATATATCAAAATTGGACGTATGACATATGAATTTGGGGTAGAAAAATAATTTATGTCCATTGTGATTATAACAACCCGATTTTCTACCCTTGAAATTTTTTTATTTATTTTAATCATTTCTTACATACAGTCGTCACCTTCATTAAAAACTCTCAAGCATCATTCTTTGAAAATACTCTTTACCCTATTATATTATCATACAAATTCATGTTGCGGAAAAACATAATCCATTCAAATAGCATTTACCACATACAACCAGTTATGGGTCTCCCAGGGTTATAAAGTCCATAACTACACATATCCGTATTAATCTAAACGAGTTTACAGTCATCCCATAATGTTATCATATTAACTACAACGTCAAGTAGCAAATAAAGACAAATAGGTTAATAAACACAAAAGCTTCCTAAGTGAGCTTCCTTTTCAAAATCCTTCATTTACCTACAATGGGATTATCATAAACAACACACGAAACAAAATGGAGTAAGTCATTAGTTCAAAAACTAACATCACATGATAATCCACATTTCAAATACAATTAATCTTTAATATAATTTGTAAACACACATACGAAATTGCAAACATTCATATCATCATACTTTAATGTCCACTTTACTCATATTCATCCTATAGTATATATATCCCATAATATATATTCTATAGTATGCATATTACGTTCGTTCGAAACATCATCCTTCTCATTATTCATATCCACCCTATAGTATATATATCCCATAATATATATCCTACAGCATGTATATTACTTTCATTCTCAACATCTTCCTTTTTATCACTCATATTCACCCTATAGAATATATATCCCATACTATATATCTTATAGCATGCATATGACTGTCTTTGTGACATTCCCTTTTCTCATCATTCATATTCACCCTATAGAATATATATCCCATACTATATATCCTATAGCATGCATACGACCTTCATTGTAACATTCGCATTTCACATCATTCATATTCACCCTATAGAATATATATCCCATACTATATGTCCTATAGCATGCATACGACATTCATTGTGACATTCACATTTCTCATCATTCATATTCACCCTATAGAATATATATCCCATACTATATATTCTATAGCATGCATACGACATTCATTGTGACATTCACATTTCTCATCATTCATATTCACCAATTTCATTTCCCGTACCACATCGGGCAGACCGAGTTATTACCCCATACCACATCGAGCAAGTCGAGTTATTATTACCCCATACCATATCGGGCAGGTCGAGTTAATTACCCCATACCACATCGGGCAGGTCGAGTTATTATTACCCCATACCACATCGGGAAGGTCGAGTTAATTACCCCATACCACATCGGGCAGGTCGAGTTATTATTACCCCATACAACATCGGGCAGGTCGAGTTAATTACCCCATACCACATCTGGCAGGTCGAGTTATTATTACCCCAAACCACATCGGGTAGGTCGAGTTATTATTACCCCATACCACATCGGGCAAGTCGAGTTATTATTACCCCATACCACATCGGGCAGGTCGAGTTAATTACCCCATACCACATCGGGCAGGTCGAGTTATTATTACCCCATACCACATCGGGAAGGTCGAGTTAATTACCCCATACCACATCGGGCAGGTCGAGTTATTATTACCCTATACCACATCGGGCAGGTCAAGTTAATTACCCCATACCACATCGGGTAGGTCGAGTTATTATTACCCCATACCACATCGGGAAGGTCGAGTTATTATTACCCCATACCACATCGGGCAGGTCGAGTTATTATTACCCCATACCACATCGGGAAGGTCGAGTTAATTACCCCATACCACATCGGGAAGGTCGAGTTATTATTACCCCATACCACATTGGGCAGGCCGAGTTATTATTACCCCATACCACATCGGGCAGGTCGAGTTAATTTTTACCCCATACCACATCGGGCAGGTCGAGTTCACAATAATCACTACCATTCCCGGTAGGACACAATGACAGTCCGCTACCACTCCGGGTAGGACACAATAACAGTCCACTACCACTATGGGTAGGACACCAACAATAAACCACTACCTCTTCGGGTAGGGTAACAACAATAAACCACTACCTCTTCGGGTAAGGCAACAATAATAAACCACTACCTCCTCGGGTAGGGTAACAACAATAAAACTTACCAACACATTACCTGTTTCACATACCTCATTCATATCAGTGAGTATGAATTAGAGACACTTATCCCTTACCTTGGTGAGCATTGGGGATTGGTTCCGAGTAACTTTAAAAGTCTCCTCCGCAATTTCCTCCAACCTTAGGATCTTTCCTCATTTTCACCAGTAACAACAATGTCAGTCATTTATTCAAAATAACAAATAAATAACTCGTATTTCATCATCAAATACCCAAGGGTTTCATATATATTCAAGATTTCCAAAACTACTTCAATACAAATTTCCAAACATCTAAACATACACGTTCATCTCATATAACAACATCAAAGCACGAACTCATAATCCACATCTAACATTTCATCTCTTTCTCTTTATACCCATATTCTCATTTTTGGGGTTTTTTTTGGGGTTTTCATGAATAACCCACAAAACCTTTCCATTAATCAAATATGAACTCCAAACCAAGAGTTTACAAGATAAAAACAACATAAAACGAACCATAACTCGAAAGGGTGAGTTTCCATGGTTTCTCATGTTTTGAAAATAAATCCAACATACCCAAAACAAGTTAGAGAGGAAGAAGAAGAGTTAGGAACAAGAGGTTTACCTCTTCTCAAGCTCTAAGATGAGTCCTAAGGCTCTTTGCTCTTGAAAAGCTCTCTTCTCTCTCTTCTCTTCAAAGTTCTAACCCTAAAATGTGTTTCGGGTTTCTATTTTAAAGAGCAGTCATCGGGTTCTCGCTCAACCGAGCCCATTCTCGCTCAAGCGAGATAATCCCGCCTTTTTAAAATTTCATATCTGACGCTCTCGCTCAAGCGAGGGATTCTCGCTCAAGCGAGAATCTCACAGTGTCAACAGCCCCAGTTTGCCATTTCTCGCCCAGGCGAGGCAACTCTCACTCAGGCGAGAATCCTCCTGTATAGCCCAGGATTTCACCTTCCCAGGGGATCCTTTCTCGCTCAGGCGAGAATCTCTCGCTCAAGCGAGACTTCCAGGACTGCTACTATAATTTTAAAGACTCAAAATTTAGGGTGTTACAATCCTCCCCCTCTTATAAGAATTTTCGTCCCCGAAAATTAAACATACCTCGGAAAATAATATCATCACCAAGACCTTAGAAACTAGAATACTCAACCAAAATCATAATCGATCCTCTAATCCATTAAGATTACTTAAACGGTCACTAAGGGCATATACCACTAAACCGTGATATCACCAAACCCATTCATGGACTAACTCATCACTATCCAACAATTAAGATCTCAGCCTCTAATAACTCGAATGCCATGAGAACTAAACCGTAATTTAGACTAAAGATCTTTCCTATATTCGTCAAGAACCATAGGTATCTAGGACTGATCCAGCTAACAATCCTCATCTATGTTAAGAATCCCTATAACACTTTCGCAATTCAGCGAATGGAAACTCCTTATCCCTCATCCACTCCAATGCCTCATTTAACATTCATCATACGCTAGCTAGTTTCATCCCCACTCAATAATCTAGCACGATTTCATTTTACTCAATCAACAAAATGCTTACACGATAAGACTCTTAGTGCCTTATCCATTGTACACAATCAAACTATCCAGTAATTGTCCAATTACATCAAATATTTCCGTCATCAAATCTTATCGTCGAAAAGAATTACCAGTCGGCAAGCACAAGTCGACCAACACTCAAACATACAACTTGCGTTCGGTTTGGTCACCCCAATTCCGTTAGCAAATATAAACTTATTAACCCACTCGCATTATGTCCAGAAATACATGGGCGTCTCATATCACTAGACTTTTAACAACCTCATACTTATTCCGATATGGTTGCTAAAATTTCGGAATTCTCCCACATGATACTAAATCATTATTTAGCCACAAGCTATGTTTCACCCAAATATAGTTTTCGAAAGCGTTTTGATTCCACGACTCATGGCAACCACGTCGTGAAACATAGTTTGCATTACCATTTCAACATAACCCAAAAATCCTTCTCTCATATGGTTACATTACAATCATGCACAACAATTATTTACGTTCGCGAAACAACAATAACTTTTGCTTGTACAACATTCAACGCAGACAATTGAGGTACACCACCTCTATTTCCTGCATTGCCAATGTCCCACCGCAAAGGAACCGATCATTCGTGACCAAAAGTTTCACGTCTATTCCATTGCATTCATCACATTGACGGGGTAAGTAACTTGACTAGCCTCTTTCCTCGACTATCAGCATAAGTCTTACCCCCTTAGCATACACATACATATCAATGCATACTAAACTTTAAATCTTCACTTCAACAATTACACAAAGTTAAACATAACACGATTTGCTGACCGCTAGTTCATTTCCTGGAATAAATCCAACTGGGACATCATTGCGCATATCAACACTCTGGTAAAGGTTTTACCATTTACCCCAACCGTACACTGAGACACCACACCGACATCCACCACTGATACATGCAGTTGGTGGGTAAGTCGAAAACAACAACTTGGTGTACCACCTCAGTCGGCTCACACATTCAGCAAATATAGGGAGTGTGTCGCTCCCGAATTAGACAACACTAAAAGGGATACATGTCACTATGCGATTTACCTCTCGCCGGATCATCAACACCTGATGTCCCTGCGCCACTCGGGGTAAACCTTCGACCGTGGTTCCTTGTCTCCTCGGCAGGAATGACATTAAGTCTCCGATCCAGCTTGGGACAAAACCTTTTAATATGCCCAAGCTCCTTGTAGTGGAAACATCCATTCCCTTTTCCCGGGCACGTACTTCCATAATGAAGTCTACCGTACTTGATGCACATGGGAGTAGAAACCTCATCGGTAGGAACTGTAGGTGGGCTAGGCCTTTGAAAACTCCGGTCACGATGTCTAGTAGTCACCGCATAAGTCTTCCGTTCATCTTCCACTCTCCCTTTACCTCTCTCCCGCATATGATTGCGTTGAGGTCCATAGTTCTAGGGAGAAATTGTTTCGGGAGTCTCCAAATCATCCACCTTCAGATCATCCTCGTACATCCGGCACTTGTTGACCAAAGTAGCAAAGTCGGCAATCTCCTGATGTCTGAACATCCTTTTCAAATTGGACCTTAAGCCCGATTCGAATTTTGAGCACTTGGATCGTCCGTCCACCTCCAACACAGAGTAGGGACAAAACTGGGCTAATTCCTCGAATTTAGCCGCATATTCCCCGACCGACATATTTCCTTGTTCCAACTTCAAGAACTCCATTTCTTTCTGCCTTTTCAGATCAGCAGGGAAGTATTTGTGAAGGAATTTCGCCTTGAAAGTACTCTAGGAAATCAATTGCCCCTCTGTCTCCATTTGGCGTCTAGTAAACTCCCACCAGTTCTCGGGCTCTGTCCCTAGCATGTAAGTTGCATAGGCCAATTTCTGAGCCTCCGAATAGTTCATGGCCTGGAAGATCCGCTCTATTCCCTGAATCCACTCGAGGGCAGCATCCGGAGCAAATCCTCCGTGGAACTGACTGGGGTTCCTCTTGCAAAACTCATTCAGGCCTTGGTACACTGCCGGTCCGGGTGGGACTAGGTTTTGTGAAATCGGACTTGGTGCGGGGTTCTGATTCAGACTTCGCAAGTTCTTGTTCATCTGTTGTAGTGTAGCTACCATCTGAACCAACAAATCATTCTGAACGTTCTGACTCGTTCCTCTTCCCCTTCCTGCCATAGGTACTAACTCACTTGTAAGTAATTAAATTTTGTCTAAACAAAATTCACATGACCAAGTAACAATTAGCACAAATCAAACAATTTCAGCACATAAAGGTTACAAAGAAGCATGCAAGGCCATATCCTAGGCCGCATGATTAACTATGCTCTGATACCATATTAGAACGACCCAATTTTCTACCCTTGAATTTTTTTCATTTATTTTAATCCTTTTTACATACAGTCGTCACCTTCATTAAAAACTCTCAAGCATAACTCTTTGAAATTACTCTTTACCCTATTATATTATCATACAAAGTGATGTTGCGGAAAAACATAATTCATTCAAATAGCATTTACCACATACAACCAGTTATGGGTCTCCCATGGTTATAAAGTCCATAATTGCACATATCCGTATTAATCTAAACGGGTTTACAGTCAACCCATAATGTTATCATATTAACTACAACGTCAAGTAGCAAATAAAGACAACAATGTTAATAAACACAAAAGCTTCCAAAGTGAGCTTCCTTCTCAAAATCCTTCATTTACCTAAAATGGGATTATCGTAAACAACACACGAAACAAAAGGGAGTAAGTCATTAGTTCAAAAACTAACATCACATGATAATCCACATTTCAAATACAATTAATCTTTAATATAATTTGTAAACACACATACGAAATTGCAAACATTCATATCATCTTACTTTAATGTCCACTTTACTCATATTCATCCTATAGTATATATATCCCATAATATATATTCTATAGTATGCATATTACGTTCGTTCGAAACATCATCCTTCTCATTATTCATATCCACCCTATAGTATATATATCCCATAATATATATCCTATAGCATGTATATTACTTTCATTCTCAACATCTTCCTTTTTATCACTCATATTCACCCAATAGAATATATATCCCATACTATATATCCTATAGCATGCATATGACTGTCTGAGTGACATTCCCTTTTCTCATCATTCATATTCACCCTATAGAATATATATCTCATACTATATATCCTATAGAATGCATACGACCTTCATTGTAACATTAGCATTTCTCATCATTCATATTAACCCTATAGAATATATCTCCCATACTATATATCCTATAGCATGCATACGACATTCATTGTGACATTCACATTTCTCATCATTCATATTCACTCTATAGAATATATATCCCATACTATATATCCTATAGCATGCATACGACATTCATTGTGACATTGACATTTCTTATCATTCATATTCACCAATTTCATTTCCCATACCACATCGGGCAGGCCGAGTTATTACCCCATACCACATCGAGCAGGTCGAGTTATTATTACCCCATACCACATCGGGCAGGTCGAGTTAATTACCCCATACCACATCGGGCAGGTCGAGTTATTATTACCTAATACCACATCGGGTAGGTCGAGTTAATTACCCCATACCACATCGGGCAGGTCGAGTTATTATTACCCCATACCACATCGGGCAGGTCGAGTTATTATTACCGCATACCACATCGGGCAGGTCCAATTATTATTACCCCATACCACATCGGGCAGGTCGAGTTATTATTACCCCATACCACCTCGGGCAGGTCGAGTTAATTACCCCATACCACATCGGGCAGGTCGAGTTATTATTACCCCATACCACATCGGGCAGGTCGAGTTATTATTACCCCATACCACATCGGGCAGGTCGAGTTATTATTACCCCATACCACATCGGGCAGGTCGAGTTAATTTTTACCTCATACCACATCGGGTAGGTCTAGTTCACAATAATCACTACCATTCCCGGTAGGACACAATGATAGTCCACTACAACTCCGGGTAGGACACAATAACAGTCCGCTACCATGCCGGGTAGGACACAATAACAGTCCGCTACCACTCCGGGTAGGACACAATAACAGTCCACTACCACTATGGGTAGGACACCAACAATAAACCACTACCTCTTCGGGTAGGGTAACAACAATAAACCACTACCTCTTCGGGTAGGGCAACAATAATAAACAACTACCTCCTCGGGTAGGGTAACAACAATAAAACTTACCGACACATTACCTGTTTCACATACCTCATTCATATCAGTGAGTATGAATTAGAGACACTTATCCCTTACCTTGGTGAGCGTTGGGGATCTGTTTCGATTAACTTTAAACGTCTCCTCCGCGATTTCCTCCAACCTTAGGATCTTTCCTCATTTTCACCAGTAACAACAATGTCAGTCATTTATTCAAAATAACACATAAATAACTCGTATTTCATCATCAAATACACAAGGTTTTCATATATATTCAAGATTTCCAAAACTTCTTCAATACAAATTTCCAAACATCTAAACATACACGTTCATCTCATATAACAACATCAAAGCACGAACTCATCATCTACATCTAACATTTCATCTCTTTCTCTTTATACACATATTCTTATTTTTGGGGTTTTTTTGGGGTTTTCATGGATAACCCACAAAACCTTTCCATTCATCAAATATCAACTCTAAACCAAGAGTTTACAAGAGAAAAACAACATAAAACGAACCATAACTCTAAAGGGTGAGTTTCCATGGTTTCTGATGTTTTGAAAATAGATCCAACATACCCAAAACAAGTTAAAGATGAAGAAGAAGAGTTAGGAACAAGAGGTTTACCTCTTCTCAAGCTCTAAGATGAGTCCTAAGGCTCTTTGCTCTTGAAAAGCTCTCTTCTCTCTTTTCTCTTCAAAGTTCTAACCCTAAAATGTGTTTGGGGTTTCTATTTTAAAGAGCAGTCATCGGGTTCTCGCTCAAGCGAGCCCATTCTCGCTCAGGCGAGAAAATCCCGCCTTTTTAAAATTTCAGATCTGACGCTCTTGCTCAAGCGAGGAACTCTCGCTCAAGCGAGAATCTCACTGTGTCAACAGCCCTAGTTTTGCCATTTCTCGCCCAGGCGAGGCAACTCTCGCATAGGCGGGAATCCTCTAGTATAGCCCAGGATTTCACCTTCCCAGGGGATCCTTTCTCGCTCAGGCGAGAATCTCTCGCTCAAGCGAGACTTCCAGGACTGATACTATAATTTTAAAGACTCAAAATTTAGGGTGTTACTGTGATAATCAGAGAAAGCATAATCACTTTCCAAGTTTTAGTCTGTGAGATGCAACTTGGCGGTGAAAATCTATTTTTAGCATAACGTTGTTTCCGTATAACAGAATTGGACATATGACATATGCCTTTGGGATAGAAAAATAAGTTCTATCCATTTCGCAAACCATATAAAGTAGAATCACTTTCCGAGCTATTGTTTGTGAGATGCAACTTGGCGGTGACAAGTGAATAGTTGAAAATCTATTTTAAGCATAACTTTGTTTCCGTATATCAGAATTGGACGTGTGATATATGCATTTTGGTAGAAAAATAATTTCTATCCATTGTGACAACCAGAGAAAGCAGAATCACTTTACGAGTTATAGTTTGTGAGATGCAACTTGGCGGAGACAAGTGAATAGTTGAAAATCTATTTTTAGCATAACTTTGTTTCAATATATCAGAATTGGACGTGTGACATATGAATATGGGATATAGAAATAATAAGTTCTATCCATTGTGACAACCAGAGAAAGTAGAATCACTTTCCGAGCTATAGTTTGTGAGATGCAACTTGGCGGTGAAAAGTGAACAGTTTAAAATCTATTAGTAGCATAACCTTGTTTCCGTATACCGGAATTGGACGTATGACATATGCAATTGGGGTAGGAAACACAAGTTTTATCCATTGTGACAACCATAGAAAGCAGAATCACTTTTCGAGCAACAGTTTGTGAGATGCAACTTAGCGGTGAAAGTGAATAGTTGAAAATCTATTATTAGCATAACGTTGTTTCCGTATAACAGAATTGAACGTGTGACATATGCATTTGGGGTATAAAAATAAGTTCTATCCATTGTGACATTCAGATAAAGCAGAATCACTTTTCGAGCTATAGTTTGTGAGATGCAACTTGGGGGTGACAAGTGAATAGTTGAAAATTTACATTTAGCATAACTTTGTTTCCGTACAACAGAATTGGACATGTGATATAAGCATTTGGGTAGAAAAATAAGTTCTATCCATTTTGCAAACCAGAGAAAGCAGAATTACTTTCCGAGCTATAGTTTGTGAGATGCAACTTGGCGGTGACAAGTGAATAGTGGAAAATCTATTTTAAGCATAATTTTGTAAGGACCCAAATTCTATACTTGAAACCTTTTCTTTATTTTAATCCATTCATCTACATTTTTCTCATAACTTAAAATCACAAATTCAATAACTCACCTTAATCCCATTTTCCAGATTATGATCATTCTATAACGTAATTTTCATACATACTTTCATCTAGCATAAAAACATAATTCATATTAATACTCCCAGTAACTACCGCATACAATCAGCAATGGATTTTCCATATACCCATAGTTACACATATCCACTGTTACAATACTCAGAATTACAATTATCCAAAAATAGAAATTAGTCAATAATGATACAAAAAGTACAAACGAAGGAAATCCGGATTTAAAAGCTCATAAGACTCCAAATCAAGCATCCTCAAATCATCTGTTTACCTACAATGGGATAATCATAGCAACACACAAAACAATGGGATTAAGTCATTGGTTCAATAATAACTGCATATAAAAATCCACATTTTAAATATACATAATCATTGAAGTGAAACACATATCTTAAGTACATGAATATAAACGTTCGTATCTCCTTTCTTATATTTCCATTTTATCCATATTCACCCTATAGTATATATCCCACAATATGTATTCTATAGCATGCATATTCATTCATTCCAAGGTACTTTTATTTCATCAATTACACTCATCATCAAATTTGCTCTTGACCACATCCGACCCGTTTACACCACCAAGATAATCCATTACCACTTCGGGTAAGTCTACACCAAAAAGGTGATCCAATACCACACAAGGCAAGTCAACACCTCAAAGGTGATCATTTACCACTTCGGGTAAGTCTACACCAAAAAGGTGATCCAATACCACACAGGGCAAGTCTACACCACAAAGGTGATACAATACCACACATGGCAAGTCTACACCACAAAGGTGATCCAATACAATTAATTCAATAGCAATGCATTCTCTATCATCCTATTTTCTCATAAACATATCCTTTTCACATCCCATCATAAATAATGGAAACACTTATCCCTTACCTTGTTGAGTGTTGGGTTTGGTTCTTGGTAACTTTGCAAGTTCCTCCGATACCGCCTCCAACATTAGGATCTTTCCTCATTCCCACCACATAACAACAATAATAGTCATTTATTCAAAATGACACATAAACAACTCATATTTCATCTTTAAACATACAATATATTCACACATTTCCAATGTTTCCAAACTACTTTCATTAAGAGTTTCCAAACATCTAAAACATACATATTCATCTCATATTTCAACATTAGAGCTCATACCCATCTTCTACATCTAACATTTCACCCATTTTCCTCTTTAACCACATTTTCATTTTAGGGTTTTGGGGTTATCATGAATCAACCCACAAACCCTCTCCATTCTTTGAATATCAACTCTAAACAAAGACATTACAAGAAGAAAGCTAGACAAAACAAACCACAACTCAAAATAGAGAGTTTCCCATGGTTATTCATGTTAAGAGAAGAGATCCAACATACCCAAAACAAGTTTCAAAGGGAGAAAGTGAGTTAAAATCAAGAGATTTACCTCTTCTCAAGCTTCTAGCTGATTCTCAAGACTCCTTGCTCTTGAAAATGCTCTCTTCTCTCACTTCTCTCCAAGTTCTAACCCTAAAATGTGTTTGGGGTTCCTTATTTAATATAACAGCGTCGGGTTCTCACCCAAGCGAGCTCATTCTCGCTCAAGCGAGAAAATCCCGCATATTTTAAAAACTCATATATGGTGCTCTCGCTTAAGTGAGGGATTCTCGCATAAGCGAGGATCCTTCAGTGTCAAACCACTCTCTCTCGCTCAGGCGAGCCATTCTCGCCCATGCAAGAATCCCAGGAAATCCTGGGAGCTGATATTAGGCCTCTCGCTAGGGCGAGGCCCTCTCGCTCAAGCGAGAATCCCTCAATATACCCCAAAATTTCACTATACAAAGGCAAATAAAATTAGGGTGTCACAATCCTCCCCCTCTTTTAATAATTTTCGACCGCGAAAATTAAACATACCTCGATTCAAACATATGAGGGTAATCCTCCCTCATATCTCGTTCCACTTCCCAAGTAGCATCGCCTTCATCCACTTGGCTCCATAACACTTTTACCAAGGAAATTTCTTTTCCGTTCAATTTCTTAATTATAGTATCCATGATCCTCACGAGTAAGATCGCGAAGTTTAAGTTATCCTTCAACTCTATCTGATTGGACTCAACCACATGAGATGGATCCCCTATATACTTCCGCAATTGAGATACATGAAACACATTGTGGAAATTCGACAACAATGGAGGTAAAGCAATCCGATACGCTACCGGCCCAATCCTCTTCAATATCTGATATGGTCCAATAAATCTCGGAGTAAGCTTACCGGATTTCAACACTCTACCAATCCCAGTAGTCGAACCTACTCTCATGAATACATGATTCCCCTCCTTAAACTTAAGAGGTTTCCATCTCTTATTGTAATAGCTTTTCTGTCTACTCTACGCAATTCTCATGTTTTCCCGAATTTTCTTGATCTTTTTCGTCGTTTCTCGGACCAACTCGGGTCCTAATACTAGGTTCTCCCCAGTTTCAAACCAACTCACAGGAGTTCTGCATTTTCTACCATACAATGCTTAATAGGGTGTCATCCCAATACTCGAATGAAAACTATTGATATAGGTAAACTCAATCAAAGGGAACATACTTTCCCAACTCCCAGGTTGTTCCAATACACAAGCCCTCAAAAGGTCTTCTAGTGACTGTATGGTCCTTTCTGATTGACCATCCGTTTGTGGATGATAAGCCAAACTCAGTTTCAACTTAGTCCCCAAAGCAGACTGCAAACTAGTCCAAAAATTTGAAGTGGAGCGGGGATCCCTATCCGACACAATGCTCTACGGTATCCCATGTAACCGAACTATTTCCCTCATATACAGTTCCGCCAATCGCTCCAAAGAGTACCTCATGTTCATAGGCAAAAAGTGTGCAGACTTAATCAACCGATCCACTATCACCCATATCGAATCATTTCCTTTTTTAGTCTTTGGAAAACCGGACGCAAAATCCATAGAGATACTATCCCACTTCCACAACGGTATTTCCAGAGACGAAAGTTCTCCTGCCGGTCTCTGATGTTCATTTTTCGCCATTTGACAGATCAGACAACTCGAAACATATAAGGCTACATCTTTCTTTAAACTAGACCACCAAAATAGCTTCTTCAAGTCCATATACATTTTATGCAAACACCACCGTGGCCAGTTCCAAGTCATGGGTAGGGTAGTTTTGCTCGTGCGTTCTCAATTCCCTGGATGCATAAGCAACAACCTTCCCTTCCTGCATCAAAACACAACCCAAACCTTGTTTGGAAGCGTCACAATACACATTGAAATCACGATCAGTACAAGGAAGAACCAACACTGGTGCCGTAGTCAATCTCCGCTTCAACTCTTGAAAACTTTCTTCACAACAGATTGTCCACACATACGCTTCTCCTTTTCTGGTAAGCTTAGTTAGGGGTAATGCCAACTTGGAAAACCCCTCTATTAACTTCTTGTAATAACCAGCCAAACCCAGAAAACTCGTGATCTCAGTCACTGACTTGGGCACCGCCCATTCCATCACTGCCTCGACCTTAGAAGGGTCTACTGCCATTCCTTCCCAGGATATCACATGCCCAAGAAAGTTCAATGATTCCAACCAGAAATCACATTTAGACAATTTCGCATACAACCGATTCTTACTTAGAAGATCTAGAACAATTCTCAGGTGCTCCGCATGTTCCTCTCGACTCTTGGAGTAAACCAGAATGTCATCAATAAATACCACTTCAAATGAATCCAAATACGAATGAAAAATCCGATTCATGTAGTCGGTAAATATTGTTGGGGCATTCGTTATACCAAAGGGCATCACCAAATACTCAAAATTCCCATACCTCGTCCTAAAAGCAGTTTTTGGAATATCCTCCGACCTCACTCGAAGTTGGTGGTAACCGGACCGAAGGTCAATCTTTGAAAACACCACCGCTCCTCTCAACTAATCCATCAAGTCATCAATCCTAGGCAATGGATACTTGTTCTTGATGGTGACCTTATTCAATTTTCTATAATCGGTGCACAACCTCATACCCCCATCTTTCTTCTTAACCAACAAGATCAGGTGCACCCCACGGTGAGACACTAGGACGAATAAATTTCTTTGCCAACAAATCCTCAACCTGCTTTTTCAACTCAGCCAACTTTAACAGTGCTATCCTATAAGGAGCTATAGAGATGGGTCCCGTTCCAAGTACCAAATCAATAGAGAATTATTACTCTCTGACTGGAGGCAATACCAGAATTACACTAGGAAACACCTCAGGAAACTCACCAACTATCGGAATATCCTCAACTATGGGTTTCTCGATACCCTCCAGGGATGCCAACAAAAGAAACATTGTCCCTCCTTCCTTGAAGGAAGTCCTGACTCCCTTAGCCGACAACAGCGTCATATAACAAGCCTAATCAGAAATCTCACCCAGATCTCCGAACACAACAATCTTATCAGCACAATTAAGCATCACATGATTTTTTGATAACCAGTCCATTCCCAGAATTAGATCTAGTTGGGACAGTGGTAAGCTGATTAAATCCACGGTAAATGTCCTACCGTTTTTACCACTACCGAACATCGAGACACAACCGTCGACACCACCATAGGCACACTAGTTGGGGTGGATACGACCAAGTCAGGCAACGACTCCGTGTGCAATTTCAGGCGATTCACACATTCAATATATTTAAAGGAGTGCGTCACTCCCGAATCAAACAACACTAAAAGAGGAATACCTGCCACCATCCAATTACCATGGATCAAGCCATCCACATCTGCTGCCTCCGCACCGCTCATGGTAAACACTATACCTGTTTTTCTTGCTCTCCCAACATGTGTTAGGTATCAGTGGTTACAATACACCTAGAAGGGGGGGGGGGGGGTTGAATAGGTGTAGCGGTTAGAATGTCCGCTTTTCGAAAACAACACTTAATGCTGAAAAACACCTTGATTAATCGATTAACGAAACAGGGTAATCGATTAACACTTTCAACACAATCCACTTAATCGATTAACAGACTGAAGTAATCGATTAACACACCACACTTAATCGATTAAACCGAGACAGTAAGCAGATGCAAGTACAATTTCTTGCGCGACAGTTAATTGATAACGAAACGATTATGCCAAGCTTACAGAATTTATCAGAGTAAAAGCAATACAGTACAGAAACAGATTATCAATTAAATCTACAAAACAAATTAATCGATCAAATGCAATAAAGAGAGAGGGATAGAAAAAGTCCTGCAACAAGAATTTTATCCTGGTTCGTTTGCTTGTCCACCGCAAACTACATCCAGGCCTCCCGGCTGATTTGGGAGATTTTTCTTCACTATAATTGAATGAATGTTAATTACATACACACTATCCAATTACAACAATTAGACACTTACAAGATAAAAAGAAACCTATTCTATGGTTTGACTCCCTTCCTACCGACAAAGAAAACCTTTCTTTCGGCGTAGCCCCAGCCAAGAACCTTGTTCTTTACTTATCCCTAAGTCTAACACTCAGTGAAGATACACTCAATCTCTTGGTGATATGACACCTTGAGATTCCCACAATTACAACACTTTTTCAAACAAAACAATACAGAGTAAACTTAAGCTATAACAAGACTTATATCTAACAAGATAAGGCTTTACTCTAATCACCTAATACAAGCTCATGCAGTATGAAAAATGTATTAGTGAAAAACAGAATGCATAATATGTAAACATCTAATCAAGAATCATGTAAAAAATGCAAGAACATGTGACAAGAAAAGATGAGAAATGTATCATGAAAAGCACTCAATCCTAAAGCATAGAATTCTCTCTTTTCTAAGCTCACAAATGCATTTACAACTAGATGCAACAATTGACACGAAAAAAAATGCTCTAACTCTCTAAAAATTTAACATGCAACTTATGAGATCAATTCTGAAAATGTAGTTTATAAAGAATTGATTTTAATGCCCAGTTAATCGATTAACGACAGCTTTAATCGATTAAGCTTCACAAAAATGTTAGATTAATCGATTAACCTTTGTTGTAATCGATTACACTGTGCAAACAGTTAGATTAATCGATTAAACTAAGTGGTAATCGATTGACAGCATTCTTTCATGTGTAAAAACTTCAAATATGTTATGCACTTAAATTCATACATGTTTAATACTTAGATTATGCCTAGAATGCACATGTACATGTATTTATATGATGCATGAACATATTATCAATGACATATCTCAAGATGAAAAAGATTTAAAAGATTTATGCAATTGAGATATGTATTAGGTGACTTAAGCCTTGGACTCAACCTAAACTAGTCTAGTCTAAGCAAGGTACCAATCGGAAGGCTTAAGCATGTTGATTTGTTGATGATCTTCAAGCTCTTATTAGCACAAGTTGTCCTCATCAAAACCAAGACATATAAGGAGAGCTTTCCAAAGTGTTCCTCTTGACATGCACACTTTCAATCTCCCCCTTTTTGATGATGACAAACTCCACATCAAATGTAACAGCTGTGATGAAAATAGCTTGAAGATTGTGTTGGCAAGGTTGATATGATGCGCAAATTTCGGAAGCTGTTATTACGATCAACCTGCACAATCAGAAAACAACAAAACAACCTTTCTCCCCCTTTTGACATTATCAAAAAGATAACTCAGGTCAAAGAAGAGGCAGAGATATGAGTAATGCATAAAACACAGTTAATGAGTTAATTTGGGATTTAACAACTAACCTGTTTTACGTTAAAGAGGATTAAACAAATGCGCAAGTTTATACAACAGAAATAGCCAAACAAGTAAAGTGAACGGCATACGAGATTAACCATATCAAAGCAGAAAATCTCATACGATCAAGAACCATACACATAAACAGAGTAGGCTATTCGACATAATTATAAAAAGTAGCATAAAGAGTAACAATGTTTAGCAGCCATATAACCAGAAAACGTCAATTAAAAACATGAAAGAGGCACACAACAGAGAGACTAGAATCCATAACAACATCTAAATCCAAAGAGTTGTGTTATAGATTTAGAAACTCAAAGCATAAACGAGAAAGTGAAAAAAAAACCAAAGAAAGTGTGAAACCGAGCTACTGTTTGCCTTTATAAAACTGGTTTTAATCGATTAACGGGCAAGGTTAATCGATTAACCAGTGTAAAATTTCGAATTTTTTTTAAAGAACTGATGCCCAGGTAATCGATTAAGTGAAGATGTAATCGATTACTCATAGTAATATTTCGAATTTTCAAGCAACTGATGCCCAGGTAATCGATTAATTGAAGATGTAATCGATTACTCATAGTAAAAAAAAAGGTTTTCAGGCAGTAAAATGGTTTCATCTTCTTAAGGCTTTTGTATGCATTGTGACAAATTTATTGAAACATTCAGAATCACAAAAAAAAATAATCAAGAGACATACTTTTGCATTATAACAAATATCGCAATGCTAAAGATACATAGACATAGAGAAACTAGACGATGATGTAAACAACTAAACAATTTTAATCAAGATATTGTTCATCAAGAATTCCAAGTTCTCTCCTTAGAACAAAGAAGGTATCCCTGGGAAGGGGCTTGGTGAAAATATCGGCTAATTGTTTAGAAGTTTCAACAAATTCAAGAACGCAGTCACCTTTTTGTACATGATCACGCAGAAAATGATGTCTAATTTCTATATGCTTAGTTCTAGAATGCAAGACGGGATTCTTGGAAAGGTTTATGGCACTTGTATTATCGCATTTAATAGGGATCTTTTCAATTTTAAGACCATAGTCCTTGAGTTGCTGCTTCATCCAAAGGATTTGAGTGCAACACACACCAGCGGCAATGTATTCCGCTTCGGCGGTGGACAAAGCAACACAAGCTTGCTTTTTGCTGTGCCATGCTACTAATGAACTCACCAACAAGTGATAGGTACCACTAGTGCTTTTCCGATCCAATTTACATCCGGCGAAATCGGAATCGGAATAACCTACCAAGGATAATGAGGCATCCCGAGGATACCATAATCCCATGTTAGTTGTTCCTTTTAAGTATCTCATGATTCTTTTAACGGTTTTAAGATGTGATTCTTTAGGAGATGATTGAAATCTCGCACACATGCATACGCTAAACATGATATCAGGTCGACTTGCAGTTAAGTAAAGTAAAGACCGAATAATTCCTCGATACTTTGTTACCTCTATTGCTTTTCCTTTTTCGTCCTTATCTAGGTAGCAAGCAGATGCCATAGGAGTGGAAGCTTCCTTACAATTGTTCATCTCAAATTTCTTGAGCAGCTCTTTGCAATATTTTGTCTGATGGATGAAAATCCCACTTTCTAGTTGCTTTATCTGAAGTCCTAGAAAGAACGTAAGTTCTCCCATCATAGACATTTCGAACTCCCCCTGCATCATCTCAGAAAAATTTTTACACAAAATATCATTAGTAGATCCAAAGATTTTGTCATCTACATAGATTTGCACAAGTAATACAGAGTTTTCTGATTTACGAATAAAAAGCGTTGTGTCAACCAAGCCTCTTTCGAACCCTTTTTCTAAAAGAAAGGTACTAAGTCTATCATACCAAGCTCTAGGAGCTTGTTTGAGACCATAGAGTGCCTTTTTAAGTTTATAAACATGGTTCAGATATTTAAAATTTTCAAAACCAGGCGGTTGGTTAACATAAACTTCTTCTTGAATATAGCCATTCAAGAAGGCGCTTTTTACGTCCATTTGAAATAATTTGAAGTTCATAATCGATGCAAAGGAAAGTAGCATCCTGATGGCCTCTAATCTGGCTACAGGGGCATAGGTTTCGTCATAATCGATACCTTCCTCCTGGTTGTAGCCTTTGGCCACCAAGCGTGCTTTATTTCGAATGATCAAGCCTGATTCATCAAGCTCGTTTCTGAAGACCCATCGAGTACCAATCACAGGATGATCTTTAGGTTTAGGGACCAAGTCCCAAACATTATTACGTTCGAACTGGTTTAGCTCTTCTTGCATAGCTATACCCCAGTGCACATCCTCAATGGCCTCATCAATGGTCTTAGGCTCAATTTGAGATACAAAAGCTACAAAGTTACAAAAGTTTCGTAAGGAACTACGGGTTACCACTCCCGTAGATATGTCACCTATTACTTTGTCGATCGGGTGAGCTTTCTTGGTTTTCCACACAACTGGCATATCTGAATGCTCCTGAGATTTGTTTTGACATTCTTCATTGGTTGCTTCTACATTATCCATGTTCTTTGAGTATGCTTCTTCCAAAGTACCTGCAACATCATCAGATACAACCTTTCTCTTCTCTTTTGGAGAAGATTCATCAAACTATACATGGATAGACTCTTCAACTTGCATAGAATACTTATTAAAAATTCTGAACGCTTTGCTATGAATCGAGTATCCCAAAAATATTCCCTCATCGGCTTTTGAATCAAATTTTCCTAAAGCCCGCTTTCCATTATTTAATATAAAACATTTGCAACCGAAAGCGTGAAGATGGGATATGTTTGGTTTACGGCCTTTTAATAGTTCATAAGGAGTTTTATTCAAATTAGGCCTTAACAGTACTCGATTTATAACATAACATGCAGTATGAACTGCATCTGCCCAGAAATATTTGGGGGTATTACTTTCATTGAGCATGGTTCTCGCTAATTCTTCTAGCACACGATTTTTCCTTTCAACAACTCCATTTTGTTGGGGAGTGCGAGGAGCAGAGAACTGATGCATAATGCCATGCTTATCACAGAATTTGTCGAACTGAAAGTTCTCAAATTCTCCCCCGTGATCACTTCGTATATATACTATTTTCAGGTTAAGTTGATTTTGGATTTGCTTGGCAAGATTTTTAAAAGAGTTGAAAGCGTCGCTTTTAGCAGATAAAAATAATGTCCATGTAAAACGAGAGAAATCATCAACAATAACTAGAGCATAGTAGCTACCACCAAAACTCATGATTTGTGATGGTCCAAACAAGTCCATATGGAGTAACTCCAAAGGTCTTGAAGTGGATATCACATTTTTGTTTTTGAAAGAGTTTTTGGTTTGTTTACACTTTTGGCAAGTGTCACAAATCTCTTTAGTTTTAAAATTTAGTTTTGGTAGCCCCTCAACTAGTTAGTTTGATGATAATTTATCTAGATGTTTTATATGGATGTGTGCAACGCGTCTGTGCCAGAGCCAGATGTCATCTTCTTTAGAAATAAAACATTTTGAAAATAATGTGGTGACATCATCCAAGTTAACCATGTAAATATTATTTATACGATGACCAACAAATTTAACATTATTAGATAAAATGTCACGAATGATGCAACAGTCAGAATCGAAAGATACTCGATTACCTTTGTCACAGAGTTGACTTATACTCAGAAGATTATGTTCTATTCCTTCAACATACAGAACATTTTCAATTTGAGTATGAGATGAGTTACCAACTGTTTCGGTGCCAAGTATCTTTCCCTTGTTGTTGTCTCCGTACGTGACGTATCCTTTTCCTTTAAGTGATAGATCCAGGAAATTTGATCTGTCACCTGTCATATGTCTCAAACATCCACTGTCTAAATACCATTTTTGTCCTTGTGTTCGAAGACATACCTGCAAAATAGATCACCTGCTTTTCTCAGGTACCCAAATTATGTTGGGTCATTTTCTGTTAGTGATTAGGGAATTATCTCCCTTCTTTATCCATACATAAGCTCCGCTAGGTATACCATATTTTCTAATGTAACAAGAGTAAGAAGTATGACCATACGTATTACAATAAAAACATGTAGGAGAGCGCTTATGATTTTTATTCTTAGTATGAACTACAGGTTTTCTATATGGTCTCTTGTTCTTAGCAGAGCGAGTATAACCTAGACCAGTACGATCACCAACGTTTCTTGTTTGACTGAGCAGAGTGTCTAATTGCTGTTTACTGTTTGTGAGACGTTCGAGTTTTTCTTTTAGTTTGAGATTGTCTTCTTGCAAAATCTCGCAAGTCTCACATACAGGCTTTTGACATTAATTATTAGCAGAGCAGTCACATGTGTTACAAGAATAGATGAGATCTAAAGTTTCATTTTCTAATTTTAATTCATCTAATTCTTTTTGTAATTGGCTTAATTTCTTTTCATTTCTAAGGATTTCCCTTTTCTTATCAACGTTTATTCTAGCCAATTTCTTTAGTTCCTCATGTAACTCAACATAAGCATTATATAAAACTTCATAAGAGGGTAAGTCATCCGAAGTGGATGAGGTGTCAGAATATACCTCATTATTATCCTCGTGTGAGTCTGAGTTGCCATTGTTGTCAGATCTGACCATCAGACACAGCTTCGCTGACTCCTCCTCACTAGAAGTGCTTGATGTTGTTTCCTCCTCAGGTACATCCCATACAATGTAAGCTTTCTTGGATTTGAATTCCCTGGGAGTGCTCTTCTCTGAATCAACCTTTTTCAGATAGGTAGGACATTGAAATCTCATATGTCCGGCTTTTCCACACTCATGGCAAGTGAAGCGATCTTTGTTGTTCTTGCCTTTGTTGGTTGACTCTTTCGCTTCTTTCTTCTGAAACTTCTTGAATCCTCCTTTTCTTTTGATGAATTTGCTAAATTTACGAACAAGGAGATTCATAGTTTCATCATCTAGATCGGAGTCAGATTCATCATCATCTTTATCTTCTTTTGATTTGGAGGTCGTGGCCTTCAATGTGATGTTTTTCTTTTTCCGATCTGAATCTTCGTGCATAGTCAAGCGCCCCAATTCCATTTTGTGCTCTTGAAGTTTTCCAAATAATGTAGCTAGAGGCATAGAACCCAAGTCTTTGGATTCAACAATTGCAGTTACTTTTGGTTGCCATTTCATGTCAAGACAACGCAAAACTTTATTAGTTAGTTCACCTCTGACAAAAGATTTATCTAGAGCAACTAAATGATTAACAATATGAGTAAATCGCTTTTGCATATCACAGATTGATTCACTAGGTAACATGCGAAATAACTCATACTCATGGGTAAGCGCATTTAATCTAGCGCGCTTGACTTCGCTAGTGCCTTCATGAGTCACTTGTAAAGTGTCCCACATTTCTTTTGCATTTTGGCACTGCGATACTCTAAAGAACTCATCATAGGATAGGGCCGATGTGATGATATTTTTGGCGCGTAGGTTATGCTGCACATTTTTACGCTCATCATCGGTCCATAGACTTTTAGGCTTGTCTTTAGGTTCATTGTCCACAAGATGCTGTGGAACGAAAGGGCCGTTGACTACGGATTCCCAAATATCCGAGTCTATGGCTTCAATAAAAATTTGCATGCGGACTTTCCAGTAGGCATACCCTTCACCACTGAATATAGGTGGTCGATTAATGGATGAACCATCACCACCAAATGGGTTTGACGAACCCATTCCTTTTTCCCTAAGGATCACGAATACGCGGTTGAGCTAGCACTTCGCACTAGCTCTGATACCACTTGTTAGGTATCAGTGGTTACAATACACCTAGAAGGGGGGGTTGAATAGGTGTAGCGGTTAGAATGTCCGCTTTTCGAAAACAACACTTAATGCTGAAAAACACCTTGATTAATCGATTAACGAAACAGGGTAATCGATTAACACTTTCAACACAGTCCACTTAATCGATTAACAGACTGAAGTAATCGATTAACACACCACACTTAATCGATTAAACCGAGACAGTAAGCAGATGCAAGTACAATTTCTTGCGCGACAGTTAATTGATAACGAAACGATTATGCCAAGCTTACAGAATTTATCAGAGTAAAAGCAATACAGTACAGAAACAGATTATCAATTAAATCTACAAAACAAATTAATCGATAAAATGCAATAAAGAGAGAGGGATAGAAAAAGTCCTGCAACAAGAATTTTATCCTGGTTCGTTTGCTTGTCCACCGCAAACTACATCCAGGCCTCCCGACTGATTTGGGAGATTTTTCTTCACTATAATTGAATGAATGTTAATTACATACACACTATCCAATTACAACAATTAGACACTTACAAGATAAAAAGAAACCTATTCTATGGTTTGACTCCCTTCCTACCGACAAAGAAAACCTTTCTTTCGGCGTAGCCCCAGCCAAGAACCTTGTTCTTTACTTATCCCTAAGTCTAACACTCAGTGAAGATACACTCAATCTCTTGGTGATATGACACCTTGAGATTCCCACAATTACAACACTTTTTCAAACAAAACAATACAGAGTAAACTTAAGCTATAACAAGACTTATATCTAACAAGATAAGGCTTTACTCTAATCACCTAATACAAGCTCATGCAGTATGAAAAATGTATTAGTGAAAAACAGAATGTATAATATGTAAACATCTAATCAAGAATCATGTAAAAAATGCAAGAACATGTGACAAGAAAAGATGAGAAATGTATCATGAAAAGCACTCAATCCTAAAGCATAGAATTCTCTCTTTTCTAAGCTCACAAATGCATTTACAACTAGATGCAACAATTAACACGAAAAAAAATGCTCTAACTCTCTAAAAATTTAACATGCAACTTATGAGATCAATTCTGAAAATGCAGTTTATAAAGAATTGATTTTAATGCCCAGTTAATCGATTAACGACAGCTTTAATCGATTAAGCTTCACAAAAATGTTAGATTAATCGATTAACCTTTGTTGTAATCGATTACACTGTGCAAACAGTTAGATTAATCGATTAAACTAAGTGGTAATCGATTAACAGCATTCTTTCATGTTTAAAAACTTCAAATATGTTATGCACTTAAATTCATACATGTTTAATACTTAGATTATGCCTAGAATGCACATGTACATGTATTTATATGATGCATGAACATATTATCAATGACATATCTCAAGATGAAAAAGATTTAAAAGATTTATGCAATTGAGATATGTATTAGGTGACTTAAGCCTTGGACTCAACCTAAACTAGTCTAGTCTAAGCAAGGTACCAATCGGAAGCCTTAAGCATGTTGATTTGTTGATGATCTTCAAGCTCTTATTAGCACAAGTTGTCCTCATCAAAACCAAGACATATAAGGAGAGCTTTCCAAAGTGTTCCTCTTGACATGCACACTTTCAACATGGACAACATTTAGTCTTTGATCCAGTTTGGGACAAAAGCGCTTGATGTGCCCCAGCTCCTTGCAATGGAAACATCCATTTCCCGACCCCGGGCATGTTCTCCTGTAATGATGCCTACCACATTTGTCGCACATGGGAGTAGAAACTGTCCCACTAGGAACGGCAGAAGGTCTCAATCCTTGATAGTGGCGACCACGATAACTAGTAGGTGTCGCATAAGGTTTGAAGTTATCCTCAACCATCCTTCCCTTGCCCTTGCCTTGGGTATGATTTCTCTGAGGGCCGAAGTTCCTCGGAGGGTTAACTCTAGGTGCCACCACCTCATCGGCTGCCAAGTCATCTTCGTACATCCTACACTTATTGACCAAGGTAGGGAATTTAGAAATTTCTTGATGTCCAAACATCATCTTCAAATTGGGCTTCAAACCCGACTCAAATTTCAAGCACTTGGATCTTCCTTCCATTTCCAATTCGAAGTAGGGGCAAAATTTGGCCAACTCCTCAAATTTGGCCGCATAGTCTCCCACCGACATGTCACCCTGCTCCAACCTCAAAAACTCAATCTCTTTCTTCCTTCTTAAATCAGCTGGAAAGTATTTATGAAAGAACTTCCCTTTGAATGCATCCCTGGTAACCACTGTTCCCTCAGCTTCTATCTGGCGGCGGGTCATCTCCCACCAGTTTTCTGCTTCCTTTGCCATCATGTAGGAAGCATAGGTTACCTTCTGGATATCACCACAACCCATGGCTCGAAATATCATTTCCAAGCTCTGAATCCATTCGTTCGCCGCATCAGGGGCGAATCCCTCTTGGAACTACACAGGCTTCTGTTTTCAAAACTCATCCAATCCCTTGTACTCGGTCGGTCCATGCGGGGCTAAGGGTTGTGAACTAGGGCTTGGTGCGGAGTTCTGGTTCAGGCTATGCAAGTTCTCATTCACTTGTTGCAGCCACCTTCTGAGCCAACAGATCATTCGGAACATTCTGACTCGTTCCTCTCCCTCTTCCAACCATTTCTTATCCTGCACTCATTGGTGGTTAGCACACAATTCTAACTCACATAATTCAGGTTATCACATAGTCTCATAGTACATTACATGTCACTACAACAAGGTTGCAAGATTTAAAACAGTTAATTCACATAATTGTAACTAGTCAAATCACAAACATATTACAAAGAAGCAAGTAAGACCATACCCTAGGCCGCAGGATTAACTATGCTCTAATACCATATTGTAAGGACCCAAATTCTATACTTGAAATTTTTTCCTTATTTTAATCTATTCATCTACATTTTTCCCAAAACTTAAAATCGCAAATTCAATAACTCATCTTAATCCCGTTTTCCAGTTTATGATCATTCTATAACGTAATTTTCATACATACTTTCATCTAGCAGAAAAACATAATTCATATTAATACTCCCCAGAAACTACCACATACAAACAGCTATGGGTTTTCCATATACCCATAGCTACACATATCCAGTGTTACAATACTCAGAATTACAATTATCCAAAAATAGCATTTAGTCAATAATGATACAAAAAATACAAATGAAGGAAATCTGGATTTAAAAGCTCATAAGACTCCAAATCAAGCATCCTCAAATCATCTGTTTAACTACAATGGGATTATCATAGCAACACACAAAACACAAGGGAATAAGTCATTATTTCAATAATAACCGCATATAAAAATCCACATTTTAAATATACATGATCATTGAAGTGAAACACATTTCTTAAGTACATGAATATAAACGTTCATATCTCCTTTCTTCTATTTCCATTTTATCCATATTAACCCTATAGTATATATATCCCATAATATATATTTTATAGCATGCATATTCATTCATTCCAAGGTACTTTTATTTCATCAATTACACTCAGCATCAAATTTGCTCTTGACCACATCCGGCCCGTTTACACCACCAAGATAATCCATTACTACTTCGGGTAAGTATACACCAAAAAGGTGATCCAATACCACACAGGGCAAGTCTACACCACAAAGGTGATCCAATACCACACAGGGCAAGTCGACACCACAAAGGTGATCCAATACAATTTATTCCATAGCAATGCATTCTCTATCATCCTATTTTCTCATAATCATATCCTTTTCACATCCCATCATAAATAATGGAAACACTTATCCCTTACCTTGGTGAGTGTTGAGTTTGGTTTTTGGTAACTTTGCAAGTTCCTCTGAAACCGCCTCCAACCTTAGGATCTTTCCTCATTCCCACCACATAACAACAATGTTAGTCATTTATTCAAAATAACACATAAACAACTCATATTTCATCTTTAAACATACAAGATATTCACACATTTTGCAATGTTTCCAAACTACTTTCATTAAGAGTTTCCAAACATCTAAAACATACATATTCATCTCATATTTTAACATTAGAGCTCATACCCTTCTTCTACATCTAACATTTCACCCATTTTCCTCTTTAACAACATTTTCATTTTAGGGTTTTGGGGTTTTCATGAATCAACCCACAAACCCTCTCCATTTTTTGAATACCAACTTTAAACAAAGACTTTACAAGAAGAAAGCTAGACAAAACGAACCACAACTCAAAATAGAGAGTTTCCATGGTTTTTCATGTTAAGAGAAGAGATCCAACATACCCAAAACAAGTTTCAAAGGGAGAAGGAGAGTTAAAATCAAGAGATTTACCTCTTCTCAAGCTTCTAGCAGATTCTCAACACTCCTTGCTGTTGAAAATGCTCTCTTGTCTCACTTTTCTCCAAGTTCTAACCCTAAAATGTGTTTGGGATTCCTTATTTAATGTAACAGCGTCAGATTCTCGCCTAAGCGAGAAAATCCCCCCTATTTTAAAAACTCAGATCTGGTGCTCCCGCTCAAGCGAGGATCCTTCAGTGTCAAACCATTCTCTCTCGCTCTGGCGAACCATTCTCGCCTAGGCGAGAATCCTAGGAAATCCTGGGAGCAGATACTGGGCCTCTCGCTTGGGCGAGGCCCTCTCGCTCAAGCGAGAATCACCCACAATACCCCATAATTTCACTATACAAAGGCAAATAAAATTAGGGTGTCACAAGAATCACTTTCCAAGCTACAGTTTGTGAGATGCAACTTGGCGGTGACAAGTGAATAGTTGAAAATCTATTTTTAGCATACTTTGTTTCTGTATATAGGAATTGGACGTGTGACATATGCATTTGGGGTAGAAGAATAATTTATATCTATTGTGACAAACATAGAAAGAAGAATCACTTTGCTAGCTATAGTTTGCGAGATGCAACTTGGCATAGACAAGTGAACAATTGAAAATTTATTTTCAGCATAACTTTGTTTCCGTATATCAGAATTGGACGTGTGACATATGCATTTGGGGTAGAAAAATAAGCTCTATCCATTGTGACAACCAGAAAAAGAAGATTCACTATCCGAGCTATAGTTTGTGAGATGTAACTTGGCGGAGACAAGTGAACAGTTGAAAATCTATTTTTAGCATAAGTTTGTTTCCATATATCATAATTGGACGTGTGACATATGAATTTGGTGTATAAAATTAATAAGTTCTATCCATTTCGAAAACCACAGAAAGGAGAATCACTTTCCGAGCTATAGTTTCTGAGATGCAACTTGGCGGGGACAAGTGAACTCTTAAAATCTATTTTTAGTAAAACTTTGTTTTCGTATATCAGAATTGGGCGCATGACATATGCTTTTGGTATAAAAATAAGTTCTATCCATTGTGACAACCAGATAAAGCAAAATCACTTTCCAAGCTATAGTTTGTGAGATGCAACTTGGCGGAGACAAGTGAAGAGTTGAAAATCTATTTTAAGCGTAACTTTTTTTCTGTATATCAGAATTAGACGTGTGACATATGCATTTGGTGTATAAAAATAAGTTCTATCCATTTGTAAAACAAGAGAAAGCAGAATCCCTTTCCGAGCTATAGTTTGTGATATGCAACATGGTAATGATAAGTGAATAGTTGAAAATCTATTTTTAGCATAACTTTGTTTCCGTATATCAGAATTGGACGTATGACATATGCATTTGAAATAGAAAAATAAGTTCTATCCATTGGTATAACTAGAGAAAGCATAATCACTTTCCGAGCTATAGTTTGTGAGATGCAACTTAGCTGTGAAAAGTGAACAGTTGAAAATCTATTTTTGGCATGACTTTGTTTCCGTATATCTGAATTGTACGTGTGACATATGCATTTGGGGTAGAAAAATAAGTTCTATCCATTGTAACAACTAAAGAAAGCAGAATCACTTTCGGAGCTATAGTTTGTGAGATGCAACTTGGCGGTGAAAGGTGAACAGTTAAAAATCTAATTTTAGCATAACTTTGTTTCCCTATATCGGAATTGGATGTCTGACATGTGTATTTGGGGTAGAAAATTAATTTATATCCATTTTGACATGCAGAGAAAGCAGAATCACTTTCCGAGCTATAGTTTGTGAGATGAAACTTGGCGGTGAAAAGTGAATAGTTGAAAATCTATTTTTAGCATAACTTTGTTTCTGTATATCCAAAATGGACGTGTGACATATGCATTTGGGGTAGAAAATAAGTTCTATACATTGTGACAACCATAAAAAGCAGAATCACTTTCCGAGTAACAGTTTGTCAGATGCAACTTGGCGGTGAAAAGTTAATAGTTGAAATATATTTTTAGCATAACATTGTTTCCGTATATCAGAATTGGACGTATGACATTTGCATTTGAGGTAGAAAAATTAGTTTTATCCATTGTGATAACCCGAGAATGTAGAATCACTTTATGAGCTATAGTGTGTGAGACACAACCTGACGTTGAAAAGTGAATAGTTAAAAATCTATTTTTATCATAACTTTGTTTCCATATATCTGAATTGGACTTATGACATATGCCTTTGGGGTAGAAAAATAAGTTCTATACATTGTGACAACCAAAGAAAGCAGAATCACTTTCCGAGCTACAGTTTGTGAGATGCAACTTGATGGTGAAAAGTTAGTAGTTGAAATCTATTTTAAGCATAACATTGTTTTCGTATATCAGAATTGGACGAATGACATATGCATTTGGGGTAGAAAAATAAGTTATATCCATTGCGTTATCCCGAGAATGCAGAATCACTTTCCGAGCAATAGTTTGTGATATCCAACTTGGCGATGAAAAGTGAATAGTTAAAAATCTATTTTTAGCATAACTTTGTTTCCATATATCAGAATTGGACGTATGACACTTCACATTTTTAATTCAAAAATGGAACTCCATCCCCACATACTTGTCGATCCTATCTCAATTCCCGAGAAACAGGGTTATATATCAAATAGTTCAAGTAATAGGTTACAAACACGTGCATAATACAAAACAACACGTTAATATCCCTATTACATCAAAATAAGAATGCAACGCTACAATATCGCCTGGATCCACTATTCCTTTGCTTTACCTGTACACTGATTATCACCAATACAGCCCATAAAAACACAAGGGAATAAGACATAGAAATCATGACAATCAGTGTTTATAAATCAATATACAATAATTGTTCAAACATAAATAAATTCAAGTTCAATATAAGGAAACAATTAAATCAGTTGAAGTTATCCCACAATTGCATAATCATCTCATATATATATATATATATATATATATATTAGTAAATTCAATACCACATCGGACAAATGATACATTGCCATATAAGCCAATACCACATCGGACAAGTAATACATTGCCATATAGGCCAATACCACATCAGGCAAGTCATACATTGCCATAAGGCCAATACCACATAGGGCAAGTCATACATTGCCATATGGCCAACACCACATAGGGCAAGTCATACATTGGTTCATAAATTTCCTTTACACTACATAACGCATTATACATTTACCTCAAACATTCAAATGCTTATCCCTTAACTTGGTGTGCGTTGGTGGTAGTGTTAGGCAACTTGTTAGTTCCTCCTCCGCTTCCTCCAACCTTAGGGTCTTCCCTCATACACACCACAGACAATAACCATAATCAATAACATACTAATATTATTACATAAACAACTTAATACCACACATTTATTCAAAAATATAGTTCATATTCTGATAATTTCCAAAATCATCTCCATTAGGAATTTCAAGCATGTAAAGCATTCCTATTCATTCTATTTAACACAAGAAACCATAAACCACGTTTTGAACCTAACATTCCCCCCTTTAAACACCATTTTCGTTTTGGGTTTTGGGTTTTCATGAATCAACCCCTTTAAACCTCGATTTTTTCAAAGGAATAGTTAGATAGAAACAAGCTACAACTCAAAAGAGAAGGTCATATGATTTTCCTTACCAAGAGAAGAGATCCAAGTGTCCAAAATGAGTTTCAACAAGAGAATGAGTGTTAAAATCAAGAGGTTTACCTCTTCTCTAGCTTCTCTAAGCCTCTACACGAGCTCTTACTAAGAAAATCACCTCCTCTTCTCTTTTCTCCCAAAAATCCCCTCTATTTTTTTGTTTGGGGCTCTATGTTAAGGTTCATGGTTTTAGATTCTCGCCCAAGCGAGAATAAGTCGCCCAAGCGAGAATAAGTCGCCCAGGCAAGAAATCTCGCCTTTTTAAATTTTCAAACTCTCATGCTCTCGCTCAGGCGAGGGATTCTTGCTCAAGCGAGTTTCCGACAACATCCATGCCACTCCCCCTCACCCAGGCGAGCGAAATCTCGCCCATGTGAGAATCTCTTAGCCTCCACAATTCCCTTTCGCCCATGCGAGCCATCTCTCGCTCAGGCGAGAGTCCCAAAGAAAATCCTCGGATAAATGTTGACACTCTCTTCAACTTCGGATACCTTTTCACCACTCGTGGTAAACACCCTACCAGTATTTCTAAGGCTTCCTGCACTCCAACTATTCACCCGTTGGTCGTGTTTGGGGCAAAACCTCTTCATGTGTCCCGGTTCCTTACAGCGAAAGCAACCATTCCCAACTCCAGGGCATATGTTTCCCACATGCCTATGCCCACACTTGTGGCACAAAGGGAAGGAGTCTTGTTGAGCTCCTCCCGCATTAGTGGAGTTTCTAGAACCTTGATGAAAATGTCCACGATAACCGGTGGGTGGAGCATAGGGTTTCTGGTTATCGCCAAACATCATCCCCTTACCCTTGTCCGTAGCATGACTCTGTTGAGGTCCGACATTCCTAGGAGGGTCCGTTTTGTTTGTCACCAACTGTTTGTCCCTCAAATCATCTTCATACATCCTGCACTTGTTGACCAAGGTAGGAAAATCCGAAATCTCCTGATGTATAAACATCATCTTCAGCTTGGGTTTCAAGCCCGATTCAAATTTAGTACATTTGGATCGTCCGTCCACTTCCAGCTCATAATAGGGACAATATCGGGCAACTCTTCGAACTTGGCTGCATACTCTCCCACTGATAGATCCCCTTGCTCTAACCGTAGGAACTCCGTCTCTTTCTTTCTCTTCAAGTCAACTGGGATATATTTCTGGAGAAACTTCCTCTTGTAGGCTTCCCAAGTGATGGCTTGTCCTTCCGATTCCATCTGCCTCCGAGCATACTCCCACCAGTTCTCAGCATCCTTGACCAGTACATATGATGCATATGTCACCTTCTGAGCATCGGAACAACCCACGGCTCTGAATATCCACTCCAAGCTTTGGATCCACTCATTGGCCGCATCGGGAGTAAATCCACCTTCGAATTGGGTAGGATTGCTCCTACAAAACTCATCCAACCCCTAGTACTCTACCGGTCCTTGAGGTGCCAGGGGGTGTGGGTTTGGGCTCGTCGCCGCATTCTGGTTCAGATGTTGTAGGTTCTCATTCATGTACTGCAGCACGACCTCTATCTGATCCAATAACAAATTTTGCCCTTATCCTCTTCCTCGTCCAACCATCTTCTTAACTAGTACCTTTACTCATTCACTTATCAGTAAACCAAGTTTAACTAGACAAGTTATCACATAATTACACAATAGTTCACATAAATCAAATAGTTAAATCACATAATTGTTCCAAAGAAGCAAGTAAGGCCATACCCTAGGCCGCAAAATTAACTATGCTCTGATACCATATTGTGTAAGGACCCGATTTTCGTAATCCAAAAATTCTTTTTAAAACCTTATCCATGAACATGTAGTGATTACTTTTGAAAGACATTACTTGAACGGTTCGGAAACTTGAGTGAAAACATTTATAAATTACAAGGCGGAAATATTCCAAATTCATTTCTTTTCATAGCATGTCATTGCACTTCCTTTCAAATACATAATCTAAACAATTACCCTTTTACAAAGGACACTTTTAAATATAAATATTAAATCAACTTCATTATACACTTAGGGGCAAGATTACTTATACATAAATTCACTATAACATGTTCTTCATATTACAAGCATTTATCATATAACGTATCAATTACATAAAACCCTACTCTACCATGCACTCTTCTCCGCAAGTGTCCAATGCGCTACCTCCACAACTTGAACTCAAATATACAACACATGTAAGGAAAGACAGAGGGAGTAAGAACCAACTACGACGACCGTAGCGTGAATTTACATGGAGTAATAACATTAAAGTATTAAAACTACAACATCTAACATCAATCATCATAAACATATACCAATCAACACATATTATCCATATTCACCCTATAGCACACATATATCCCATACTATATGTGTTCTATAGTGTGCATATTTATTCATCACATATTATCCATATTCACCCTATAGTACACATACATCCCATAATATATATGTTCTATAGTGTGCATATTTTACTCATCTCACATTATCCATATTCACCCTATAGTACACATATATCCCATAATATATGTGCTATAATGTACATATTTTATTCATCCAAACATACTCATTTCTCATTATTCATATTCACCCTATAAGATATATATCCCATAATATATATTCTATGGAATGCATATGATTTTCATTTCGAATATACACTTTTCACATCATTCATATTCTGTAGTAATTTACCCTTGATCTCTTTCAACAATTTTGCACCTTACAAATACTCCTTTAACACATCGGGTAGCTCTAGTCAATCCCCATACCACATCGGGCAGGTCGAGTAATCCCCATACCACATCAGGCAGGTCGAATAATCCCCAAACCACATCGGACAGGTCGAATAATCCCCATACCACATCGGGCAGGTCCAGTAATCCCCATACCACATCGGGCAGGTCTAGTTATTTCTCCATACCACATCGGGCAGATCTAGTTTCCACATTATACTCCCATCCAAGTCATACACAATCAACACAAGGCATCTCATTATTTTATCACCATAAAATAACACACAACACCTTATCCATTTTAACATACCCTTATCCATTTTAACAGCTTGATAGCTCATCACACAGTCATCGTTACACGCACACCCATAAAGGTTTATAACAATCAACAACTCACAACATACTCATTTAGATAAACATACTCATGTCCATTTTAACACATTAACATCTCATCACACATTCATTGTTACAAATACACCCATACATGTTTATAACCATAAATAACTCTCACACCATCATTATCACAAAACATAACCATTATCATCAACAAACCACACATAAAATATCACTCATCATATACACATTAACGTTAGAACCATCTTTAATGACGGTGTATTACCATAAAGGGGCATATTGCGTTGTACTTTCACAAACGGTCTTCTTTGCACATATGTCTCCACTTTTACGGCTAATACATCCTTATGTAAAATAAAGACTCTCACATGGACCACAAACTCCCAAGAGAGTTTCTATCCGTTAATGTGCTCCGATTCTTGAGGGAAATCGGAGATGATGACTCTAATTAAATACTCTAAGACCACAATGGTCTTCTCCCTCACCTTAGGTTGCGTAAGCTCCATGGATCCGCAAAGAGCTTCATCTTCCTCCATCTCCTTCAACCTCCATTGTTGCTTTTTCATCTCCAAAGCTCTCCAATGCTCCATTAAGAAGTAAGAGGAAGAGGTTTTGATGTGTTTTGAGGTTTAGGGGAGGAAAGAGTCGAAATCTGTAACGACCCGAAATTCTACCCTGGAAAATTTTTCCTTATTTAATCCAATTTCATGCATTTAACGATAAATCATAATTACCAAGTAATTAAATTTATTTAAAAGGTCTTTCTCTTCGTCCTCACACCCGAACTATGAACCAAAAGTACATACAAGATTCGATAGAAGAAACACCCATAGCTACATATATCCCGAGTTACTAGGCTCCCTGATCAATATCATGTACAAAAATAGTATTCATAGTACAATTAGTCGCTTCAATTACAATCTATTGAAGTTACAAAAGAATGGATAAAGTGACATCAAAATAAAGGTCTCTAATCTCCTACTCAAAAATCATCCCTTCTCCGTCCACCTACCTGCAATGGGATTAACATTTACAATGCACAAACAACACAAAGGAATAAGTCATTAACTCAATAAAATTTCAATGTAAGTTAATCCACATTTAATAGGGTTAAACAACGATATAAATTAAATCCACATAAAACCATTTTCGTCATCTGTACTTTTGAAAAAACCATGCTACATAACTCGAGCTAGAGTCGCTAACCCATTCTGGTCGGCTAAAACGAGTTTTATTTTCATTGGCTCTCCACCAATACATAAACCATAAATCCACCCGTCATCACTACAAACATACCCATATATATTTGTAGTGACTAAGTGATTTACCATTTATTACTTTGTTTCCGAGTTTTATTTCCATTGGCACTCCACCAATAAATAGACAATAAATGCACCCGACATCATTACAGCATAACGTATATGCCTGTAACTACAAAGTGACTTACTGATCGAGGCCGTACTCGATACAAATAATATAACAATAAAGTATAGTACTAGGAAGTGACTCCTAGGTCGTTTCCCAAGGATTATCTTTCAGGCAATAGTTCAAACACCTTGTACTCACACACACAAAGGGGAGTTTTGTTCTTTTTATGGTATGAATCTAAAACTAAAACAGAAACAGTAATTAACAGAAAAATGAAACGGCTAAACCCCTTTGGTTTCCTTAATCACAACTCAATCCTCGGTTTCACAGTATCAAAATCATATTCTAATCGTTGAATCCCTAATTTGTTCATAATCAAGTAACTAAGCGATAATCAACTCATAAACAAATTCACACGAACTAAGCATTCATGCACTAGAGAAATGATTCACTAAGCGAAAATCAATTCACAAATCTATTTCTAAGGCATGGAATTAAGCAAACCACAACCAGAATTTGAATAGAAGAAATTGACAAATAAGAAACCGAAATTGCATTAATAACCAAACCTCAAGAGTTGTGATACATTACCAAAGGAGTTTAGTCCAGAAATTTAGCCTTCCATGGAAGGATTAAGCAAAACCGAAAATGGAGAAGAGCAAAAACGAAAATGCATAAACCCTAGGAGAGCAAAAGAGGGAAAACGGGAATAACTATGTTCTAAGGCAAAAAAAAACTAATGTAATGTTAAAGTGTTCCTTCAAAACCGAAATCATGTGTTTAAATGGTGTAAAACGGAAATGGGCCCTAAACAATGGGCCCAAAACCCAAACGGAAATAAAGATCTTAATACAATATACAATCTTCACTTTTGCACACATCATCCACTTGTAATGTCCAAATGTCCTTGGTGCCAAATATGACCTGAAAATGGAATTAGATTTAATTAGACTAAATAATCTCAAATTAACTCATTTTAGGAATAATAGTCCAATAAAGCCCAAAACACTAAACCATGCCAAACAAAGTCAATTAGACACCAAGAATCATTAACAGTGGTAAATTAAGGTTATGAATAGTATGTAATATATGACTCATCAAATACCCCCACACTTAACCCTTTGCACTCCTGGGCAAAATCAAGAATTAATGATATGCTAACCAGTGCACCAAAGTGAGTCATGTAAGTAGATTATTAAAAACTAGAAAATGAAAAATCCTAAAGATGACATACTTCATATTGAATTCTATGAAATGCAAAGAGATGGGCAAAATCAAACACACAAGAGTAACAAGATCAAAGAATCAAGATATCCATGAAAATCATCCAAACAATTCAAGCATGCAAAGAAACCAATCAAATTAAGAGGTGAGTCACAACAATGATAGATCCTCACAAGATATGCTCTCTAAAGTGTTTACACTCATGTGTTTTAGGTTGTAAGTATTTACACTCAAGGCACTTCATGAAAACAAACACAACCATATGCTTGACAAGTTTCTAACATCAACATCATAAACACATGCACAAAGTGATCAAAAGGACTTTTCAAGGTTGTAATGGGGCCAAGGAAAAGGTGGGATAAATTATGGATATGTAGCTTAAAACCAAGGGAATAGAGGAGCAATGGGGAATAAGTAAAAAGTAAGACAAAATCAACCTAAAATAAGTAAATCATCCTCTAATTCCAATCAGGGGAAACTAATGTAATGTTAAAGTGTTCCTTCAAAACCGAAATCATGTGTTTAAATGGTGTAAAACGGAAATGGGCCCTAAACAATGGGCCCAAAACCCAAACGGAAATAAAGATCCTAATACAATATACAATCTTCACTTTTGCACACATCATCCACTTGTAATGTCCAAATGTCCTTGGTGCCAAATATGACCTGAAAATGGAATTAGATTTAATTAGACTAAATAATCTCAAATTAACTCATTTTAGGAATAATAGTCCAATAAAGCCCAAAACACTAAACCATGCCAAACAAAGTCAATTAGACACCAAGAATCATTAACAGTGGTAAATTAAGGTTATGAATAGTATGTAATATATGACTCATCAAATACCCCCACACTTAACCCTTTGCACTCCTGGGCAAAATCAAGAATTAATGATATGCTAACCAGTGCACCAAAGTGAGTCATGTAAGTAGATTATTAAAAACTAGAAAATGAAAAATCCTAAAGATGACATACTTCATATTGAATTCTATGAAATGCAAAGAGATGGGCAAAATCAAACACACAAGAGTAACAAGATCAAAGAATCAAGATATCCATGAAAATCATCCAAACAATTCAAGCATGCAAAGAAACCAATCAAATTAAGAGGTGAGTCACAACAATGATAGATCCTCACAAGATATGCTCTCTAAAGTGTTTACACTCATGTGTTTTAGGTTGTAAGTATTTACACTCAAGGCACTTCATGAAAACAAACACAACCATATGCTTGACAAGTTTCTAACATCAACATCATAAACACATGCACAAAGTGATCAAAAGGACTTTTCAAGGTTGTAATGGGGCCAAGGAAAAGGTGGGATAAATTATGGATATGTAGCTTAAAACCAAGGGAATAGAGGAGCAATGGGGAATAAGTAAAAAGTAAGACAAAATCAACCTAAAATAAGTAAATCATCCTCTAATTCCAATCAGGGGAAACTAATGTAATGTTAAAGTGTTCCTTCAAAACCGAAATCATGTGTTTAAATGGTGTAAAACGGAAATGGGCCCTAAACAATGGGCCCAAAACCCAAACGGAAATAAAGATCCTAATACAATATACAATCTTCACTTTTGCACACATCATCCACTTGTAATGTCCAAATGTCCTTGGTGCCAAATATGACCTGAAAATGGAATTAGATTTAATTAGACTAAATAATCTCAAATTAACTCATTTTAGGAATAATAGTCCAATAAAGCCCAAAACACTAAACCATGCCAAACAAAGTCAATTAGACACCAAGAATCATTAACAGTGGTAAATTAAGGTTATGAATAGTGTGTAATATATGACTCATCAAATACCCCCACACTTAAACCTTTGCACTCCTGGGCAAAATCAAGAATTAATGATATGCTAACCAGTGCACCAAAGTGAGTCATGTAAGTAGATTATTAAAAACTAGAAAATGAAAAATCCTAAAGATGACATACTTCATATTGAATTCTATGAAATGCAAAGAGATGGGCAAAATCAAACACACAAGAGTAACAAGATCAAAGAATCAAGATATCCATGAAAATCATCCAAACAATTCAAGCATGCAAAGAAACCAATCAAATTAAGAGGTGAGTCACAACAATGATAGATCCTCACAAGATATGCTCTCTAAAGTGTTTACACTCATGTGTTTTAGGTTGTAAGTATTTACACTCAAGGCACTTCATGAAAACAAACACAACCATATGCTTGACAAGTTTCTAACATCAACATCATAAACACATGCACAAAGTGATCAAAAGGACTTTTCAAGGTTGTAATGGGGCCAAGGAAAAGGTGGGATAAATTATGGATATGTAGCTTAAAACCAAGGGAATAGAGGAGCAATGGGGAATAAGTAAAAAGTAAGACAAAATCAACCTAAAATAAGTAAATCATCCTCTAATTCCAATCAGGGGAAACTAATGTAATGTTAAAGTGTTCCTTCAAAACCGAAATCATGTGTTTAAATGGTGTAAAACGGAAATGGGCCCTAAACAATGGGCCCAAAACCCAAACGGAAATAAAGATCCTAATACAATATACAATCTTCACTTTTGCACACATCATCCACTTGTAATGTCCAAATGTCCTTGGTGCCAAATATGACCTGAAAATGGAATTAGATTTAATTAGACTAAATAATCTCAAATTAACTCATTTTAGGAATAATAGTCCAATAAAGCCCAAAACACTAAACCATGCCAAACAAAGTCAATTAGACACCAAGAATCATTAACAGTGGTAAATTAAGGTTATGAATAGTGTGTAATATATGACTCATCAAATACCCCCACACTTAAACCTTTGCACTCCTGGGCAAAATCAAGAATTAATGATATGCTAACCAGTGCACCAAAGTGAGTCATGTAAGTAGATTATTAAAAACTAGAAAATGAAAAATCCTAAAGATGACATACTTCATATTGAATTCTATGAAATGTAAAGAGATGGGCAAAATCAAACACACAAGAGTAACAAGATCAAAGAATCAAGATATCCATGAAAATCATCCAAACAATTCAAGCATGCAAAGAAACCAATCAAATTAAGAGGTGAGTCACAACAATGATAGATCCTCACAAGATATGCTCTCTAAAGTGTTTACACTCATGTGTTTTAGGTTGTAAGTATTTACACTCAAGGCACTTCATGAAAACAAACACAACCATATGCTTGACAAGTTTCTAACATCAACATCATAAACACATGCACAAAGTGATCAAAAGGACTTTTCAAGGTTGTAATGGGGCCAAGGAAAAGGTGGGATAAATTATGGATATGTAGCTTAAAACCAAGGGAATAGAGGAGCAATGGGGAATAAGTAAAAAGTAAGACAAAATCAACCTAAAATAAGTAAATCATCCTCTAATTCCAATCAGGGGAAACTAATGTAATGTTAAAGTGTTCCTTCAAAACCGAAATCATGTGTTTAAATGGTGTAAAACGGAAATGGGCCCTAAACAATGGGCCCAAAACCCAAACGGAAATAAAGATCCTAATACAATATACAATCTTCACTTTTGCACAAATCATCCACTTGTAATGTCCAAAATGTCCTTGGTGCCAAATATGACCTGAAAATGGAATTAGATTTAATTAGACTAAATAATCTCAAATTAACTCATTTTAGGAATAATAGTCCAATAAAGCCCAAAACACTAAACCATGCCAAACAAAGTCAATTAGACACCAAGAATCATTAACAGTGGTAAATTAAGGTTATGAATAGTGTGTAATATATGACTCATCAAATACCCCCACACTTAAACCTTTGCACTCCTGGGCAAAATCAAGAATTAATGATATGCTAACCAGTGCACCAAAGTGAGTCATGTAAGTAGATTATTAAAAACTAGAAAATGAAAAATCCTAAAGATGACATACTTCATATTGAATTCTATGAAATGTAAAGAGATGGGCAAAATCAAACACACAAGAGTAACAAGATCAAAGAATCAAGATATCCATGAAAATCATCCAAACAATTCAAGCATGCAAAGAAACCAATCAAATTAAGAGGTGAGTCACAACAATGATAGATCCTCACAAGATATGCTCTCTAAAGTGTTTACACTCATGTGTTTTAGGTTGTAAGTATTTACACTCAAGGCACTTCATGAAAACAAACACAACCATATGCTTGACAAGTTTCTAACATCAACATCATAAACACATGCACAAAGTGATCAAAAGGACTTTTCAAGGTTGTAATGGGGCCAAGGAAAAGGTGGGATAAATTATGGATATGTAGCTTAAAACCAAGGGAATAGAGGAGCAATGGGGAAAAAGTAAAAAGTAAGACAAAATCAACCGAAAATAAGTAAATCATCCTCTAATTCCAATCCTCTCAATCCTCTTTGCCACACTAAACTTTTATTCAATTTTTTTTTCATCTCATTTTTTTTTTTTTTTTATTCTTTTGTTTTGTTTCTCTATTTGTTGTTTTTTTTTTCCAATGACACCACACTTATGTACACAATTACATCCACCAATGAGTCATAACCAAGAATTATAAACAATGAAGAACAATGCACCCTTACTTAATACCCATTCCCAAAACAATTCCAAAGCTCCAAAATTCCCTAAGGTTAGGATAATCATGGTTTTTCACTTATAGGGTTGTAATGAGCTATATGACAACGAAATGGTAAAAAGGCTCAAAATGGCTAGCAAAGGATAATTTCATTCAAGGTAGGCTATATGGCATGTGGCTTATTCAAAAGAAATGCCTAAATCACTTCAAATTGTGCAATATGTGAATCAAGTATCAACAAGAAACATGTCAAGTTCTAGAGTGCAATTAATAAAGAGTGCAACAATCACACGTGAAAGAATACTAGATGGCATACAACAATCCATCCAAAATTAAGGCTCAAAATCTCACAAGGGACAAGTCTATCACAATTGCTTCAACCTCTCAATTCTCAAAAGTAACTTAGCACACAGAAAATGCATGGATTCACAACACAATATATCAAGAATCAACTAAAAGAAAGCATGAGAGAAAATGCCCAAAATCTAAGCAAAATCTAAGAATCAAAGAAAAGCATGCATCATCAAAAACCTACATTAGTCTCCCCTCACACTTAAACGACACATTGTCCCAATGGAGCACAGTCAGAATATCCACGCAGTTATATCAGCAAATGTAATTGGACAAGTGCAATAAAAGTAAAGAAGGAGAGAAAGAAAAACTCCCTGATTCATGGAGGGAGGAAAACAGGTTCAACCAAAGAAACTTCCTCCACAATTTCATCCACAACGGAAGAGTTTGTGAGGAAAGGCTTGAGGCGATGCCCATTGACCTTGAAGATCTTATTTGTGGATTCACTTGAGATTTCTACTGCACCATAAGGAAACACATTAGTTACAACAAAAGGACCAATCCACCTAGAACGAAGCTTACCACTCATGAGACCAAGCCTAGAGTTATACAACAACACTTTTTGGCCAACCACAAATTCCTTTCTAGAAATCAAACTATCATGGAATCTTTTGGTCTTCTCTTTATAGAACTTAGAGTTCTCATAAGCTTCTAAGCGGATCTCATCCAGTTCACTGAGTTGGAGCTTTCTTTCTTCACCAGCTTGATCAAGAGCCAAGTTGCAAGTCTTCACAGCCCAATAAGCACGATGCTCAATCTCCACGGGAAGATGACATGCTTTACCAAAGACAACCCGATAAGGAGACATCCCTATGGGTGTTTTGTAAGCAGTTCGATGTGCCCAAAGAGCATCCTCAAGTCTGTTGCTCCAATCTTTCCTGTTAGGCTACACCATATTCTCCAAAATCTTCTTTATCTCTCTGTTTGAAATCTCAGCTTGCCCATTTGTTTGGGGGTGATATGGTGTGGAAACTCTATGAACAACCCCGTACTTCTTGAGCATAGCTTGCATGGATCTATTGCAGAAGTGTGTGCCTTGGTCGCTAACAATAGCTCTGGGTATGCCAAACCTGCAAAAAATATGAGACCTAACAAAATCCATAACAACCCGAGCATCATTAGTCTTGGTGGCTTTAGCTTCCACCCATTTAGAAACATAATCAACAGCAAGCAGAATATAAGTAAAACCAAAAGAAACAGGAAAGGGACCCATGAAATCAATACCCCAAACATCAAAAACCTCACAGAACAACATAGGTTGTTGAGGCATCTCTTGTCTCCAAGAAATGGTACCACCTGCTCTCTGGCATTGCTCACAAGTACTACAGATCCTCCACGCATCTTTGAAGATGGTGGGCCAATACAATCCACAATCAAGTACCTTCCTTGCTGTTCTTTGGGTACCAAGATGTCCCCCAACTGCAGAGGCATGACAAAACTGAAGGACTGACTCAATCTCATGATCTGGAATGCATCTTCTAATCACCTGGTCATTACAAAATCTCCACAAATAGGGGTCATCCCAAAAATAAAATTTAGCATCACTTTTAAGTTTATCATTTTGAGCTCTAGATGCTAGTGGAGGAAAAACATATGCAACCAAATAATTAACAATATTAGCAAACCAAGGATTGGGGGAAGAAACAGAGATATGCAAAAGTTGTTCATCAGGAAAATCATCCCGAATGGGCATCATATCTACAGCTCTGTCTATTCTACTCAAGTGATCAGTAACCAAATTTTGTGCTCCGCTCCTATCATGAATCTCCAAATCAAACTCTTGGAGCAAAAGAATCCATCTAATCAACCTTGGCTTAGACTCAACTTTCTTCAACAAGAACTTTAGTGCTGCATGGTCAGTGAAAACAACAATTCTAGAACCAAGCAAATAAGATCCAAATTTATCCAGAGCAAATACAATAGCTAAGAGCTCTTTTTCAGTGGTGGTATAATTTGCTTGTGCAACATCTAATGTCCTAGAAGCATAATAAATCACCCTAGGCAATTTGTCTACTTTTTGTGCAAGGACAGCCCCCAATGCATAATTAGAAGCATCACACATTAGCTCAAAAGGGACTGTCCAATCAGGTGCCTGGATGATAGGAGTGGTGGTCAAAGCTTTCTTGAGGCAGTCGAAGGCCTCTTTACATCTTTCATCAAAATCAAACACCACATCCTTTTGCAACAGATTGGATAGTGGAAGGGCCTTCTTGCTAAAATCTTGAATGAACCTGCGATAGAAACCTGCATGACCAAGAAAAGAACGAACCTCTCGCACGCAAGAGGGGTAAGGCAATAGTGAAATAACATCTATCTTGGCAGGATCTACCTCTATGCCCTTATTAGAGATCACATGGCCTAGAACTATGCCTTGTTCTACCATGAAATGACACTTCTCATAATTTAGAACAAGGTTAGTTTCTATGCATTTATGCAAAACTCTATCCAGACTATCCAAGCATGCATCAAATGAAGATCCATATACAGTAAAATCATCCATAAACACCTCTATGCAACTTTCCAAAAAGTCGCTAAAAATGCTAACCATACACCGCTGGAATGTACCAGGGGCGTTGCATAGGCCAAAGGGCATCCTCCTATAGGCAAAAGTGCCAAAGGGGCAGGTGAATGTGGTCTTCTCCTGATCCTCAGGAGCAATATGGATTTGAAAGTATCCAGAAAAACCATCAAGAAAACAATAGTGAGATTTACCTGCTAACCGTTCAAGCATTTGGTCAATAAAGGGTAAAGGAAAATGATCCTTTCTTGTTGCTTGATTGAGCCTCCTATAGTCAATACAAACTCTCCAACTGTTCTGCACTTTAGTAGGAATTAGCTCACCCCTCTCATTTCTCACCACTGTAATTCCTGTCTTTTTAGGAACTACCTGAACTGGACTCACCCAATGGCTATCAGAAATTGGATATATAATCCCAGCTTGTAGAAGCTTGGTGACCTCTTTCTTCACAACATCAAGAATCACTGGATTGAGTCTCCTTTGTGGTTGCCTCACTGGGTTAGCTCCATCCTCCAAGAGTATTCTATGCATGCACATGGATGGGCTAATACCAGGAATGTCAGCTAAGGTCCAACCAATGGCCTTTTTATGCTTTTTCAGCACTTGTAGCAATTTCTCCTCTTGCTCAGCATCAAGGGAGGTAGAAACAATGACAGGGAGCTTCTCATCATCCTCTAAGTAAGCATACTTGAGGTTATCAGGTAAAGGTTTCAGCTCCAATATAGGTGCCTGCAAAACAGATGGAACCAAAGTAGCAGGCATAGATTCTGCAACCTGCACTTGAACAATTGGGTTAGTGCAATATGACTCTATATCATGTGGATCAACAATAATATCCAAAAAGTCATCATTGCAAGAACTACACAGTTCATAATCAGTGCATGCATGACAAGTGTGTGAGGCTATCAATGATAAAGAATCAGAATCATGAATAAAATCAGAGATATGCTCATTAATCAACTCATCAAGAAAATCAACATGAAATACAGAATGGTCCTCAGATGGATGCTTCATAGCATCAAAAATATTAAACCGGACCACAATATCATCAAATTCCATGGAAAGTGTGCCAGCATGGACATCAATCTTGGTTCGGGCTGTTCTTAAAAATGGTCTCCCTAAAATAATAGGAACTGTGTTACGGGAGGATCCCTCTTCCATATCTAGTATGTAAAAATCAGCAGGGAAATAAGTTCACCAACCCGAACCAAGACATCTTCTACCAGGCCAGCAGGATAAGCAGTACTCCTATTTGCTAATTGAATTACCACACCAGTTGGCTTTAAAGGTCCAATCGACAAAGACATAAAAACAGACATAGGCATGACATTAATTGAAGCTCCTAAGTCTAGCATGGCATTCTCAAATTTATTGTTACCTATGATGCAAGGAACAGTAAATGTACCTGGGTCCTTACATTTTTCAGGAATGTGAGGAATAGGTTTACCTATGAGTGCAGAAACATTTCTGCCCATGCTTATCCTTTCATTACCCTTCAGCTTCCTTTTGTGAGTGCACAACTCCTTTAGGAACTTTGCATATCTTGGAATCTGCTTGATGGCATCAAGTAGAGGTATGTTCACCTCTACCTTTCTAAATGTTTCCAAGATCTCCTTGTCGACCTCTTCCATTTTCTTGCTTTGAATGATATTTGGGGGAAATGGAAGAGGGATGGGAGGTGGTTGTTGTGCTGCACTTGAGGAAGGTGTAGATGCATGAATGTGTCTGCCAATGTCATCAACCTTTTGTAGAGTAGAATCTGGTTTAGAGGTTGCCAATTCAGTCTGCTTTCCTGACCTTAGGGTGATGGCACTCACATTTTTCGGGTTAATCACAGTTTGAGAAGGTAACTTGTCAGAATTCTGCGATTGCAATGTGTTCAACGAAGTAGCCATCTGTCCCATTTGTGTGGTCAAATTCTGAATAGAAGATTCTTGTCTCTGAATAGAAGCTCTGGTTTCTTGTTGGAACTGCATGTTCTGCATTGTCATTTGCCTCACCAACTCTTCCAATGACGGTTCACTAGTTACAGGTGGAGGATTATTAATCACTTGTTGCTGCCTTTGTTGTTGAATTGGTGGGGGAACATAAGGTCTATTATGTCCAACATTGTTGTTTTGAAATGGTGCATGAGGAGGTTGTTGTTGTGTGTGATCAGACCACTTGAGATTTGGATGATTTCTCCAACCAGGGTTGTATCTGCTCGAAGATGGATCATAATTTTGCTGTTGTTGATTTGGTCTGTTGTTGTAGATGTTTGCAGCATAAGCCTCAGGATGATCAGTAGTTCTTGGCTCAAGCAGAGAAGGACAAACATCACTGTAATGGTCAGGTGAGGTGCAAATGCCACATACTCTTGCCATTGGTTGTTTCTGTTGATTCATGGCTAATTGAGTGACCAATGTGGTGAGGGAATCAATTTTTCGCTCAAGGTTTTCTTGCCTCACCGAATCAGTCCCAACATCATGCACACCTCTCACAATTATGGCATCACTGCTCCTTGCATTGAACTGTTGAGAGTTAGAAGCCATCTTCTCAATCAAACCTCTAGCTTCAAACGGAGTCATGTCTCCAAGTGCACCTCCACTAGCTGCATCAATAATACTCTTGTCCATGTTGTTCAAACCTTCATAAAAATATTGGAGTAGGAGTTGCTCTGAAATTTGATGATGGGGGCAGCTTGCACATAACCTCTTGAATCTCTCCCAATACTCATATAAACTTTCTCCATGTTGTTGCCTAATCCCAGAAATATCTTTTCTGATTGCAGTGGTCCTGGAGGCAGGGAAGAATTTACCAAGGAATGTCCTCTTCAGGTCACCCCAACTTGTGATGGATCCAGGAGCCAAGTAGTACAACCAGTCTTTTGCAGGGCCTTCAAGTGAATGAGGGAATGCCTTCAAACAGATGTGATCCTCTTGGACATCATGAGGTTTCATGGTTGAACAGACAATATGGAACTCCTTAAGATGCTTATGAGGATCCTCACCTGCAAGTCCATTAAACTTTGGCAACAAATGGATTAGTCCAGTTTTAAGCACATATGGCACATCCTCATTGGGATACTGGATGCACAAGCTATCATAAGTGAAATCAGGTGCAGCCAGCTCCCTTAATGTCCTCTCACGAGGACCAGGAGGAGTAGGTGGTTGAGCCATATTTTCAGAGTACACAGAATTTTCAGAATGCTCAGAATCAGACAATGCAACAAAATGCACAAAATCAGTATATTGCACAGAATGCACAGAAACAGGAATAGAATTAGAAATAGAATCAGAATCAGAAACAGAATCAGGTACACTATGGAAAGGTAAATTTCTAATTTGTCTAACTAACCTATGATATGTTCTATCAATTTCAGGATTTATTGGATGCAAATGGCCTGTATTTCCCCTAGTCATGCATTACAGTCAACAGTAGGAAGAAAGTAATGCAGCAGGAATGGAAATTCATGCTATAATTGTAGAATCAACCAAGTATTTGCATCAATAACATCCTAAAATCATATAGAACATGTACAAAAAGTTTCAAGAAAAAATTCAAAGCCTAACTATGTTAAAAATGCAAAACAGTTTCACTATAAACCTTGAAAAGTAAAAAATAAACCTTAAAAAATAAAAAAGAAATAGTAAAAAGGGTTTTTTTTCGATTTTTGGATTTGGACTGACAGACTACGTGTGTGGCAGTGGGTGTAACTTATTTTTCTACCCCAAATGCATATGTCATATGTCCAATTCTGATATAAGGAGACAAAGTTATCCTAAAAACAAATTTTCAACAATTCACTATTCACCGTAAAGTTGTATCTCATAAACTATAGTTCGGAAAGTGGTTATGCTTTCTCTGGTGTTCAATGTGGGATGAAAGAAGTGTGGAAACAAAATTTCATGCAAAAATTCCACCCACAGCTATATAAACCAGCAAAACAGAATCACATGAATCATGAAAATTGGCAAAATAGTGAACATTGAACAGTGAACAGTGCACATTAACAGCTTTTTGCACCAATATCAGAATTTTCACCAAAAATGCACTACAGAAATGACTAACTAAACTACACTACACTAAACTAAAATTTATGAAACAACAGAGAACCTTTGTATGAATCGATAATCCCCGGCAGCGGCGCCAAATTTGATCGAGGCCGTACTCGATACAAATAATATAACAATAAAGTATAGTACTAGGAAGTGACTCCTAGGTCGTTTCCCAAGGATTATCTTTCAGGCAATAGTTCAAACACCTTGTACTCACACACACAAAGGGGAGTTTTGTTCTTTTTATGGTATGAATCTAAAACTAAAACAGAAACAGTAATTAACAGAAAAATGAAACGGCTAAACCCCTTTGGTTTCCTTAATCACAACTCAATCCTCAGTTTCACAGTATCAAAATCATATTCTAATCGTTGAATCCCTAATTTGTTCATAATCAAGTAACTAAGCGATAATCAACTCATAAACAAATTCACACGAACTAAGCATTCATGCACTAGAGAAATGATTCACTAAGCGAAAATCAATTCACAAATCTATTTCTAAGGCATGGAATTAAGCAAACCACAACCAGAATTTGAATAGAAGAAATTGACAAATAAGAAACCGAAATTGCATTAATAACCAAACCTCAAGAGTTGTGATACATTACCAAAGGAGTTTAGTCCAGAAATTTAGCCTTCCATGGAAGGATTAAGCAAAACCGAAAATGGAGAAGAGCAAAAACGAAAATGCATAAACCCTAGGAGAGCAAAAGAGGGAAAACGGGAATAACTATGTTCTAAGGCAAAAAAAACTAATGTAATGTTAAAGTGTTCCTTCAAAACCGAAATCATGTGTTTAAATGGTGTAAAACGGAAATGGGCCCTAAACAATGGGCCCAAAACCCAAACGGAAATAAAGATCCTAATACAATATACAATCTTCACTTTTGCACACATCATCCACTTGTAATGTCCAAAATGTCCTTGGTGCCAAATATGACCTGAAAATGGAATTAGATTTAATTAGACTAAATAATCTCAAATTAACTCATTTTAGGAATAATAGTCCAATAAAGCCCAAAACACTAAACCATGCCAAACAAAGTCAATTAGACACCAAGAATCATTAACAGTGGTAAATTAAGGTTATGAATAGTGTGTAATATATGACTCATCACTTACAATTTATTGTTTTATCCGAGTTTTATTTCCATTGGCACTCCACCAATAAATAGACAATAAATGCACCCGACATCATTACAACATATCGTATATGATTGTAACTACAAAGTGACTTACAATTTATTGCTTAATTTCGAGTTTTATTTCCATTGGCACTCCACCAATACAAAAATGATGAATACACCCGACATCATTACAAACATATCCACGTATGCTTCTAACTACAAAGTGATTTACATTTCATGATTTCATTTCGAGTCTTATTTCCATTGGTACTCCACCAATACATAAACCGTAAATTCACTTCTAACCATTATCAACATACCCATATATGTTCATAATGACTTAGTGATTCACATTTTATTCATTATTCATAACAGAAAATCCACGCATTTTCCAACACAAGGCATAAATTAAAGACTTATCCTTACCTCGGTGAGTGTTGGGTTTGGTTTTTGGCGACTTCGTAAGTTCCACCGGCCCACCTCCAAACTTAGGATCTTTCCTCATTCCCACCACATAACACAATGTTAGTCATTCATTCCAAATAGCAAATAAATAACTTATATTGCATTATTCAACCATACAAGATATTTATCACATTTTCAATGGTTCTATAATATTTTCATTATGAGTTTTCAACCATCTAAAACATTACATATCATCTCTATTTTATCACTATAGAGAAACTCATCTTCTACCTCTAGCATTTTACCCATCTTTCCTCTCTAACCTCATTTTCTCTCTCTAGGTTTTGGGGTTTTCATGAGTCAACCCACAAACCCTTTCCATTCTTTGAATACTAACTCAAAACCAAGAGTTTACAAGGTACAAGCGACATAAAACGAACCACAACTCGAAAGAGAGAGTTTCCATGGTTTTACACACTTTGAGAAGAGATCCATAATACCAAAAATGGGTTCTCAAGAGAAGAAGAGAGTTAGGATAGAAAGTTTTACCTCTTCTCAAGCTCTTGAACAAGAATCAAAGCTCCTAGATCTTGGGAATGCTCTCTTCTCTCACCTCTCTTTAAAAACTCAACTCTGACCCTCTCGCTCAAGCGAGAATCTCACAGCGTCAACAACCCCAAAACGCCATCTCTCGCCCAAGCGAGACAACTCTCGCTCAAGCGAGAATCCTCCAATATTGCCCAGTATTTCACCCTCCCAGGTGACCCTCTCTCGCCCGAGCGAGAATCTCTCGCTCAAGCGAGGATCCCAGGACTGATACTATAATTTTAAAGACTTAAAATTTGGGGTGTTACAAAATCCATGAGGAGCCGCCATTGGGAGTGAAAGGGTAGAAAAGAAAATGAAGATTAGGGTTTGTGAAACCCTTTCTTTTCTTTTATAGCCGGGCACTCTCGCTTGGGCGAGAAACCCACGATATTTTTATTTTCCAGACACGGGCTCTCTTGCGTGGGCAACATTCTCTCGCTCAAGCGACCCATTCCTTGTTTGGGGTTACATATCAAATAGTTCAAGTAATAGGTTACAAACACGTGCATAATACAAAATAGCACGTTAATATCCCTATTACATCAAAATAAGAATGCTACGCTACAATACCGCTCGGATCCACTAGTCCTTTGCTTTACCTGTACACCGATTATCACCAATACAACCCACAAAAACACAAGGGAATAAGACATAGAAATCATGATAATCAGTTTTTATAAATCAATATACAATAATTGTTCAAACATAAATAAATTCAAGTTCAATATAAGGAAACAATTAAATCATTTGAAAGTTATCCCACGATTGCATAATCATCTCATATATATATATATATATTAGTAAATCCAATACCACATAGGGCAAGTCAGACATCGCCATAAAGGCCAATACCACATCGGACAAGTCATACATTGCCATATAGGCCAATACCACATCGGGCAAGTCATACATTGCCATATAGGCCAATACCACATCGGGCAAGTCATACATTGCCATAAGGACAATACCACATAGGGCAAGTCATACATTGCCATAAGGCCATATCACATAGGGAAAGTCATACATTGGTTCATCAATTTCCTTCACACAACATAACACATTATACATTTACCTCAAACATTCACAATGCTTATCCCATACCTTGGTGTGCGTTGGTAGTAGTGTTAGGCAACATGTTAGTTCCTCCTCCGCTTCCTCCAACCTTAGGGTCTTCCCTCATACACATCACACACAATAACCGTAATCAATAACATACTCATTATTACATAAACAACTTAATACCACACATTTTTTCATAAAAACATTTCATATTCCAATAATTTCCAAAATCATCTCCATTGGGAATTTCAAGCATGTAAATCATTCCTATTCACTCTATTTAACACTAGAAACCATAAACCACGTTTCTGACCTAACATTTCTACCTTTCAACATCATTTTCGTTTTGGGTTTTGGGTTTTCATGAATCAACCACCAATCAACCCCATTTTTGAATACAAACTCTAAACCTCGAGTTTTTCAAAGGAATAGTTAGATATAAACAAGCTACAACTCAAAAGAGAAGTTTATATGATTTTCCATACCAAGAGAAGAGACCCAAGTGTCCAAAATGAGTATCAAAAAGAGAATGAGTGTTAAAATCAAGAGGTTTACCTCTTCTCTAGCTTCTCTAAGCCTCTACACGAGCTCTTGTCAAGAAAATCGCTTCCTCTTCTCTTTTCACCCAAATATCCCCTCTCTTTTCGTGTTTGGGGCTCTATATTAGGGTTCAGGGTTTAGATTCTTGCCAAAGCGAGAATACGTCGCCCAAGCAAGAAATCCCGCATTTTTAAACTTTCAAACTCTGATGCTCTCGCTCAAGCGAAGATCCTACAGCCTCCATGCCACTCCCCCTCGCCCAGGCGAGCCAAATCTCGCTCAGGCGAGAATCTCTCAGCCTCCACAGTTCCCTCTCGCCCATGCGATCTATCTCTCGCTCAGGCGAGAGTCCTAGAGAAAATCCTGGGATAAATGCTGACACTCTCGCTTGGGTGAGGCTCCTCTCGCTCAAGCGAGAATCCTGCAATATACCCCAGATTTTCTACTAATTACAATACTTTAGGAAAATAAAACTTAGGGTGTTACATAATGTCGCTATTATCAAGAAAATGGGCATTGAAGACATGAGTTAATGATGGACCTGAAGCATCATTGTTCACATTGCATGTTCCTTGATTTCTTTGAAAATGCATTCAACTCTTGTAGCTCTTGAGGTTCTTCTGCTGGTTCCTTCCACTCAGCATTTCCACTTATAGAGGATGCATTTGAAAAGTTGGTTTTGTTAAGAATAAGTGAAGAAAATCACAAGAGAGCACCAAGAGCATCAAGAACCCTGGCGTGTTTTAAAAGATAAAACATATGTTCAACAACAAAAAGTTAACATTACGCTGTTTAAGAATGAAAAAATGAGTGATCAACAACAAATTAAAATGTTGTGCTGTAGAAGATAGAAAAATATGAATGATCAATAACGAAATAATATGATGCGCTGTTGACAATGAAAAAAAAAAATGAATTGTAATTAATTAAATCGTTTAAGTGATATATATATGTTCATGATATATTTGAATTGCAAGTTTAATTAAGTGATTGGATATGATTAGTAACTGTTACCTATTCAACAGCGAAAGGTTAACATTACGCTATCTAAGATAGAAAAATTGAAAAATCACAGCGAATTAATATGTTACACTGTTGAAAATTGGAATTATTTTTTTAACGAAAATGAATTTACATTTTTGAGTTTTGACAATGAGAAAAAATGATAACAATTTTCTGTTACATATTATAACTTGAAAAAAATGATAATAAGTTTATAACAGAAAATGATTAACTTAAAAAAATGAATTTGAATTGTAATTAGTTAAATTGTTTAAGTGATTATATACATGTTCAGGATTTATTTAAATAACTGAATAAAATTGATAATAAATTTATAATTGAAAATGATTAACTTAAAAAAATTGAATTTGATTTGTAAGTTTAATTAAGTGATTGGATATGTGTTGTGAGTTTATGAGTAGTCATGATTGAAATTTCTAAAAATGTTTTAATTATTTTTGGGATTTAATAGCGAGATTACAACTCGTATTGCATCTTTCTCCTCGCTTCGAGCCGAGAACCGGTCGCGGTCACTTGTATCGCCTCTACTATCTATCAAAGTGAGAAGAGAATAAGCAATCAATGTTGACTCTTCGTCTATTAATTCCACATCGATCAATTTCAAACAAAATTTCTATAACCCTTAATCAAACAAATTTTCAACTTTTAATCAAACCAACAAACTATTTTTCAACCAAAACTACGTAGTCCTGATTTCCCTAATGTAACACCCTGAATTTTAGTCTTTGAAATTAGAGTATCAGTCCTGGATGTCTCGTTTGAGTGCGATATTCTCGCCTGAGCTAGAAAGGATCACCTAGAAGGGTGAAATCCTGGGCTATACTGGAAGACTCTCGCCTAAGCGAGAGTCGCCTCGCCTGGGCGAGAAATTGCAAAAATGGGGCTATTGACACTGTGAGATTCTCGCCTGAGCGAGAATCCCTCGCTTGAGCGAGACGAAGCCTGTTGGGACTGTGAGATTCACGCTTGAGCAAGAATCCCTCGCTTGAGGGAGAGGGTCAGATCTGAGTTTTTAAAATAGGCGGGATTTTCTCGCCTGAGCGAGAAAGGGCTCGCTTGAGCGAGAACCCGACGACTGCTCTTTAAAATAGAAACCCCAAACACATTTTAGGGTTAGAACTTTGAAGAGAAGAGAGAGAAGAGAGGTTTTCAAGAGCAAGGAGCCTTAGGACTCATCTTAGAGCTTGAGAAGAGGTAAACCTCTTGCTTCTAACTCTTCTTCTTCCTCTCTAACTTGTTTTGGGTATGTTGGATCTATTTTCAAAACATGAGAAACCATGGAAACTCATTCTTTAGAGTTATGGTTCGTTTTATGTTGTTTTTCTCTTGTAACTCTTGGTTTAGAGTTGATATTTGATGAATGGAAAGGTTTTGTGGGTTATTAATGAAAACCCCAAAAAAACCCCAAAATGAGAATATGGGTATAAAGAGAAAGAGATGAAATGTTAGATGTGGATGATGAGTTTGTGCTTTGATGTTGATATATTAGATAAACATGTTTGTTTTGATATTTGGAAACTTGTATTGAAGTAGTTTTAGAAAAATTGAAAATACATGAATCCATTGTGTATTTGATGATGCAATCCGAGTTATTTATGTATTATTTTGAATAAATGACTGACATTGTTGTTATTGATGAAAATGAGGAAAGATCCTAAGGTTGGAGGAAATCGCGGAGGAGACTTTTAAAGTTACTCGGAACCGATCCCCAACGCTCACCGAGGTAAGGGATAAGTGTCTCTAAATCATACTTGCTGATATGAATGAGGTATGCGAAAGAGGTAATGGTTTAAAATGATACGTCTGTAATTTATGCATTATGTTGGAAAATGCGTGACTTTTCTGTTATAAAAATGAAAGTAACATTGTTGGGGGAGGCCCAATGAAAAGATGACTCACATGAAAGTAACATCGTTGGGGGAGCCCAATGAAAAGATGACTCACATGAAAGTAACATTGTTGGGGGAGGCCCAATGAAAAGATGACTCACATGAAAGTAACATTGTTGGGGGAGGCCCAATGAAAAGATGACTCACATGAAAGTAACATTGTTGGGGGAGGCCCAATGAAAAGATGACTCACATGAAAGTAACATCGTTGGGGGAGGCCCAATGAAAAGATGACTCACATGAAAGTAACATTGTTGGGGGAGGCCCAAGGAAAAGATGACTCACATGAAAGTATCATTGTTGGGGAGGCCCAATGAAAAGATGATTCACATGAAAGTAACATTGTTGGGGGAGGCCCAACGAAAAGATGACTCACATGAAAGTAACATTGTTGGGGGAGGCCCAATGAAAAGATGACTCGGAGTAATGAATGTCGTATGCATGCTATAGGATATATAGTATGGGATATATATTCTATAGGGTGAATATGAATGATGAGAAATGTGAATGTCACATGAATGTCGTATGCATGCTATAGGATATATAGTATGGGATATATATTCTATAGGGTGAATATGAGTGATGAAAAGAAAGATGTTGAGAAAGAAAGTAATATACATGCTATAGGATATATATTATGGGATATATATGTTATAGGGTGGATATGAATAACGAGACAGAAGATGTTTCGAACGAACGTAATATGCATACTATAGAATATATATTATGGAATATATATACTATAGGATGAATATGAGTAAAGTGGAAATTAAAGGAAGGTGATTTGAATGTTTACAATTCCGTATGTGCATTTACGAATTATATTAAAGCTTATTTGTATGTGAATGTGGGTTATCATGTGATGTTAGTTTTGAACTAATGACTTACTCCCTTTTGTTTTATGTGTTGTCTATGATAACCTCATTGTAGATAAATGAAGGATTTTGAGGATGAAGCTTAATTAGGAAGCTTTTGGGTTTATTTACTCGATTGTCTTTATTGCTATTTGACATTGTAGTTGATTTGATAACATTGTGGGATGACTGTAAATCCGTTTAGATTAATATGGATATGTGTAGTTAAGGGCTTTATAACTTTGGGAAACCCATAACTGGTTGTATGTGGTAAATGCTATTGGAATGAATTATGTTTTTCCACAACATAAATATGTATGATAAGATAATAGGGTAAAGAGTATTTTCAAAGAGTGATACTTGAGAGTTTTTAATGAAGGTGACGACTGTATGTAAAAAAAAAGGATTAAAATAAATGAAAAATTTTCAAGGGTAGAAAATCGGGTCGTTACACCTAATGCACCTAGGGATACGTAGGATCAAGATAAACTCTTGTCAGACACAAAAATCAAAAAATAAATATTTTGTTTTAAACAAATTTAGTTTTAATAAATTAAGGGTATTTAATTCATGCAATTAGTTAGGGTACCGTTTAAGTACGGGCGGACTGTGACACCCTAATTTTATTTGCCTATGTATAGTGAAATTCTGGGGTATACTGGGTGATTTTCGCATGAGCGAGGGGGCCTCGCCCAAGCGAGAGGCCCAGTATCTGCTCCCAGGATTTCCTGGGATTCTCGCCTGGGCGAGAATGGCTCGCCTGGGCAAGGGAGAGAGGTTTGACACTGAAGGATCCTCGCTTGAGAGAGAATCCCTTGCTTGAGCAAGAGCACCAGATATGAGTTTTTAAAATAGGCGGGATCTTCTCGCTTGAGCGGGAATGGGCTTGTTTAAGCGAGAATCTGACGCTATTACATTAAAAAGGAAACCCCAAACACTTTAAGGGTTAGAACTTTGGAGAGAATAGAGAGAAGAGAGCATTTTCAAGAGCAAGGATTCTTGGGAATTATCTAAAGGCTTAAGAAGAGGTAAATCTCGTGATTCTAACTCTCCTTCTTCCCTTTGAAACTTGATTTGAGTAAGTGGTATCTCTTCTTTTAACATGAGAACCCATGGAGACTCTCTATTTTGAGTTGTGGTTCATTTTATGTTGTTTTTCTCTTGTAAACTCTTGGTTTAGAGTTGGAAATCAAAGAAGGGATGATTTGAGGGTTGATTCATGAAAACCCCAAAACCCCCAAAATGAGAATATGAGTAAAGAGGGAAATGGGTGAAATGTTAGATGTAGAAGATAAGTATATGCTCTAATGTTGAATATTATATGAATATGTATGTTTTAGATGTTTGGAAACTCTTAATGAATGTAGTTTTGGAAACATTTAAAATGTGTGAATCTCTTGTATGGTTAAAGATGAAATATGAGTTGTTTATGTGTTATTTTGAATAAATGACTAACATTGTTGTTATGTGGTGAGAATGAGGAAAGATCCAAAGGTTGGAGGCAGTGTTGGAGGAACTTACAAAGTTATCAAGGACCAAACTCAACACTCACCAAGGTAAGGATAAGTCTTTAATTAGCATATCATATTGAAAGAATGCGTGGAAAATGCTGTTTATGAGTTGATGGTGAATCAATGAAAAGAAAACATATTTTTAGCCGACCATGATTGGTTAACGACTTTGGCTCAAGTTATGTAGCGATACTTTGGCTCAAGTTATGTAGCGATACTTTGGCTCAAGTTATGTAGCGATATTTTGGCTCAAGTTATGTAGCGATACTTTGGCTCAAGTTATGTAGTCATACTTTGGCCCAAGTTATGTAGCGATACTTTGGCCCAAGCTATGTAGCGATACTTTGGCCCAAGCTATGTAGCGATACTTTTGCCCAAGTTATGTAGTGATACTTTGACTGAAGTTATGTAGCGATACTTTGGCTCAAGTTATGTAGCGATACTTTGGCTCAAGTTATGTAGCGATACTTTGGCGCAAGTTATGTAGCGATACTTTGGCGCAAGTTATGTAGCGATATTTTCGCCCAAGCTATGTAGCGATACTTTGGCCCAAGCTATGTAGCGATACTTTGGCCCAAGCTATGTAGCGATACTTTGGCCCAAGCTATGTAGCGATACTTTGGCTCAAGTTATGTAGCGATACTTTCGCTCAAACTATGTAGCGATACTTTGGCGCAAGCTATGTAGCGATACTTTGGCCCAAGCTATGTAGCGATACTTTGGCCCAAGCTATGTAGCGATACTTTGGCCCAAGCTATGTAGCGATACTTTGGCCCAAGCTATGTAGCGATACTTTGGCCCAAGCTATGTAGCGATACTTTGGCCCAAGTTTTGTAGCGATACTTTGGCTCAAGTTATGTAGCGATACACTGGCGCAAGTTATGTAGCGATACTTTGGCGCAAGTTATGTAGCGATACTTTGGCGCAAGTTATGTAGCGATACTTTGGCGCAAGTTATATAGTGATACTTTGGCCCAAGTTATGTAGCGATACTTTGGCCCAAGTTATTTAGCGATACTTTGGCCCAAGTTATGTAGTGATACTTTGGCTCAAGTTATGTTGCGAAAATGAATTTAAAATGGTTTACTAACCCGTTAAAATGTGAATTATCTTATAATGATATTTATTGAATTAATGACTTACTCGTTTGTATGTTGTGTGTATTTGTCGTTGATAATCCCATTGCAGGTAAACAGGTTAATTGAGGATGATTGGGTTGAGGCCTTAGGATCTTAAAACCTAGATTTCCTTTATTTTGCCCTTTTTGTATTATTATTGACTAAATGTTATTTTGGATAATTTTAACTCCTACCATTGTAACACTGGATATTTGGGGCTTTGAGTATTTTGGAAACCTATAGCTAGTTGTGTGCTGTAATTACCCGGAGACATTAATATGAATTATGTTTTTCTGTTAGATGAATGTGTGTATGGATATTACGTTATAGAATGATCATAGACCGGAAAGCGGGATTAATATTAAGTTGTTGGGTTTGTGAATCTAAGTTATAGGAAAAAAATGTATGTGAATGGATTAAAATAAGGAAAAAATTTAAGTGTGGAATTTGGGTCCTTACACGGACGGGATGCTAATACCTTCCCCAATCTGTAATCGACTCCGAACTCATAACTCTAAATCGAAAGACCATTTTATCTTAATTTGGGCTCAATTTGAGTTTTCCACGTTTTAACCGCAAAAGACGTGGTGGCGACTCCTCAAGAGGTCGCGTGGACAAAAATCCAGGCGCGACAGTAATGTATCATAACTCTTGAGGTTTGGTTATTAATGCAATTTCGGTTTCTTATTTGTTGATTTATTCTATTCCATGCTTTAAAAGGCGGGGGATTCTCGCTTGAGTGATGTGTTCTCGCTTGAGCGAGAATCTAATAGTTTGAACCTTAAAATAGAACCACAAACACGAAAAGGGGTAGACTTTTTGGGAGAAAAGAGAGGAAGATGCGATTTTGTGAGCAAAAACTCGTGTAGAGTCAACTAGAAGCTAGAGAAGAGGTAAATCACTTGATTTTAACACTTAATCAAGTTTCGAAACTCTACTTGTTTATTTTGGGTCTATTCTCTTCTCATGATAAACCATTAAACCCTATCTTTTGAGTTGTGGTTCATTTTATCTAGCATTTCCCTTTAAAACTCGTGGTTTAGAGTTTGTATTCGTAAATGGGGATGATTGGTGGTTGATTCATGAAAACCCCAAAACCCAAACGAAAATGATGTTGAAAAGGGGAAATGTTAGGTTAGGAATGTGGTTTATGGGTTTTAATGTTGAGTAAAAGTGAATGTGTATGTTTTACATGCTTGAAATTCCTAATGGAGATAGTTTTGAAAACCATTGAAAATATGAACCTCTTATAGGGTTGAATATGTAGTGTAAGTTGTTTGTGTGAATATTGTGAATAAATGACTGATTATTGTTATTGTGTGGTGGGAATGAGGAAAGACCCTAAGGTTGGAGGAGGTGGAGGAGAAACTAGCAAGTTGCCAAACACCAACACCAACACACACCAAGGTAAGGGAGAAGCATTCCATTATTAATGATATAATGTGGAAGGTAAACCTATCGAGCATTTTATCACGAGGATGTGATTATTGATGTCATTGGATGAATGTTTATGTGGGTTCGCCTTTGTGGTGTAGACTTACCCTATGTGGTATTGATTCTCCCTTGCGGTGTAGACTTACCTTACGTGGTATTGATTTGCCCTTGCGGTGTAGACTTACCCTACGTGGTATTGATTTGCCCTTGTAGTGTAGACTTACCCTATGTGGTATTGATTCGCCCTTGCGGTGTAGACTTACCCTACGTGGTATTGGTTCGCCCTTGTGGTGTAGACTTGCCCTACGTGGTAATGATTCGCCTTTGTGGTGTAGACTTACCCGATGTGGTATTGAATTAACTAGTATTAATTGTGGTTGATGATTGAATGGAATTTATGCAATGGTAAGATATGAGGATTTAGAAAATAGTTATATTTGGAAAGTGTTGAGTAATTGTAGTATGATTGTTTAATTTGATTTGACCATAAACTTAGATTTACATATTATTGCATATTATACTATACTGATTCATAAACACTGATTATCATAAACTTGATATCTTACTCCCTTGTATTTCTTGTTTGCTGTATTTGTGATAATCGATGTGCAGGTAAAGCAAGGGGATAGTAGATCCAAGTGACTTTATAGTTCAGACCATTGACTGTTCATGTAATAGTGAAATCAATGTGTTGTTTTGTGATATGCACCCTTTTTGTATATACTCATTTAACTACTTGACATGTATTTTCCCGCTACTAGTGGATTGATGTATGATGACATTTATTTATGATATGAATGCGTATTATGATTTTCTGCAATTGGAGGTAGTAAATGTATGAAACTAGAAATGTATGTTCCGCGTGCTCACATAATGAAATAAGTAGATGAGTCAAAGTTTATAATCTTTTTGATATAATGCATGTGTAGAGAAATTATGCAAAATCGAATTAAAATTAAACAAAAATTATAGAGTAAAATTTGGGTACTTACAATATGGTAACAGAGTAGAGTTAATTTTGCGGCCTAGGTTTGGCCTTACGTGCTTCTTTATGTAATTTATGTGAAATAACTGTGTGTGACTAAATGACAACCTGTTTGATTTCGAAAATATGTGTACTAATGATAAGTGAGTACAGGTTAAGAGGATGGTTGGACGAGGAAGAGGATCAGGTCAGAATGAATTATTGGCTCAAATTGCAATCGTGCTGCAAAACATGAACGAGAACCTGCAACACCTGAATCAGACTGCGATGCCGAGTCCTAACCCACACCCTCTAGCACCTCAAGGACCAGGTAGAGTATCAGGGACTCGACGAATTCTGCAGGCGAAACCCAAATCAGTTTCAATGTGGATTCGCTCCTGATGCAGCAAATGAGTGGGTCCAGGACTTATAGAAGATATTCAGAGCCATAGGCTGCAGTGACGCCCAGAAAGTGATCTATGCTTTCTACTTGATGATCAAGGAAGCAAAAACGTGGTGGGAGTACACTCGGAGACATATGGAGGTAGAGGGACATGTTATCACTTGGGAATCATTCAAGGCAAGATTACTCCAGAAATAGTTTCTCGCCGATCTGAAGAGGAAGAGGGAGATGGAATTTTTGCAGTTGGAGCAAGAACATGACCGTAGGGGAATACGCTGCCAAGTTTGAGGAATTGTCTAAGTAAGTCACATACAATGAGATGGACACTGATAGCCGGTCAAAATGTGCAAAATTTGAGGTTGGCCTAAAACCGGAGCTGTAGTTGACATTTGGTCATCAAGAAATTTCTGACTTCCCTACTCTACTCAACAAGTATTGGATGTATGAGGATGACATGCATGCCCGTGATGCAGCAATGAGCAAGGCAAACCCTCCGAGAAATTAAGGACCTCAAACGAACCATGTACAAGGCAGAGGTAAAGGAAGAATGTTTGAAGATAACCGGAAACCCTATACACCACCCACCAGTTACCGTGGACAAAATTCACACGGATCGAAACCCTCAACCATTCCCGGAGGATCAAACTTTACACCTTTGTGTAACAAATGTAGTCGACATCACTTTGGAAGTATTTGCCCCGAATCCGGAAATGGATGTTTCAACTGTAAAGAGTCGGAGCATATAAATATGTTTTGTCCCAAGCTGGACCAGCGTGTGAATGCTATGAATGCAGAAAGACCTAGAAACACTGGCAGAATGTTTACCATGAATGGTGCAGAGGAATCAGATGCTGATGGTCTGATCCAAGGTATGGTGACAGGTATCCCCCTTATTATGTTGTTTGATTCGGGAGCAACACATTGAATTATATCTATAGAATGTGTAAAATGACTTAGGTTGAAAACTGAGTCGCTACCCTTCGACTTTGTTGTGTCCACCCCAACTAGTGCACCTGTGGTGGTATCGATGTTTGTTCCTCAGTGTCCGATAGAGGTGAATGATAAAACATTTACTGTAGACTTAATCTGTTTGTCGTTGTCTCAGTTAGATATAATTCTAGGGATGGATTGGTTATCAGAAAATCATGTGATGTTGACTTGATCTGATAAAACCGTAGTGTTTGGGAATCTGTGTGAGATTTTCGATTCGTGTAGATGTCTGAAGCCAGTGTCGGGTAAGGGAGTCAGGATTTCCCTTAAGGAAGGGGCGTCAGTGTATTTGTTGTAGGCTTCACTAGAGGGTATTGAGAAACCCAGAGTTGAGGACAAACTGGTAGCTTGTGAATTCCCTAAGTTATTTTCTGCTGATATTCCGGATTTGCCTCTAGTACGAGAACTTGAATTCTCCATTGATTTAGTGTCGGGAACGGGACACATTTCTATAGCTCCTAATAGAATGGCACCTCTGCAACTGGCGGAGCTGAAAAAGTAGATTGAGGACTTGTTGGCTAAGAAGTTCATTCGTCCTAGTGTTTCACCGTGGGGTGCACCGATGTTGTTAGTGAAGAAGAAAGATGGGAGTATGAGGTTGTGTACCGATTACAGACAACTGAACAAGGTCACAATCAAGAACAAGTACCCATTGCCTAGGATCGATGACCTGATGGATCAGTTAAGAGAAGTAGTGGTATTTCTAAGATTGATCTCCGATCGGGTTATCATCAACTCAGACAAAATTAGAGGATATCCCAAAGACTGCCTTCAGGATCAGGTATGCGCATTTTGAGTATTTGGTAATGTCATTCGGTGTGACGAACGCCCCAACAATATTTACCGACTATATGAATCATATTTTCCATCCGTACTTGGAATATTTTGTAGTGATATTTATTGATGACATCTTGGTATATTCTAAAAGTCGAGGAGAGCATGCAGCATTTGATAGTTGTTCTACGAATTCTAAAGGACAACCACTTTATGGAAAACTGTCAAAATGTGACTTTTGGATGGACTCAGTGAACTTTCTTGGACATGTGATATCCAGAGAGGGAGTGATAGTGGATCCGGCTAAGGTTGAGGCGGTTATGGATTGGGCGGTACCAAAGTCAGTTACTGAGATAAGAAGTTTTCTGAGATTGGCTGGTTATTATCGTAAATTCATCGAAGGGTTCTCGAGGTTAGCACTACCACTAACCAAGTTGACTAGAAAAAGGGAACCATATATCTGGACAGTCCGTTGTGAGGAAAGCTTCCAAGAATTGAAGCGGAGGTTGACTATAGCACTAGTATTGGTTCTTCCTTGTACTGATCGTGATTTCAGTGTGTACTGTGATGCTTCCAAGCAAGGTCTGGGTTGCGTGTTAATGTAGGACGAGAAAGTTGTTGCTTATGCTTCGCGACAGTTAAGACTGCATGAGCAAAACTACCCTACTCACGATTTGGAGTTAGCTGTTGTGGATTTTCCCTTAAAGATTTGGCGACACCATCTTTATGGGGTAAGGTTTGAGGTTTACAGTGATCACAAGAGGTTGAAATATTTGTTCGATCAGAAGGAACTAAACATGAGACAGAGAAGGTGGATGGAGTTTCAGAAGGACTATGATTTTGGTCTACAATAACATCTTGGAAATGCCAATGTGGTGGCAGATGCTCTAAGTCGGAAGTCACTACATATGTCCGCATTGATGATCCGTGAGGATAAGTTAATTGAGGAGTTCAGAGATATGAACTTGGCGGTTCAAGTCAAACCCCATAGTATGATTTTGGGAATGCTCAAGGTTACGAACAAATTGTTTGATCAGATTAGAGTAATGCAAGTGGCGGATCAGGAACTAATGGCAAACGAGTCTCGATGACTAATGAGAAAGAGAATGATTTTGAGTTAGATGCTAGCGGGTTGTTGCGGTACAAAGGGAGAGTGTGTGTACCTCGTGATGTGGAATTGAGAAAGAGTATCCTTGAGGAATCCCATAAGAGTAAGATGAGTTTCCACCTTGGGACTACAAAAATGTATCAATATCTAAAGACGGTGTTCTGGTGGTCTGGAATGAAAAAGGATGTGGCTTTGTTTGTATCAAGTTTTTTAATTTGTCAGAAAGCTAAGATTGAATACCAGAGACCAGCGGGTGAGCTACAATCATTGGAAATTCCTGTGTGGAAGTGGGAGAGCATCTCGATGGACTTTGTGTCGGGTTTTCTGAAGACTCAAAAACGGCATCATTTGATATGGGTTATAGTGGACCAGTTGACCAAGTCTGCTCACTTTTTACCAATCAACATGAGGTATTCCTTGGAACGCCTGTCAGAGTTGTATATCCGAGAGATAGTTTGGTTGCATGGGATACCGACGAGCATTATATCTGACAGGGATCCCTATTTCACTTCAAATATTTGGACTAGTTTGCAGTATGCTTTGGGAACCAAGTTGAAATTGAGTTTCAATTATCACCCACAAACACATGGTCAGTCGGAAAGGACCATACAATCGTTGGAGGATCTTTTGAGAGCATGTGTATTGGAACAACTTGGCAGTTGGGATAGTATGTTGCCTTTGATCGAGTTTACGTGCAACAACAATTTTCATTCGAGTATCGGAATGGCACCCTATTAAGCTTTGTATGGATGGACTCAGTGAACTCCGATAAGTTGGTTTGAAACTGGAGAGAACATGGTGTTGGGACCCGAGGTGGTCCGAGAAACAACTGAAAAGATTAAGAAGATAAGGGAGAATATGAAGATAGCACAGAGTCGGCAAAAGAGTTATTATGATAAGAGGCTGAAACCTCTTGAGTTTGACGAAGGATGTAACACTCTAAATTTTCCTTATCTTAAGCTTGGTAGCAATCAGCAAGCCTGGGGGTGGCTGGATGATTCTCGCCTGGGTGAGGGATTCTCGCTTGAGCGAGAAGTCCAGGATTTCTCCCAGGATTTTCCCTGAAAGCCTCGCTTGAGAGAGAGTTGGCTCCCTTGAGCGAGAGTTGGCTCGCTTGAGCGAGAGAGACACTCTGGAGGCTGTTGGATCCTCGCTTGAGCGAGAGCATCAGAGTTTGAAATTTTAAAAGGCGTGAAACTATCGCCTGTGCGATGTATCCTCGCTTAGGCGAGAGTCTAAAATCCTGAACCCTAAAATAGAGCCCCAAACACGAAAATGGGCTAGGTTTTGGGGAAAAGAGGAGAGGAGGCGATTTTCTTGACAAGAGCTCGTGTAGAGGTTAAGAGAAGCTAGAGAAGAGGTAACCCTCTTTATTTTAACACTCATTGTCTTGTTGAAACTAATTTTGGACATTTGGGTCTCTTCTATTGGTTTAGAAAATCATGTAAATTTCCCTTTTGAAAAACTCGAAGTTTAGAGTTTGTATTCGAAAATGGAGATGATTGGTGGTTGATTCATGAAAACCCCAAAACCCAAAATGAAAATGATGTTGAATGGGGGAAATGTTAGGTTAAAATCGTGGTTTATGGCTTCTAGTGTTAAATAGAGTGAATAGGAATGCTTTACATGTTTGAAATTCCTAATGGAGATGATTTTGGAAACAAACACAACCATATGCTTGACAAGTTTCTAACATTAACATCATATTCACATGCACAAAGTGATCAAAAGGACTTTTCAAGGTTGTAATGAGGCCAAGGACAAGATGGGATAAAATATGGATATGTAGCTTAAAACCAAGGGAATAGAGGAGCAATGGGGAATAAGTGAAAATTAAGACAAAATGAACCCAAAATAAGTAAGTCATCCTCTAATTCCAATCCTCTCAATCCTTTTTGCCACACAAAACTTTTATTCAATTTTTTTTCATTTTTTGTTTTTTTTCTTTTGTTTTGTTTCTCTTTTTGTTGCTTTTTTTCAATTTTTTTTCTAATGACACCACATTTATGTACACAATTACATCAATCAATGAGTCATAACCTAGAATTATAATCAATGAAGAACAATGCACCCTTACTTAATACCCATTCCCAAAACAATTCCAAAGATCCAAAGTTCCCTAAGGTTAGGATAATCATGGTTTTTCACTTATAAGCTTGTAATAAGCTATATAACAAAGAAATGGTAAACAGACTCAAAAGAGCTAGCAAAGGATAATTTCATTCAAGGTAGGCTATATGACATGTGGCTTATTAAAAAGAAATGCCTAACTCACTTCAAAATGTGCAATATGAGAATCAAGTATCAATAAGAAACATGTCAAGTTCTAGAGTGCAAGTAATCAAGAGTGCAACAATCACACATGAAATTATACTAGATGGCATACAACAGTCCATCCAAAATTAAGGCTCAAAATCACACAAGGTACAAGTCTATCACAATTACTTCAACCTCTCAATTCTCAAAATAAACTTAGCACACAGAAAATGCATGAATTCACATCACAATATATCAAGAATCAAAGAAAAGCATGCATCAACAAAAACCTACATTAGTCTCCCCCCTCACACTTAAACAACACATTGTCCCAATGGAGCACAGTCAGAATATCCACGCAGTTATATCAGCAAATGTAATTAGACAAGTCCAATAAAAGTACAGAAGGAGAGAAATAAAAACTCCCTGATTGAGGGATGGAGGAAAGCAGGTTCGACCAAAGAAACTTCTACCACAACTTCATCCACAAAGGAAGAATTTATGAGGAAAGGCTTGAGGCGATGCCCATTGACTTTGAACGAAGCTTACCACTATTAGGAGCTTACCACTCCACCTAGAACGCAGCTTACCACTCATGAGACCAAGCCTAGAGTTATACAACAACACTTTTTGGCCAACCAAAAATTCCTTTCTAGAAATTAAGCTATCATGGAATATTTTGGTTTTCTCTTTGTAGAACTTAGAGTTCTCATAGGCTTCTAAACGAATCTCATCCAGTTCAATGAGTTGGAGCTTCCTTTCTTCACCAGCTTGATCAAGAGACAAGTTGCAAGTCTTCAAAGCCCAATAAGCACGAAGCTCAATCTCCACAGGAAGATGACATGATTTACCAAATACAACACGATAAGGAGACATCCCTATGGTTTCCTTGTAAGCAGTCCGATGATCCCAAAGAGCATCCTCAAGTATGTTGCTCCAATCTTTTCTGTTAGGTTGCACCATCTTCTCCAAAATCCTCTTTATCTCTTTGTTTGAAATCTCAGCTTGCCCATTTGTTTGGGGTTGATATGGTGTGGAAACTCTATGAACAACCCCGTACTTCTTGAGCATAGCTTGCATGGATCTATTGCAGAAGTGTGTGCCTTAGTCAATAACAATAGCTCTGGGTATGCCAAAGCTGCAAAAGATGTGAGACCTAACAAAATCCATAACAACCCAAGCATCATTAGTCCTGGTGGCCTTAGCTTCTACCCATTTAGAAACATATTCAACAGTAAGCAGAATATAAGTAAAACCAAAAGAAACATGAAAGGGACCCAAGAAATCAATACCCCATACATCAAAAACCTCACAGAACAACATAGGTTGTTGAGGCATCTCTTGTCTCCAAGAAAGGGTACCACTTGCTCTCTAACACTACTCGCAAATACTACAGATCCTCCAAGCATCTTTGAAGATGGTGGGCCAATATAATCCACAATCAAGTACCTTCCTTGTTCTTCTTTGGGTACCAAGATGTCCACCCACTGCAAAGGCATAACAAAACAGAAGGACTGACTCAATCTCATGATCTAGAATGCATCTTCTAATTACCTGGTCATTACAAAATCTCCACAGATAGGGGTCATCCAAAAAATAAAATTTTGCATCACTTTTAAGTTTATCATTTTGAGCCTTAGATGCTAGTGGAGGAAAAACAGATGCAACCAAATAATTAACAATATTAGCAAACCAAGGGTTGGGGTAAGAAACAGAGATATGCAAAGGTTGTTCATCAGGAAAATCATCCCGAATGGGCATCATATCAACAGCTCTGTCTATTATGCTCAAGTGATCATCAACCAAATTTTGTGCTCCGCTCCTATCACGAATCTCCAAATCAAACTCTTGGAGCAAGAGCATCCATCTAATCAACCTTGACTTAGACTCAACTTTCTTCAACAAGAAATTTATTGCTGCATGGTCAGTGAAAATAACAATTCTAGAACCAAGCAAATAAGATCTAAATTTATCCAGAGAAAATACAATAGATAAGAGCTCTTTTTCAGTGGTGGTATAATTTGCTTGTGCAGCATCTAAAGTCCTAGAAGCATAATAAAACACCCTAGGCAATTTGTCTACTTTTGGGAAAGGACAGCCCCACATGCATAATTAGAAGCATCACACATTAGCTCAAACCGGACTGTCCAATCATGTTCCTGGATGATAGGAGTGGTGGTCAAAGCTCTCTTGAGGCAGTCAAATGCCTCTTTACATCTTTCATCAAAATCAAACACCACATCCTTTTGCAACAGATTGGATAGTGGAAGGGCTTTCTTGTTAAAATCTTGAATGAACCTGCGATAGAAACCTGCTTAACCAAGAAAAGAACGAACCTCTCGCACGCAAGATGGGCAAGGTAATAGTGAAATAACATCTATCTTGGCAGGATCTACCTCTATGCCCTTATTAGAGATCACATGGCCTTGAACTATGCCTTGCTCTACCATGAAAAGACACTTCTCATAATTTAGAACAAGGTTTGTTTCTATGCATTTATGCAAAACTCTATCCAAAGTATCCAAACATGCATCAAATGAAGATCCATATACAGTTAAATCATCCATAAACACCTCTATGCAACTTTCTAAAAAGTCACTAAATAGGCTCACCATACATCGCTGGAATGTACCAGGGGCGTTGCATAGACCAAATGGCATCCTCCTATAGGCAAAAGTCCCAAAGGGGCAGGTGAATGTGGTATTCTCCTGATTCTCAAGAGCAATTTGGATTTGAAAGTATCCAGAAAAAACCATCAAGAAAACAGTAGTGAGATTTACCTACTAACTTTTCAAGCATTTGGTCAATAAAGGGCAAAGGAAAATGATCCTTTTTTGTTGCTTGATTGATCCTCCTATAGTCAATGCAAACTCTCCTATTGTTATGCACTTTAGTAGGAATCAGCTCATCCCTCTCATTTCTCACCATTGTAATTCCTGTCTTCTTAGGACCTACCTGAACTAGGCTCACCCAATGGCTATCAGAAATGGGATATATAATCCCAGCTTGTAGAAGCCTGATGACCTCTTTCTTCACAACATCAAGAATCACTATATTGAGTCTCCTTTGTGGTTGCCTCACTGGTTTTGCTCCATCTTCCAAGAGTATTCTATGCATGCACATGGATGGGCTAATACCAGGAATGTCAGCTAATGTCCAACCAATGGCCTTCTTGTGCTTTTTCAGCACTTGTAGCAACTTCCCCTTTTGGTCAGCATCAAGGGAGGTAGAAACAATGACAAGGAGCTTCTCATCATCTTCTAGGCATACTTGAGGTTATCAGGTAAAGGTTTCAGCACCAATACAGGTACCTGCAAAACAGATGGAACCAAAGTAGCAGGCATAGATTCTGCAGCCTACACCTAAACAATTGGTTTAGTTCAGTATGACTCTATATCATGTGGATTAACAGTAATATCCAAAAAGTCATCACGGTCATACCAGACACGTGGATATATCAATTGAGAAAAGTGCTCTTTACGTCCATTTGATATAGGTGAAAATTTAAATAACACACATATATAAGTAATAGCCTAATTGTTTCAAGTCTAGCAATCAGAGCGAAGGTTTCATCAAAGTCTATACCTTCTTCCTGATTGTATCCTTGGGCTACTAGTCTAGTCTTATTTCTAATAATAATACCATTTTCATCAGTTTTATTATGAAATACCCAACGAGTTCCTATAACATGGCTATTTTTCGTTAGACATTCATACCAGGCACATGGAGCTTGCTTTAAGCCACAGAGACGTTTCTTCAATTTTTATACATGATAAGGATGTTTGTAATCTTCAAAACCAGAAGGTTGTTCTACAAATACATCTTCTTGAATGTATCCGTTTAGAAACACACTCTTTACGTCCATTTGAGAAAGCTGAAAATTCAAAGAACATGCATATGCAAGCAATAGCCTAATAGCTTCGAGTCTAGCAACCGGAGCGAAGGTTTCAACAAAGTCTATACATTCATCTTGGTTGTAACCTTGTGTATGACCCAAAGTATACCCTTTTTTTCGTCCGTTTATTTTCAAAACATGCATATCATAGGATTCGGTTTGTCCTTACTTATTTTCAATTTAACCTTCACAATATAGTTACACTTCAAATTCTATAATAACTAATTAATCCACTAAAATATTTTGGGGTTCAAAACCCATAACTTCGCCATTTAATTTCAAAAGAGGACTCTGTCCTCACATACATGTCAATTATACATAAGTTCACTAGTAATGAAAATACATGTCAATTAGTTCAAATAATAGGTACAAACATGTGCATATTACAAAACAACACATTGGCATTCCTATTACAACAATAGTCAGAAATCTAAACTAAGATATCGCCCGGATCTGCTAGTCCCTTGCCTTGCCTGTACACCAATTATCACAAATACAACCAACAAGAAATAAAAGGGAGTAAGATATCAAATTCAGGATAATCAGTGTTTATAAATCAGTATAGAATAATTATAATGCAAACATATATAAATCTATCAATGACATAAATCAATAGTAAAATTTAAATAAACCATCATTTAATAAAAGTTACTTCAATACCACGTAGGGCAAGTCTATACCATAAGGCAGATCAATACCACATAGGGCAAGTCTATGCCATGAAGGCTAATCAATACCACGTAGGGCAAGTCTATGCCACGAGGGTTAATCAATACCACTTAGGACAAGTCTATGCCATGAGGGCTAATCAATACCACGTAGGGCAAGTCTATGCCACGAGGGCTAATCAATACCACATAGTGCAAGTTTATGACACGAGGGCTAATCAATACCACGTAGGGCAAGTCTATGCCACAAGGGCTAATTAATACCGCTTCCATTCAATGATACTCATAATTTTATTCTCATAATAACAAGCTCAATAAGCTTACCTTTCGCATTATATCATAAATAATGGAAATGCTTCTCTCTTACCGTGGTGTGCGTTGGCGTTTGGTGACTTGTTAGTCTCTTCTCCACTTCCTCCAACCTTAGGGTCTTTCCCCCATTCACACCACACACAAAAACCATAATCAATTATATATTCACAATATCACATAATAACTCATATTCCAATGATTCTCAAAACCATCACTATTAAGACTTCAAGCATGTAAATCGTAAACATTTAACTCCTAATTCTACATCACAAATCATAAACTACATCCCAACTCAACATTTCACCCATTTCTTCACCATTTCGTTTCTAGGTTTTGGTGTTTCCTAAAATCAAAATTTTTCAAACACCATTTCCAAATAGAAACCCTACACTACGAGTTTTCAAGAGAAAAGTTAAATAAAACGAACCACAACTCAAAAGAGAGGGTTATGTTGTTTTCCAACTCAAAGAGAAGAGACCCAAATACCCACAATGAGTTTCTAAACGAGAAAAAATGTTAAAATCAAGAGGTTTAGCTCTTCTCTAGCTTCTCTTAGCTTCTACTCGAGTTCCCCCAAAAATCTAACCCCTTTTCGTGTTTGGGGTCCTATTTTAGGGTTCGGCCTTTTAGATTCTCGCCCAGGCGAGAATACGTTGCCCAGGCGAGAAATCCCCGCCTTTTGAAGTTTTAAACTCTGATGCCCTCGCTCAAGCGAGGGATTCTCGCTCAAAGGAGGATCCAATAACCTCCAAGCCTCTCCCCCTCGCTCATGCGAGCCAAATCTCGCCCATGCGAGAATCTCTCAGCCTCTACAATTTCCCTCTCGCCCAGGCGAGCCATCTCTCGCTAAGTCGAGAGTCCATGAGAAAATCCTGGGAGAAATGATGACACTCTCGCTTGGGCGAGGCTTCTCTCGCTCAAGCGAGAATCCTGCAGTATACCCTAGATTTTCTAATGTTACAATACTTTATGAAAATAAAACTTAGGGTGTTATAATCCTCCCCATCTTATAAGAATTTTCGTCCTTGAAAATTAAACATACCTCTATCCGAACAAATGTGGGTAATCATACACCATGTCACGTTCTACTTCCCAAGTTGCATCCCCTTCATCTACTTGGCTCCAGAGTACCTTTACCAACGGAATTTCCTTTCCCCTCAATTTCTTGACACTTTTGTCCATGATCCTCACAGGCAAGGTCTTAAACGTCAAGTTATCCTTTAAATCAATCTGATCAGGCTCGACTACATGGGATGGAACTCCAACATACTCCCTCAATTGAGACAGATGGAACACATTGTGGAGATTCGACAACAATGGGGGTAAGCCAACCCCATATGCTATCTGTCCAATCCTCTTTAAAATCTGGTATGGTCCTATGAACCTCGGAGTAAGCTTACGGGACTTCAAAACTCTCCCAATTCCAGTAGTCAAAACTACTCTCATTAACACATAGATCCCCTTCATTGAACTCAAGAGGTTTCCGCCTCTTGTCATAGTAAATCTTTTGTCGGCTTTGAGCTATCTTCATATTCTCTCTTATTTTCTTAATCTTCTCAGTCATTTCTCGAACTACATCGGGTCCCAACACTAAATTCTCCCCAGTTTCAAACCAACTCACCGGGGTCCTACATTTCCTTCCAAATAATGCCTAATATGGTGCCATCCTGATACTCGAATGGAAACTATTGTTGTAGGTGAACTCGATCAACGGTAGCATATCTTCCCAACTCCCAGTTTATTCCAAAACACAAGCCCTCAGAAGGTCTTATAACGACTGTATTGTCCTTTCCGACTAACCATCCGTTTGTGGGTGATAAGCGGAACTCAATTTCAACTTGGTTCCCAACGCAAATTGTAGACTAGTCCAAAAGTTCGAAGTGAAACGGGGATCCCTGTCAGATTTTTTAATTGTAGGAATACCATGCAATCGGACTATCTCTCGGATATACAACTCTGTTAGACGTTCTAATGAATACCTCATGTTGATTGGAAAAAAGTGAGCAGACTTGGTCAATCAGTCCACTTTAACCCATATCGAATCATACCCTTTTTGAGTCCTTGGAAAACCTGACACAAAGTCCATCGAGATGCTATCCCACTTACACACTGGAATTTCCAATGATTGTAGCTCACCTGTTGGTCTCTGGTGTTCAATCTTAGCTTTATGACAAATTAAACAACTTGTTACATACAAAGCCACATCCTTTTTCATTCCAGACCACCCGAATATCTTCTTTAGATCTTGGTACATTTTCATAGTTCCAGGGTGGAAACTCATCCTACTCTTGTGGGATTCCTCAAGAATACTCTTCCTCAATTCCCCATCACGAGGCTTACACACTCTTCCTTTGTGCCTCAACAACCCGTTAACATATAACTCAATTTCTTTCTCTTTCCCAATAATTATCAAATCTCTTTTGACCCTTAGTTCCCGATCCTCAACTTGCATTACTCTTATCTGGTCAAACAACTCATTCGTGACTTTGAGCATTCCCAAAATCATACTATGGGGTTTTACTAGAACTGCCAAGTTCATATCTCTGAATTACTCAATTAAATTCTCCTCACGGATCATCAATACAAACATATGTAATGACTTCCTACTCATCGCATCAGCCACCACATTGGCTTTTCGAGGATGATATTGCAAACCAAAATCGTAGTCCTTCAAAAATTTCATCCGTCTTCGCTGTCTCATGTTCAACTCCTTCTTATCGTATAAATATTTCAAACTTTTGTGATAGATGTACACATCAAATCTTATACCATAGAGATGGTGTCGCCAAATCTTTAAGGCAAATACTACAACAACTAACTCCAAATCATAGGTAGGGTAATTCTGCTCATGTGTCCTTAACTATTGTGAAGCATAAGCCACAACTTTCCCATCCTACATTAACACACAACCCAGACCTTGCTTTGAAGCATCGCAGTACACACTGAAGTCACGATCAATACAAGGAAGAACCAACACTGGTGCTGTAGTTAACCTCCGCTTCAACTCTTTGAAACTCTCCTAACAGCGGGTTGTCCATACATACGGTTCTCATTTTCTGGTCAACTTTGTTAGCGGTAATGCTAACTTCGAAAACTCTTCTATAAACTTCTGGTAGTTGCCCGCCAATCCTGGAAAACTTCTGATCTCAGTAACCGACTTGGGTACTACCCATTACATTACTGCTTCAACCTTTGAAGGATCCATTGCCACTCCCTCTTTGGATATCACGTGCCCAAGGAAGTTAACTAATTCCAGCCAAAATTCGCATTTCGATAACTTTGCATACTGTAAGAATGAAAATGCAACTAAGAGGGGGGGGGGGGGGGGGCGGTGAATTAGTCGTTGCAAAACTATGGCCAATTTTTCTACAATATCAAAGTTAAAGTGCAGCGGAAAAAGTATGCAGAAAAAATAATGATTTTGAAAGATAAAAAGATAAGAAGAAGAGAGTACACAAGTGTTTTATACTGGTTCACCTTCTTGTCCACCGAAGGCTACGTCCTGTACTCTTGACTTGCAAGAAATTCCTATATTAAATATAATGAGTTGAAATTACAAATATCTCACCCCGAAATCTCCTTGTACCTTACACACTGATTTATACTTAAAACCCTTGGAAAACCCTATTCCAAGTAACACCCTTGGAAAACACTATTCCAAGTCACTCAACCCCTTTCTCTTCACACCCTTGTGAAAGAAAGTGTACTTAGCAAAAGTGAAGAATGTACAATATGGTTTGGTTTGCCTTTAGAAGTGTATAAGACAATTCTTAACTTGCAATCCAAAAACAACTCTTTACGCGATAGATAATAATGCTCTTTTACTTTGAAAGATTTGGAATACACTTAGAAGCAACTCTGAAATAACTTAGAATGTTTGAGAGTATGTTGCTTACAAGTGCATAAAATTCAGAAAGTGTGAGAGCTTTGTGAGAGTTTCAATGAGAGTTTGTAATATGAGTTGGGTTATTGTTAAGAGTGTTCCAATGCCTTTATATAGGCTTCTCAATCAACCATAACACCTCTAGGGAAGTGTAGGTTTCGTTTCGAATAAAACAAAACAGTTTTGAGTGAAACCTTTTCACTTTGAAATCGTAAAACTGATACAAAAGCTCTCAGTAACCGATTACAACAAGTGGGTAATCGATTACCCAACTATCCTGTCCAACAACATTTTCGAATTTTACACAGTGTAATCGATTACTGTAATTGAGTAATCGATTACTCAAGTGTTCTGTTTCATAGATTTGAAAAATGCCTTAGTGTAATCGATTATAACTCTTTGAGTAATGGATTACCCTGTTTACTTAAAATGGTAATCTGTTACTTCAAAGACAGTAATGGATTACTCTTAGCCGTTGGAGGATGGATAATTCTTTTCTCACTCATGTAACTTGTTACTCAAGTATGGTAACCCGTTACATGTTATTTTTGAAAATGATTTTTTTCACACTTAGAATTTTCCTATTTTCTTGAAAACATTTTTGAGCATTATTAACTAAGTTAATAAAGAAGTTGTGGGATAGAAGTACCTAAAAGACTTAGACAATAAATCTTTTAAACTTTGTCTTCTTTAGTCCTGATAAGTCTTCTTCCTTTCTTCTTTTTGTGATGTTGGTGTCTTCATCAAAACCGTGCCAAGGTCAGGAGCAAGATCTTCTTCACAATCTCCCCTTTTTTGATGATGACAAACCAAGATCTTCTTGAAGGTGTAGTTTTCTGAGAGTAGCATACTTGATGATTTTTCTTGACTTGACTTGAGTATGCTCCCCCTATCTTGTATGCCCCCCCTTTCTTTTGGAGTTATGTGCTTGAAAGATTTATACAGAAAATACACTTCTCCCAACTTTTCTCCCCCTTTTGACTTCATCAAAAAGAAGAAATGCCAAGAGTCCAGTACAATAGACAATATATAGAGCATATCATACGAGTTTGTTTTATAGCGTATTAAATTTTGCATATTTATATAAGCAACAGAAGAGTATATAACCATAATTCTAACATGTATGAAACAAAAACATAAAGCATTGCATAAAACCGCAAGATAAAGATGTTCATACAAAATATCCAAAACAAGAAATAAAAGACAATAACTGAACAATGTTCAAATCCAGACAGAAATTTTACAGCCACACTCATTACTACATAAACCTAGACAAAGAATCTAAGATTCAGGCTCGGAACTGTCTTCATCGATATCCATGTTGTTTATCCTTGACGAAAGACGATGAAGTTCATAATGGATTTGTTGGTTCTGAAGGTCGATAGCATCTATCCTTGTAGTGATGTAGCCTCGTAGAGAAACCAATTCATCCATGATCGTCTAATTAGAAGGCTTGGCAGCAGATGAGGAAGATGGAGCGTGAAACTCAGGCTGGTCTGGTATGGTAGGTTCTGGTTGTTCGGTAGGAGCAGTCGGTCGGTCGGTCGGTGCGATGCCTATAGGTTCGACGAGTAACAGGATCCAAAGTAAATCCCATCTTGTGGACAACCTCTATATCAATCTTGCTTTCACGAATATTGAGGGCCACTTTGTCTCACCATCAAGAGATACGCTGAAGTCCCCAAGAATCTTTGTAATGAGCCGCGAACATGCCACATTTACTGCATAATCATCCGAGTCCAATTTATCTTGATGTTATACATAATAGCATACATCAATTGGAGCTCTATGTCACTAATTTGCGAATGATTTGATAATTTCGGGAAAATGACATAACTTAGAAAATAATGGAGCAAACGCTCTTCCAACTTGAGATATCCAGTAGAGAGGATATCACTGTTCTTAACAGTCTCACCATAGCCTTGTTGCTTTCGCTATTCTATTTCTTCCTTTGAGATTCTACATAGAGTAAGATAGAATCTCTTGTAATCATAATCATCCCACTCACATACTAGGCCGAAAACAGTAATGTCACCTTGAATCGGTATAGCACATCAAATTGAACTAAAGGTTTTGGTATCCAAAACTATATCTTTTCCCTTAACATGGGAATTCAAAAAATTATTCCTACAGTTCAAATTATAGTAAAATATGCGAACAAGCTCGGGATAAATATCGTTCTCTTCACATCAAAAATCAAAAAGTTTTTGTTGATGCAATAAGTAAGGAAATAGACAGTCTTCAAACTCAAAGTTTCCGATATTACCGTATTTTGGAGTGGAAATTTTCCATGGAAATATTCTTCGAAAACCTTCCTTTGGTCATCATTGGCAAGAAGTCTTGTCAAGTTCAACGGGTTGGACTTTGAAGTAGATCCTCCTTGCTTAGACCCACTAGTTCTTGGTCTCTTGGTTTTGGAAGAAGAAGCCATTGTTGGATTTTGAAGGTTTAGGTTAGGTTATGGAAATTGGGGGTTTTCGATTGAGGCCACAAATCACGAAAATGAAGGTGTAGAAGTGTTTAGAAATGAAAATGTGATATGATTTGCAACAAAAATCAACCAAAATGGAGTTTTTAGATATTGAGAGGGTTTAAGAGCGAGAACCACAAGTTACAAGAGAGAGAAAGTGAAATGTTTTCTGAAATGGTGTGACAGATTATATAGAAACTGCAAAGAGTAATCAATTACATGCTTTGAGTAATCGATTACTCAAATTCAAAATTTGAAAATTAGCAATCAGGATCTCTTAGTAATCGATTACACCATTACAATAATCGATTACTGTAACTTGTTGTTTCCCTACTAATGTTGAAAATGGTTTCTGACTCTAAAAACTTGAAATTTTACGCATAGTAAACATATTGTAGGATCAAGTAGGCATTAGATACAAAAATGAAGCATACATATAAACATATAAACATGTTAGGACAAGTAAGCTACATAGAGAATACCAAATTCTTGTCGAATTTTATAAAAAGGTTCATGTGCTAAAGGTTTAGTGAATATGTCCGCTAGTTGGTTGAGTATCAATGAATTCTACTAACACATCCTTCTTTTGTACATGGTCCCAAAGGAAGTGATGCCTTATACCGATATGTTTGGTTCTTGAGTGCATAATCGGATTCAAAGGTGTGCAGCCTAAGTTTAAGCCATAATCCTGTAATTGTTGTTTAAGCCACAACACTTGGGCACAACAACTACCGACTGTTATGTATTCCGCTTCAACGGTGCTTAAGGCAACACAAGCTTGTTTCTTGCAAGACCAAGAAACTAAAGCATTCTCTAGAATGTAGCAAGTATCACTTGTACTTTTTCTCTCAGACTTGCATCCCACAAAGTCTGAATCCGAGAAGCCAACGAAATTACACACGCTTCCTTTTGGATACCACAATCCAACATCAGTTGTGCCTTTGAGATACTTCATGATTCTCTTAACGACAACTAGATGTGACTCTTTACGTTTAGACTAATAACGCGCACATAAGCATACACTAAACATAATATTTGGTCTACCAGCAGTAAGATAAAGAAGGGATCCGATCATACCTCGATACTTAGATATTTCAATACATTTTCCTGCTTCATCTGCATCCATATAGGTACTAGATCCCATCGGAGTAGCAATCGGCTTGCAGTCATCCATCTCAAATCTTTTCAACAAATCTTTGCAATATTTGGACTGACTTACAAAGATACCATCGCTAAGTTGCTTAATTTTGAGTCCAAGAAAGTAGTTTAACTTTCCCATCATAAACATCTCAAATTATCCTTGCATCATATTGCCAAATTCACTACACAAACTTTCTTAATAAAAAGTGTAGTGTCGACCTTGCCTTTAGAAAATCCTTTTTCAGTTAAAAAGTTTGTTAGACGTTCATACCAGGCATGTGGAGCTTGCTTTAAGCCATAGAGGGCTTTCTTTAACTTGTATACATGATAGGGATGTTTGTAGTCCTCAAATGTAGGAGGTTGTTCAACAAATACTTCCTCTTGTATATACCCCTTAAGGAATGCACTCTTTACGTCCATTTGGTAAAGCTGAAAGTTCAAAGAACATGCATATGCAAGCAGTAATCTAATAGCTTCAAGTCTAACAACCAGAGGGAAAGTTTCATAGAAGTCTATAACTTCCTCTTGGTTGTATCCTTCGGCTACTAGCCTGACCTTGTTTCTAATGATGATGCCATTTTCATTATATTTATTTCGGAACACCCAACGAGTTCCTATTACATGCCTATTCTTAGGTCTAGGAACTAGTTCCCAAACTTTGTTTCTCTCAAACTGGTTAAGTTCTTCTTGCATAGCAAGAATCCAATGTTCATCCTCGATTGCTTCATCAATCTTGGAGGGTTCTATCTGAGAGATGAAGTCCATGTTTAGACATGCATCTTCCATCATTAAGCGGGTAGTGATACCCTTACTTTTGTCGCCGATGATTTTGTCTATAGGGTGATCTCGATGAGTTCTCCACTCTTTAGGTAAATCAGAGTGAATATGCTATTCTTGAAAGGATGGATTATCATCCACTTCCACATGCTCTGCATTAGGTGCAGTTTCAATAATAGCATTTTCATTGGTAGTGGAACTTGGCAAGTCCTCTTCATCTAGAGTTTACCTTTCCTTGATTAAAGGATTGGTTTCATCAAAAGAGACGTGAACGGATTCTTCCATGGCTAAAGTTCTTTTGTTAAATACTCAATAAGCTTTACTCGTGAGAGAGTAGCCTAGGAAGATTCCTTCATCAGCTTTTGCATCAAACTTACCTAAGTTTTCATTTCCATTATTTAAAACGAAACATTTACAGCCAAATACATGCAAGTGAGAAATGTATGGTTTTCTACATTTGAAGAGTTCACATGGGGTTTTCTTTAGAATAGCTCTTATGAGAACTCGATTTGAAACATAACAAGCAGTACTTACTGCATCAACCCAAAAGTAATTTGGGAGGTTAGTTTCATTTAACATTGTTCGAGCAAGTTCTTCTAAAGACCGATTCTTTCTCTCTACAACACCATTTTGTTATGGTGTTCTAGGAGCAGAAAAGTTGTTATTAATCCCAATATCATCACAAAATTCCTCAAAAGAAGCATTTTGAAATTCTCCCCCATGATCACTTCTTATAGCAACGATTTTTAATGACTTTTCATTTTCGACTCTTTTAGCATAAGTGCTAAAAGCTTTGAATGCCTCATTCTTGTGAACTAAGAATAGAGTCCAAGTATATCGTGAAATATCGTCTACTATAACAAGAGCATAGTAGTTACCACCAAAACTTTTTGTCCTTGAAGGGCCAAATAAGTCAATGTGTAGTAACTGCAATGGTCTATCAGAAGAAAGCATTTTCTTTTACTTGAAAGAAGTTTTTGTTTGTTTACCCATTTGACATGCACCACATAGTTTGTCTTTAAAAAACTTCATCTTTGGTAAACCAACAACCAAATCTTTCTTAATTAGATTATTCAAATGGTCCATATGAATGTGAGCAGTTCTCCTATGCCAAAGCCATGCATCATGATTGTCATTTACTACTAAACATGTTATTGGAAGAGATGAATCTATGTCTATCATATAAATGTTATTAATTCTCTTACCAACAAGTTTAGAGTTTAGAAATTCCTTACTTTCAATGATGCATTTATCTGGGTAGAATGATACATGGAAGCCCTTGTCGCATTGACTTATGCTTAGAAGATTTTTCTTAAGTTCTTCCACATATAGCACACCTTCTTTGGTTGTTGAGGGTGGCTTGCCGATTCTACCGACTCCAAGTATTCTTCCTTTATTGTTGTCACCATATGTGACATAGCCTTTGTCCCTTGGAGTGAGGACAAAGAATTTAATTTTATCGCCCATCATGTGCTTTGAGAAACCGCTATCCAAATACCATAAATTGCGGGTGGCGCTCAAATTTACCTGCAAAACAGGTTAAGTTATATTAGGTACCCAACTTGTCTTGGATCCTACATTGTTAGATCCTTTCTCAACCCATCTAAAATATCCTAAGGGAACAACATATTTTCTAATAAAACAAGTATTTGGTGTATTCCCATAATTTTTACAATAAGAACATATGAGTTGATGCTTATGTATCCTAGTTTTATTTATATTATGTGTAGATGCATGGATACATGATTTTTGAAAGTCTATCATGGTAGACTTACTTTGATTTTTAAGAGCAAGGCCTTTTGCATAGCCAAGACCTCTTCGGTCCGAAGAGTGCCTTTGATCATTAATGATCTTACTCAAGCTTTTGCTACTCTTATTCATTTTATTGAGTTCAAGACTCAATGTTGAAACTTTTTCCTTAAGAGTAATGCAATTTAGACATGAGGATGATGATTGTTTGTTTATAGGAGAATCTAGTTCAGATTTATGTTTTAGAACCATTTTCGTTAATTTCATGTATTCATCATGCAGGTCATTAAACGCAGATTGTAATTCAGAATAAGAAAAAGAGATAGACTCGTTTACCTCTTCATCGTCTGAGTGATGAGACGCCATTAGGGAGAGATGTGCCTGCTCTTCGCTTTCTGGTTCAGAGGCTGAACTCATGTCATTGTCTTCGCATTTGAAAGAACTCATGTCATTTTCTTAAGTTCATGTCATCGTTCTTCCATTTGAAAGAACTTTTCTTGATGTTTGCACAGTCCATCTTCATGTGGCCAGGCTTGCCACACTCAAAGCTTGTAAAATTCTGGTTTGAAGTGGACGCCTCATTGCTTTTGGAGAACTTCATCATTTGGCCGGTTCTTGCGCCTTTGTTCCTTCTAAGGAACTTGCTAAACTTCTTAACGAAGAGGCTCATGTCATCGGTCTCTTCCTTGTCATCTTCATCCTCCGATGAATCATATTTCTCTATTTTTGCTTTAAGAGAAATATTCTTCTTCTTCTTCTTCTATTGTTCTTCGTGTTGATCAAGTTGGCTAAGTTCGAGTTCGTGTTCCTGCAATTTTACAAACAAAGAAGCCAAAGACATTTTTGAAAGACTTTTCTTTTCAGAAATGGACGTTACCTTTGGTTGCCATGTTCTTGTTAGTGATCTTAGAACATTTAAGTTGAAGTCACTATTTGACAGCACTTTGCCAAGTGCAATAAGATGATTGGTGAGATGAGTGAATCTCTTTTGAAGATCCAAGATCTTCTCTCCAAGTCTCATACGAAACATTTCGTATTCATGAGAGAGAGTGTTTAGTCTCGATCTCTTTACCTCTTCGGTACCTTCATGTGTGGTCTCTAAAGTATCCCACATTTTCTTAGCGGATTTGCAGTTGGATACTCTAAAAAATTTGTCGATGCCAAGCGCCGATGTGAGGATGTTCTTTGCCTTTAAATCATATTGCACTTTATTCTTATCTTCATCGTTCCATTAAGATTTTGGCTTTGTTTCCCTCGTGCTGTTGACTACCGTGAATGGTACATATGGTCCTTCCTCGATCGCATTCCATATGTCTAAGTCTTGTGACTCTATCAAAATCCTCATTCTGATTTTCCAGAAGTCGTAGCACTCTCCAACAAAACTTATAGGTCTGTTTATGTTGAGCCTTCTCCTAGGAATAATCTTATGCAAAAAAAATAATGACTTTGAAAGATAGAAAGATAAGGAGAAGAAAGTATACAAGTGTTTTATACTAGTTCTCCATCTTGTCCATCGAAGGCTATGTTTAGTACTCTTGACTCGGAAGAGATTCCTTTATTAAATATAATGAGTTGCAATTACAAATATCTCATCCCGAGATCTCCTTGAACCTTACACACTTACTTATACTTGAAACCCTTGGAAAACACTATTCCAAGTCACTCAACCCCTTTCTCTTCACACCCTTGTTAAAGTAAGTGTACTTAGCAAAAGTGAAGAATCTACAATACGGCTTGGGTTGCCTTTACAACTATATATGACAATTATTAACTTGCAATCCAAAAACAACTCTTTACGCGATAGACAATAATGCTCTTTTACTTTGAAATATTTGGAATACACCCTTGAGAGTATGTTGCTTACAAGTGCATAAAATTCAGAAAGTGTGAGAGCTTTATGAGAGTTTCAATGAGAGTTTGTAATTTGAGTTGTGTTGTTGTTAAAAGTGTTTCAATGCCTTTATATAGGCTTCCCAATCAACCATAGAACCTCTAGGGAAGTGTAGGTTTCGTTTGGAATGAAACAAAACAGTTTTGAGTGAAACCTTTTCACTTTGAAATTTGAAAACTGATACAACAACTCTCAGTAATCAATTGTAGCAAGTAGGTAATCTATTACCCAACTATCCTGTCTGATGGCATTTTCGAATTTTACACCGTGTAATCGATTATTGTAATTGAGGAATCGATTACTCAAGTGTTTTGTTTCACCGATTTGAAAAATCCCTTAGTGTAATCAATTAAAGCTCTTTGAGTAATAGATTACCCTGTTTACTTAAAATGGTATTCTATTACTTCAAAGACAATAATGGATTACTCTTAGTCGTGGGAGGATGGATAATTCTTTTCTCACTCATGTAACTTGTTACTCAAGTATGGTTACCCGTTACATGTTATTTTTGAAAAATATTTTTATTCTCACTTATAATTTTCCGATTTTCTTGAAAACATTTTTGAGCATTATTAACTAAGGTAATAAAGGAGTTTTGGGATAGAAGTACCAAAAAGACTTAGACTCTAAATCATTGAAGCTTTATCTTCTTTAGTCTTGATAGGTCTTCTTCCTTTCTTCTTTTTTTGATGTTGGTGTCTTCATCAAAACCGTGCCAAGGTCAGGAGTAAGATCTTCTTCACACATACAACCGATGATCCTTTAGGATTCCATGAACAACCTCAGATGTTCCGCATGTTACTCCCGGCTCTAAGAGTATACCAGAATGTCATCAATAAGTATGGATGAAAAATTTAATTCATGTAGTCGGTAAATATCATTGGGGCATTCGTCACTACGAAGGGCATCACCAAGTATTCAAAATGTCCATACCTCGTCCCGAAGGCCGTCTTAGGAATATTCTTGGACTTCACTCTGATTTGATGATAACCCGATCTGATATCAATGTTAGAAAACACAATTGCCCCTCTTAACTGATCCATCAAGTCGTCAATCCTCGGTAGTGGATACTTACTCTTAATGGTGACCTTGTTCAATTTCCTGTAGTCGGTGCAAAACCTCATACTTTCATATTTCCTCTTAACCAACAGCACCGGTGCACCCCATGGCGAAACACTAGGACAAATAAAATTTTTCGCCAACAAATCCTCAATCTGCCATTTCAGTTCGGCTAGTTCTAAGGGTGTCATTCTATATGGGGATATAGAAACGGGTACCGTCCCTGATACTAAGTCAATAGATAATTCCACTTCTCGTACTGGAGGCAAATTCGGAATATCACTAGGGTATACCTTATAAAATTCACATACTACCAGTATGTCTTCAACTCGGGATTTCCCATTACCCTCTAGTGATGTCATCATCTTAAACATTGATCCCCCTTCCCTACGGAAAGTCCTGACCTCCTCAGCCGACACTAGCTCGAAATATCTAGACTGGTCAGAAACCTCACACCGATCTCTGAACAATACCGCCTTATCAGCACAATTTAGCATCACATGATTTGCTGGCAACAAGTCCATCCCCTGAATTAGATCTAACTAGGATAGCAGTAAGCAGATCAAATCTACGGTAAACGTCCTACCGTTTACCACTATTGGACACTAGGATACACATGTCAATACCACCACGGATGCACTAGTGGGGGTGTACACAACTAAGTCAAAGGGCAACAACTCAGTCAGCAATCTCTATCGTTCTACACAATCAATAGATATGAAGGAGTGTGTTGCTCCCGAATCAAACAACACTAAAAGAGGGATACCTGTCACCGTACAGTTACCTTTAATCAGCCCATCAACATTCGACGCCTCGGCACCGCTCATGGTGAACACCTTACCAGTGTTTCTAGGCCTCCCCGCATTCAAGTTACTCGTACGTTGGTCCAGGTTGGGGAAAATCTTCTTTATATGTCCCGGTTCCATGCAATTGAAACATCCATTCCCAGATTCGGGGCATACACTGCCAAAATGATGCCTACCACATTTGTTGCCTAAGGGCGGAGAGTTCAAATGTGATCCTCCCGCATTGACATTAGTCCTTGACCCATGTGAGCCATACCCTCGATTTCCGGTCGGGGGAGAGTAAGGCTTTCGTTCTTCTTGAAATGCCTTCCCAATGCCTTTCCCTTGCATATAACTCCTTTGGGGCCCAAAGTTCTTCGGAGGAATTGTTTTGTGCTTCTTCACCTCATCCGCCTTCATATCGTCCTCGTACATCCTACACTTGTTGACCAAGATAGGAAAGTCAGAGGTTTCCTGATGCCCAAACATCTTTAATATTGAGATTGCAACTAAGAGGAAATATCAAAGTTATTGTGCAGCTGAAATATTATGCAGAAGAATATTGACTTAGGAAGGATAGATAATTAAAAAAGAGAAGGGAAAGAGAGTACACAGGTGTTTTATACGGGTTCACCTTATTTTCCATCGAAGGCTACGTCCAGTACTCTTGACGCGCAAGAGATTCATTTATTAAATATAATGAGTTGCAATTACAAATATCTCACCCCGAGATCTCCTTGTACCTTACACACTCACTTATATCTAATCCCCTTGGAAAACTCTATTCCAAGTCACACCCTTGGTAAACACTATACCAAGTTACACCCTTGGTAAACACTATACCAAGTCACGCACCCTTTCTCTTCACACCCTTGTAAAAGAAAGTAAACTTTGCAAAAGTGAAGTATGTACAATTTAAGCTAGCACAGACGTACTAGCTCTGATACCACTTGTTAGGGTACCGGTCAATCAGAGTATAACACCGATTGTCTGGGTAAACAAGTTATGGAAGAATCATGCTAATTCACTCTATGATATCACAACAGCACACATCAATTATACAGATATCAAAGACTCAATCTATACTAACAATGATTCAACCTTTCTTTGATAAAGACTTGCAAGAAACTTAATAAACTTGAAAACAATAAAAAAATTAGGGAAAGAGAAAGAAGATCAAGAATTTTATCCTGGTTCGTTCGCCTGTCCATGGAAAACTACATTCAGGCCTCCCCTTCTGATCTGGGAGATTTGCTTCACTATATTTGAAAATGATCTTTACACACACACTTCCAAATTGAGCTTTTCCCACTTGCTATGCGAACCCTATTTTGCCAAGCCTTAACTTCCCTCCGTTCGCAAACAGTTGCCAATCTTGCTACTTGATACCCCAAACAAGATACCCATGAAGACTATATCCAACCAACCACATCTAGCTGATATTACAACTTTCTCTAAACCTTAGAGACTTACAACCAATTGATTACAAGAAAACAAGCTTTTGAAAGAAACTCTTAAAGAAGATTTCTTTGGCTTACACAAACCACTATCAACCCACAAGATGATATACTCACACTCACTCACAAGGGTATGATAAATCAGAGGATTGAAACAAGGATTTGTTCACTCAAACTTGCTCAATTTTGAAAAAGCTTTGTTTTTGCTAAACAAGAAAACAAGAATGCTTTCTTCAAAGCAAGAGTTTTTCTCTCAAGATTTGACAATGAAGAACAAGTGAATACCACACTATGGAACTTGGGATTTCGAAAATTAAAGCTCTAAAGCGAGTTATGAAAATTTTGAAAGTTTGTAAGTTGTTAAGTTGTTCCAAATGTAAGAGAAAATGGGTCATTTATTTTTTTCTGGTTTCAACAAATTTAATCATTAAATGACCTCTTAATCGATTAATGGTTTGAAAATTAGTTCATTCCTTTTGAACATAATCAATTAATGAAAGACATTATCGATTATAACTGCCAAGAACCAAAAACCCAGAGCTATTGGAACTCTATTTAATCGATTAAAAATTCTTCTTAATATATTAACGGGTCTGTGCAGTCAGAAAATTATAAGTTTTCTTGCTTAAGAGGTAACCCTCCAAAAGGATACTTAGTATGATGCATGATTTTCGTAGAAAATATATTTTGATGCAATCTACTAAAATAAAGAATGATGACTCTCAAAAACGGATTTTTAGGCAAACTTACGAGCGCGTGAGAGGATCATCATTTGGGTTACCTAACCTAGACTCAACACTAAGCAATCATCTTATGACTTCTAGAAAAATTAAAAACCTTTCTAAATTCAAAGTCTTGGTCATGTTGGATGTTGATTCGTCCAATCTTCAAGCTTTTCAAGTCGGCTTTAAGTCAGCTTTGTCTTCATCGAAACACATGCAAGAAACAGATGTTGCAATTTGACTAGTACTTGAAATTTCAAACCCTTCAATAAATTTTCGGTAATAACCTGCCAATCCCAGAAAACTTCTGGTTTCTGTAATTGACTTTGGTACCGCCCAATCCATCAGTTCCTCGACCTTAGAAGGATCCACTGTCGCTACTTCTTTGGAAATCACATGTCCAAGGAAGTTCACGGATCCCAGCCAAAAGTCACACTTTGACAGTTTTAAATACAACTAGTTGTCCTTGAGAATTCCTAGAATAGTTCTCTAATGCTCTTCAATTTCTCCACGGTTTTAGAATATACCAGAATGTCATCCATAAATACCACTACAAAAGAATCCAAATACGGATGGAGAATCTGATTCATGTAGTCAATAAATATTGTCGGGATGTTCGTCACGCCGAATGGCATTACCAAATATTCAAAATGCCCCTACCTCGTCTTGAATGTAGTCTTAGGAATATCCTCTAATTTAACTCTGAGTTGATGATAACCCATTTGGAGGTCAATTTTAGAAAATACCACTGCTCCTCTTAACTGATCCATCAGGTCATCGATCCTATGCAATGGGTACTTGTTCATGATTGTGACCTTGTTCAATTGTCTATAATTGGTGCACAACCTCATACTCCCATCTTTCTTCTTCACCAACAACACCAGTGCACCACATAGTGAAACACTAGGACAAATGAATGGGTCCTGTTCCTACCACTAAGTCAATGGAGAACTCAACCTCTCGCACCGGAGGCAAATTCGGGATATCACCAGGAAATACCACAGGGAATTCATAGACCACCAGTATGTCCTCCACTTTGTGTAACACGCTGAATTTATCTTTCTTAAGATGTTGAAACAGTCGTGAAGAATGGGACACACTGCCAGATTCTCGCTTGAGCGAGAGGGTCTCGCTTGGGCGGGAGATGGCTCACTTAAGTGAGTGGAAAACTGGGAGATGCTGAAGGATTCTCGCGTGAGCGAGATTTGGCTCGCCTCGGCGAGGGAGAGGACTGTGGAGACTAGAGGATTCTCGCTTGAGCGAGAGTGCCAGTTTTGTGTTTTAAAATGGGCGGGATTTTCTCGCTTGAGCGAGAAAAGGCTCGCTTGATCGAGAACCCGACGACTGAACTTTGAAATAGAAACCCCAAACACTTTTAGGGTTAGAACTTCGGAGAAAATAGAGAGAAGGGATCATTTTCAAGAGTAAGGATTCGTGAGAATCATCTAGAAGCTTGAGAAGAGGTAAATCTCATGATTTTAACTCTCCTTCTCCCTTTGAAACTTGTTTTGGGTATTTGGGATCTCTTCTCATAATGTGAGAAACCATGGAAACTCTTCCTTTGTAGTTGTGGTTTGTTTTTTTTGGTTTCTCTTTTGTAAACTCTTTGTTTAGAGTTGGCATTCGAAAAAAGCAAAGGGTTTGTGAGTTGATTCATGAAAACCCCAAAACCCCCAAAATGAAAATGTGGTTAAAGAGGAAAATGGGTGAAATGTAGATGTAGAGGATGATTATGTGTTCTAATGATGAATATAAGATGAATATATATGTTTTTGATGTTTGGAAACTCCTAATGAAGTAACTTTGGAAACATTGAAAATGTGTGAATCTCTTACAAGATTAAAGATGAAATATGAGTTGTTTACATATATTATTATGAATAAATAACTGATTTTATTGTTGTGTCGTGGGAATGAGGATATATCCTAAGGTTGGAGGCGGTATCGGAGGAACTTGCCAAGTTACGAAGAATCCAACCCAACACTCACCAAGGTAAGGAGAAGTGTTTAATTGTATATGATGATAAAGAATGCGTGGATTTTCTGATTATAAATAGATGGTGAAGTAATGGGAAGAAAACCTATTTTTAGCTCCCTTAAGAGGTTGAGAAATGTTTGACTTGCCCTCGTGCTATTGGCTATTCGTAGCAGTGTATGACTTGCCCTCGTGGTATTGGCTATTGGTAGCAATGTATGACTTGCCCTCGTGGCATTGGCTATTCGTAGCAATGTATGAGTTGCCTTCGTGGTAATGGCTATTCGTAGCAATGTATGAGTTGCCTTTGTGGTAATGGCTATTCGTAGCAATGTATGACTTGTCTTCCTGGTATTGGCTATTTATAGAAAATGTCTAACTTGCCCTATGTTGTAAGATAAATGAACCAAGATAAACGTAAATGAGATAGATGATTAAGAAAGGAAAGGATTGAATTACATATGGGTATGATGAATGGGATAACGATGCGTTCGAGTAACATGTGGAATTATGAAGATAGTAAAGTTGATATATGTCAAAGTATTATTATATGTTATGATATGATTGTTTATCTAACTCTATTTAATGTGGATTATCATATGATTATGTCTGAATTTATGACATACTCCTTTGTGTTTTCTTTGTATTTCGTTTATGATAATCCAATTTCAGGTAAACAGGTGATTTGAGGATGCTTGATTAGGGGCCTTAGGAGCTTTAAAATATGGATTCTCTGATTATCTCTTTTGTATCATAACTGACTAAATGATGATTTGAATTATTGTAACTATGAGTATTATATTTCTGGATAATTGTAATCATGGGCATTATGGTTTTGGGAACCCATAACTATTTTGTATATCGTAATTACTGAGAGATATTAATATGAATTATGTTTTTCTGTCTAGTGAATATATGTTTGATTATCGCATGTAAAGACTATCATGAATTTGGAAAGATGACTAATGTAAAGTCATTGGGTCCATAATTATAAGTCATAAGTAAGAATATATATGTAAATGAATTAAAATAAGGAAAAAATTTCAAGGTAGAATTTGGGTCCTTACAATATGGTATCAGAGCGTAGTTAATTCTGCGGCCTAGGTTATGGCCTTACGTGCTTCTTTGTGACCTTTGTGTGATTGAATTATTTGGTTTGTACAAACTGTTGTGTGATTGTATGATCCTTGTCTGGTTAAAATTTGGTTTACTGACAAGTGAATGAATACAAGTACACATGGTTGGGAGAGGAAGAGCAGTGGGTCAGAATGTTCTGAATGACCTTTTGGCTCTGATGGTGGCTGCACTACAACATGTCAACGAGAATTTGCAGACTCTGAATTAGAACGCAACACCAAGTCCGACTTTGCACCCCCTGGTCCCACCAGGACCGACAGATTACCGAGGTCTGTATGAATTATGCAGGAGGAACCCCTGTCAGTTCCAAGGCGGATTTGCTCCTGATGTTTCCATTTAGTGGGTCCAAGGATTGGAGAGGATCTTCAGGGTAATGAGTTGTTCTGATGATCAAAAGGTGGCGTATGACACCTATATGCTAGTAAAGGAGGCCGAGAACTTGTGGGGATGGTCCGGAGACAAATTGAGACCGATGGGAAAATCATTAATTGGGAGGCCTTCATGGGTAAATTTCTCCAGAAGTACTTTCTCGCAGACTTAAAAAGGAAGAAGGAGATGGAATTCTTGAGGTTAGATAAAGGAAGTTTGACTGTGGGGGAATACGCTGCCAAGTTTGAGGATTTGGCCCGGTATTGTCCATATGTCGAACTTGAAGTGGACTGGAGGTCCAAATGTGTCAATTTTGAGATGGTTCTGAAACCTGAGCTGAAGGTGATATTTGGCCACCAAGAGATCTCTGATTTCCCTACACTAGTAAGCAAGTGCATGATGTATGAGGATGATGTGCGAGTGAGGGACACTACTGCTGGTAAAGTGAACTCTCCCCAGAACTATGGACCTCAACGCAACTTTATGCAAGGGAGAGGTAAAGAGAAGGTGGGTGATGACCGACGACCTTATGCCCCACCTAACGACCATCGTAACCGTAGCTACCAAGGGTCGAATCCTACTGTTGGATTCCAACCCGACACTTTTCCTTTGTGCAGTAAGTGTGGGCGGAGACATATGGGAACCATTTGTCCTGGCATTGGAAAAAGTTACTTTCAGTGTTAGGAACCGAGCCATATGAAGAAGTTTTGTCCGAAGTTGAATCAGGGTGTGAATGCTGCTAGTGACGGACGGTCCAAGTGTACTAAATTTGAATCGGTCTTGAAGCTCAAGTTGAAGATGATGTTGTGAATAAGATCTTGCTCCTGACCTTGGCATAGTTTTGATGAAGACACCAATATCACAAAAAGAAGATAGGAAGAAGACCTACAAAGACTATTGAAGACAAAGCTTCAAGATTTATAGTCTAAGTCTTTAGGTACTTCTATCCTTACAACTCATTTATTTACTTAGTTAATAATGCTCAAAATTGTTTTCAAGAAAATCAGATTAATCTAAGTGTGAATAAAAATAATTTTCAAAAACAAAATGTAACGGGTTACCATACTTGAGTAACAAGTTACATGAGTGAAAAAAGAGTTTTCAAACCTCTAATATCTATGAGTAATCCATTACAGACTTTGGAGTAACAGATTACCATTTTTAGAAAGCAGGGTAATCGATTACTCAAAGCAGTGTAATTGATTACACTAAGGCAAATTCACAAAGCTGTCAAACATTGTTGTTGAGTAATCGATTACTCAAATCCAGTAATTGATTACACTGTGTGAATTTTCAAAAAGCTGTTAACAGGATTGTTGGGTAATTGATTACCCATTTGCAGTAATCGATTACTGAGAGCTGTTGCAACAGTTTTCAGATTTCAAGTGAAGAGGTTTCACTCCAAACTGATTGCTTTTCATTCCAAACGAAACCTACTCATACCTAAGGGTATTATGGTTGATTGGAAGCCTATATAAAGGCGTTGAAACACTCTCACAATATATAATAACATACAACAACTTTCATAATAAAATCACACAAAGGTCTTACACTTTTTTGAATTTTCTGCACTTTTCAAAGCAACATACTCTCAAAATTTCTAAGTATTTCTGAGTTGCTTCAAATTTCTTTCCAAACATTTTCAAGTTAAAGGAGCATTATTATCTAACCGCTTCGATCGTTGATCCTCGGGAAATCATATGATGGGCTCTACCAATCCTTTTGGCAGTGATGGCGCATCCATTAACCGTCCACCGATTTTTCAGTGGCGAGGGGTACGCCTACTAGAAAGTGAGGACGAGAAGAAGAGAGTACACATATTAATGTAACACCCTAGATTTCATTCTCCTAAAGTATTTTATGTCAAAAAGGTCTATGATATACTGCTGAATTCTCGCTTGCGTGATAGGAGACTCACCCAAGCGAGGGTGACATCATTTCTCCTAGGATTTTCCCTAGAATTCTCACCTGAGCGAGAGTTGGCTCACCTGGGCGAGAGAGGCCCTCTAGAGGCTGTTGATTTCTTGCCTGAACGAGAATTTTCTCCCCTGAGCGAGAGGAGTGTGCGGAGGCTGTTAAATTCTAGCTTGAGCGAGAATCCCTAGCTTGAGCGAGAGCGTCAGAGTTTGAAACTTTAATAGGCGGGGATTTCTCGCCTGGGTGACGTGTTCTCGCTTGTTCGAGAATCTAAAACCCTGAACCCTAAAATAGAGCCCCAAACACGAAAAGAGGGGTGGTTTTTGGGAGAAAAGAGAAGAGGAGGCGATTTTCTTGGCAAGAGCTCGTGTAGAGGAATGGTATTCGTAAAATGTTGATTTTAGGAAACCCCAAAACCTAGATACAAAATGGTGAAGGAAAAGGGGTGAAATGTTAAGTGGTAATGTGGTTTATGAGTAGTAATGTAGATTGAGGGGTTAAATGTGTTCGATTTACATACTTGAAGTTCCTAACAGAAATGGCTTTGAAAATCATTGTAATAAGAGTTATTTTTGTAGTTGAAATATGCAATATGAGTTGTTGTATGATATTATGAATATATTATTGATTATGGTTATTGTGTGTGGTATGGATGAGGTAAGACCCTAAGGTTGGAGGAGGCGGAGTAGAGGCTAACAAGTTACCAAACACCAATGCCAACGCACGCGATGGTAAGGGAGAAGCATTTCCATTATTAGTGAAATAATGTGGAAGGTAAGCTTATTGAGTATGTTATTATGAGAATATCATTAATTTTGGGTCAAAGTGAGTCATGTAAGAAGATTATTAAAAATTAGGAAATCAAAAATCCTAAAGATGGCATACTTCACAATGAATTCTAAGAAATGCAAAGAGCTGGGAAAAATGAAACACACTAGAATAAAAAGATCAAAGAATCAAGATATCCATGAAGATCATCCAATGAATTCAAACATGCAAAGAAACCAATTAAATAAAGAGGTGAGTCACAACAATGATAGATCCTCACAAGATATGCTCTCTAAAGTGTTTACACTCATGTGTCTTAGGTTGTAAGTATTTACACTCAAGGCACTTCACGGAAACAAACACAACCATAAGCTTGATAAGTTTCTAACATCAACATGACCAACACAAGCACATAGTAATCAAAAGGACTTTTGAAGGTTGTAATGGGGCCAAGGACAAGGTAGGATAAAATATGGATATGTAACTTAAACCAAGGGAATATAAGAGTAATGGGGAATAAGTAAAAAGTAAGACAAAATCAACCCCAAAATTAGCAAATTACCCTCTATTTCCAATCCTCTTTACCGGTCAACTTTTATGTCTTGTTTTTTTTTTCTTTTTGTTTTTGTTTCTTTTCTTTCTTTTTTTGTTTTTTTCAAGCAATGCCACACTTATTTACACAAAAGTATCAACCAACCAACCAATGAGTCATACCCAAGAATTAGAAGAAATGAAGAACAATGTACCCTTACTTTAATACCTATTCCCAAAACAATTCCAAAATTCCCTAAGGTTAGGATAATCATGGTTTTTCTCTTATAGGCTTGTAATGAGCTATAGAATAAAGAAATGGTAAAGAGGCTCAAAGGGGCTAGCGAAGGATAATGTCATTCAAGGTAGGCTATATGGCATGTGGCTTATTGAAAAGAAATGCCTAAATCACTTCAAAATGTGCAATGTGAAAATCAAGTATCAACAAGAAACATGTCAAGTTCTAGAGTGGAAGTAATCAAGAGTGCAACAATCACACATGAAAGAATACTAGATGGCATACATCAATCCATCCTCAATTAAGGCTCAAAATCTCACAAGGGACAAGACTATCACAATTGCCTCAACCTCTCAATTCTCAAAAGTAACTTAGCACACAGAAAATGCATGGATTCACAACACAATATATCAAGAATCAACTAAAACAAAGCATGAGAGAAAATGCCCAAAATCTAAGCAAAATCTAAGAATAAAAGAAAAGCATGCATCAACAAAAACATTCATTAGTCTCCCCTCCACACTTAAACGTCACATTGTCCCAATGTAGCACAGATAGAATATCCACACAATTATATCAACAATTGTAATTGACAAGTGAAATAAAAGTAAAGAAGGAGAGAAAGAAAGAAAGACTCCCTGAATCATGGAGGGAGGAAATCAAACTCATAACTAGAAAGGACATTCCCCAAAGCATAAACAACAATGTTGCACTCAAGGTCAAACGGGGGGTGTCCAATCAGGTGCCTGCAAAACATATGGAAAGAAAGTAGCAAAGCTAGGCTTTGTTGCAGCTTGCACCTGAACAAATAAATCAGATTGTTGTATGATTCATGCATCAATTGTGTTAGTGAAATGTGAATGTGTAACAGGAAAATCAACAACAATATTAAGAAACTCATCAATACAAGAGCCACACAGCTCAGAATCAGTGCATGCATGGCAAGTGTACAGTGAAGTGCAAGGAACATCAATATCACTGTTCAAAAACTTATCAATGCAAAAACTACATGTTTCAGAATTAGTGCATGCATGACAAGTGTATGGATCATTCAATGATGGGGCATGAAAATAATGAAGAAAATTAGAAAGGTGTGTATCATTGAACTTATGGAGAAAATCAAGGTGGAAAACAGAATGGCCCTCGGATGGATGCTTTAAAGCATAAAAAATGTTAAAACAAGCCACTTTATCATTGAATTCCATAAAAAGTATCCCAGCATGGACATCGATCATGGTTCGGGTTGTTCTCAAGAATGGTCTCCCCAAAATAATTGGAACTGTGTTACTAGGGGATCCCTCTTCCATATCAAGAATGTGAAAATCAGTAGGAAAGATCAATTGATCAACCCGAACCAAGACATCCTCAACCAAACTGGCAGGGTATGTAGTACTCCTATTTTCTAATTGGATTACCACACCCGTGGGTTGCAAAGGTCCAAGTGAAAGGAATTTAAATACATTCATAGGCATAACATTAATGGATGCTCCTAAATCAAGCATGGCATTTTCAAATTTTCTATTACCTATGATGCAAGGTACAGTAAATGTACCTGGGTCCTTACACTTTTCTAGGATGTGAGGAATAGGCATACCTATCATGGCAGAAACATTCCTTCCCATATTGATCCTTTCATTACCTTTAAGCTTCCTCTTGTGAGTGCACAATTCTTTCAGAAACATGGCATATCTCGTAATCAGCTTGATGGGATCAAGGAGAGGTATGTTCACCTCAACCTTTCTGAATGTATCCAAGAGATCCTTGTCCAGCTCTTCCGTATTCCCCATCTTCTTGGTTGGAATGATTTTTGGTGGAAATGGAAGAGGAATGGAAAATGGTTGTTGTGCAGCACTTGAGGAAGGTTGATTTGCTTGAGTTTCTCTTGTTGTGTTCTCATTTTCTTCTAAAACGGATTTATTCCTTTTTGATGCATCCACATCATGTTCTTGAAAGTGTGCATGTCAAGAGGAACACGTTGGAAAGCTCTCTTTATGTGTCATGGTTTTGATGAGGACAACTTGTGCGAATAAGAGCTTGAAGATCATCAACAAATCAACGTGCTTAAGTCTTCTGATTGGTACTAAGCTTATACTAGAGATTAGTTTAAGTTGAGTCTAAGGCTTAAGTCACCTAATACATGTCTCATATGCATAAATCGTTTAAATCATTTTCATTTTGAGATATGTCATTCATAATATGTTCATGCATCACATAAATACATGTATATGTGCATTCTAGGCATAAACTAAGTGTTAAACATGTATGAATTAAGTGCATAACGTATTTGAGTTTTTTACACATGAAAATATGCTGTTAATCGATTAAGGCATAGGTTAATCGATTAATCTAACTGTTTGAACAGTTTAATCGATTAAGGCATTCGTTAATGGATTAACTGGGTTTCAGAATTAATTCTTTATAAACTGCGTTTTTCAGAATTAATCTTAGAAGTTGAATGTTGCATTTTTAGAAAGTTAGAGCATTTTTCGTGATAATTGTTGCATCTAATTGTTAATGCATTTGTGAGTTTAGAAAAGAGAGAATTCCATGCTTTAGGATTGAGTGCATTACATGATATATTTCTCATCTTTTCATATCACATGTTCATGCATATTATTGATGCTTCTTGATTAGATTTTTACATTCAATGCATTCTGTTTTCAAACTAATACATCTTCATATTGCATGAGTTTGTATTAGGTGATTAGAGTAAAGTGTTTTCTTGTTAGATATAAGCTTTGTAATAGCTTAAGTTTACTCTATTTTCTTTTTGATTGAGAAATTGTTGTAACATTGGGAATCTCGAGGTGTCGTATCGCCGAAGAGATTGAGTGTATCTTCATTGTGTTTAGACTTAGAGATAAGGAAAGAACAGAGGTTTTTGGCTGGGGCTACGCCGAAAGAAAGGTTTTCTTTGTCGGTAGGAAGGGAGTCAAACCATAGAATAAGAGTCTTTATTATCTTGTATTGTCTAAGTGTTGTAATTGGATGATGTGTATGTAATAACATTGATTCGATTATAGTGAAGAAAATCTCCCAAATCAGCCGGGAGGCCTGGATGTAGTTTGCGGTGGACAAGCAAACGAACCAGGATAAAAATTCGTGTTGCAGGATTTTTATCTCTCTCTTTATTGCATTTAATCGGTTAACTTGTATAGTGGATTTAATGGCTAATATGTTTCTGTGCTATACTGTTAATACTCAGATAAATCTGTAAATTCATTTTGTTATCGATTAATTTTCGTGCAAGTAATCGTATCTGTCTAAGCTTACTGTTTCTGTTTAATCGATTAAGTCAAGTTTGTTAATCGATTATACTCATTCTGTTCATTGATTAAGTTGATTGTGTTGATTGTGTTAATCGATTATCCTTGTTCTGTTAATCGATTAATTAGGTGTATTTCAGCATTAAGTGTTGTTTTTCGAAAAGCGGATATTCTAACCGCTACACCTATTCAACCCCCCCCCCCCCTTCTAGGTGTATTGTAACCACTGATACCTAACAAGTGGTATCAGAGCTAGTACGAAGTGCTAGCTCAACCGCGTATTTGTGATCCTAAGGGAAAAAGGAATGGGTTCGTCAAACCCATTTGGTGGTGATGGTTCATCCATTAATCGACCACCTCTATTCAGTGGTGAAGGGTATGCCTACTGGAAAGTCCGCATGCAATTTTTTATTGAAGCCATAGACTCGGATATTTGGGAATCCGTAGTCAACGGCCCTTTCGTTCCACAGCATCTTGTGGACAATGAACCTAAAGACAAGCCTAAAAGTCTATGGACCGATGATGAGCGCAAAAAGGTCCAGCTTAACCTACGCGCCAAAAATATCATCACATCGGCCCTATCCTATGATGAGTTCTTTAGAGTCTCACAGTGCCAAAATGCAAAAGAAATGTGGGACACTTTACAAGTGACTCACGAAGGCACTAGCGAAGTCATGCGCGCTAGATTAAATGCGCTGACCCACGAATATGAGTTATTTCGCATGTTACCTAGTGAATCAATCAGTGATATGCAAAAGCGATTTACTCATATTGTTAATCATTTAGTTGCTCTAGATAAATCATTTGCCAGAGGTGAACTAACTAATAAAGTTTTGCGTTGTCTTGAGAGAAAATGGCAACCAAAGGTAACTGCAATTGTTGAATCCAAAGACTTGGACTCTATGCCTCTAGCTACACTATTTGGAAAGCTTCAAGAGCACGAAATGGAATTGGGTCGCTTGACTATGCACGAAGATTCAGACCGGAAGAAGAAAAATATCACGTTGAAGGCCGCGACCTCCAAATCAAAAGTAGAAAAAGATGATGATGAATCTGACTCCGATCTAGATGATGAAACTATGAGTCTCCTTGTTCTAAAATTTAGCAAATTCATTAAAAGAAAAGGTGGACTCAAAAAGTTTCAAAAGAAAGAAGCAAGAGAATCAACCAACAAAGGCAACAACAACAAAGATCGCTTCACTTGCCATGAGTGTGGAAAAGCAGGACACATGAGATTTCAATGTCCTACCTATCTGAAAAAGGTTGATTCAGAGAAGAGCATTCCCAGGGAATTCAAGTCCAAGAAAGCTTACATTGTATGGGATGTACCTGAGGAGGAAACGACATCAAGCACCTCTAGTGAGGAGGAGTCAGCGAAGCTATGTCTGATGGCTAGATCTGACAACGATGGGAACTCAGACTCACACGAGGATAATAATGAGGTATATTCTGACACCTCATCCACTTCGGATGACTCACCCTCTTATGATGTTTTATATGATGCTTATGTTGAGTTACATGAGGAACTAAAGAAATTGGCAAGGATAAACATTGATAAGAAAAGGGTAATCCTTAAAAATGAAGAGAAAATAAGCCAACTACAAAAAGAATTAGATGAATTAAAATTAGAAAATGAAACTTTAGATCTCATCTATTCTTGTAGCACATGTAACTGCTTTGCTAATAATTTATGTCAAAAACCTGTATGTGAGACTTGCGAGACTTTGCAAGAAGACAATTTTAAACTAAAAGAAAAACTCGAATGTCTCACAAACAGTAAAGAACAATTAGACACTCTGCTTAGTCAAACAAGAAACGTTGGTGATCGTACTGGTCTAGGTTTTACTCGCTCGGCTAAAAATAAAAGACCATATAGAAAACTTGTAGCTCATACTAAAAATAAAGATCATAAGCATTCACCTACATGTTTTTATTGTAATACATATGGTCATACTTCTTATTCATGTTATATTAGAAAGTATGGTATACCTAGCGGAGTTTATGTATGGATAAAGAAGGGAGATAATTCCCTAATCACTAACAGAAAAGGACCCAATATAAATTGGGTACCTGAGAAAAGCAGGTGATCTGTTTTGCAGGTATGTCTTTGAACACAAGGACAAAAATGGTATTTAGACAGTGAGTGTTCGAGACATATGACAGGTGACAAATCAAATTTCCTAGATCTCTCACTTAAAGGAAAAGGATACGTCACGTACGGAGACAACAACAAGGGAAAGATACTTGGCACTGGAACAGTTGGTAACTCATTTCAAACTCAAATTGAAAATGTCCTTTATGTTGAAGGACTAGAACATAATCTTCTGAGTATAAGCCAACTCTGTGACAAATGTAATCGTGTATCTTTCGATTCTGACTGTTGCATCATTCGTGACATTTTATCTAATAATGTTAAATTTGTTGGTCATCGTATAAATAATATTTACATGGTTAACTTGGATGATGTCACCACATTATTTTCAAAATGTTTTATTTCTAAAGAAAATGACATCTGGCTCTGGCACAGACGCATTGCACATATTCATATAAAACATCTAGATAAATTGTCATCAAACGAACTAGTTGAGGGGCTACCAAAACTAAATTTTAAAACTAAAGAGATTTGAAACACTTGTCAAAAGTGTAAACAAACCAAAAATTCTTTTAAAACAAAAATGTGATATCCACTTCAAGACCTTTGGAGTTACTCCATATGGACTTGTTTGGACCATCACAAATCATGAGTTTTGGTGGTAGCTACTATGCTCTAGTTATTGTTGATGATTTCTCTCGATTTATATGGACATTATTTTTATCTGCGAAAAGCGACGCCTTCAAGTCTTTTAAAAATCTTGCCAAGCAAATTCAAAACCAACTTAACCTGAAAATAGTATATATACGAAGTGATCACGGGGGAGAATTTGAGAACTTTCAGTTCGACAAATTCTGCGATAAGCTTGGCATTGTGCATCAGTTCTCTGCTCCTCGCACTCCACAACAAAATGGAGTTGTCGAGAGGAAAAATCGCGTGTTAGAAGAATTAGCGAGAACCATGCTTAATGAAAGTAATACCCCCAAATACTTCTGGGCAGATGCAGTTCATACTGCATGTTATGTTATAAATCGAGTACTTTTAAGGCCTAATTTGAATAAAACTCCTTATGAACTATTAAAAGGCCGTAAACCAAACATATCCCATCTTCACGCTTTCGGTTGCAAATGTTTTATATTAAATAATGGAAAGCGGGCTTTAGGAAAATTCGATTCAAAAGCCGATGATGGAATATTTTTGGGATACTCGATTCATAGCAAAGCGTTCAGAATTTTTAATAAATATTCAATGCAAGTTGAAGAGTCTATCCATGTACAATTTGACGAATCTTCTCCAAAAGAGAAGAGAAAGGTCGTATCTGATGATGTTGTAGGTGCTTTGGAAGAAGCAATCTAAAAGAACATGGATAATGAAGAAGCAACTAATGAAGAATGTCAAACCAAATCTCTGGAGCATTCAAATATGCCAGTTGTGTGGAAAACCAAGAAAGCTCACCCGATCGACAAAGTAATAGAATTTTCTGAGATGATGCAGGGGGAGTTCGAAATGTCTATGATGGGACAACTCACATTCTTTCTAGGACTTCAGATAAAGCAACTAGAAAGTGGGATATTCATCCATCAGGCAAAATATTGCAAAGAGTTGCTCAAGAAATTTGAAATGGACAATTGTAAGGAAGCTTTCACTCCTATGGCATCTGCTTGCTACCTAGATAAGGACGAAAAAGGAAAAGCAATAGAGGTAACAAAGTATCGAGGAATAATTGGGTCATTACTTTACTTAACTGCAAGTCGACCTGATATCATGTTTAGTGTATGTATGTGTGCACGATTTCAATCATCACCTAGAGAATCACATCTTAAAACTGTTAAAAGAATCATGAGATATTTAAAAGGAACAACTAACATGGGATTATGGTATCCTCGGGATGCCTCACTATCCTTGGTAGGTTATTCCGATTCCGATTTCGCCGGATGTAAATTGGATCGGAAAATCACTAGTGGTACTTGTCACTTGTTGGGCAGTTCATTAGTAGCATGGCACAACAAAAAGCAAGCCTGTGTTGCTTTGTCCACCGCCGAAGCGGAATACATTGCCGCTGGTGTGTGTTGCGCTCAAATCCTTTGGATGAAGCAGCAACTCAAGGACTATGGTCTTAAACTTGAAAAGATCCCTATTAAATGCGATAATACAAGTGCCATAAACCTATCCAAGAATCTCGTTTTGCATTCTAGAACTAAGCATATAGAAATTAGACATCATGTTTTGCGTGATCATGTACAAAAAGGTGACTGCGTTCTTGAATTTGTTGAAACTTCTAAACAGTTAGCTGATATTTTTACCAAGCCCCTTCCCAGGGATACTTTCTTTGTTCTAAGGAGAGAACTTGGAATTCTTGATGAACAATATCTCGATTGAAATTGTTTAGTTGTTTGCATTATCGTCTTGCCTCTATATGCCTATGTGTCTTTTGCTTAAATGATATATGTTAAAAAGCAAAAATATGTCTCTTGATTAACTCTTTCTGTGATTATGAATGTCTCGATTAATCCGTCACAATGCATGCATGAGCCCTAAAAATTGAAACCATTCTACTGCATAAAAATCAATTTTTACTATGATTAATCGATTAAACACTTGCTGTTAATCGATTACCTAGGCATCAGTTTTTTTTTTTGAAAATTCGAATTTTACATTGGTTTAATCAATTAAACCTGCCCGTTAATCGATTAAAACCAGCATTTTAAAGGCAGACAGCAATTCGGTTTTACACTTTTTTTGGCATTTTCTCAACCTCTCTTATACTTTGAGTTTCTGAATCAGTAGCACAACTAATCCAAGTGCACTAAAGTAGAAAACCTCATCCTAACCCTCTCAAACCATCAAGAAATCACACTTTCACATCCTCATTTCACCCCATTTCCAATTTTCCACCAAACAAAACCCTAGGTTAGGTTTGCCTAAATCCTTCTCTGCTCATTCAACGTTATTTCGGGTTCAACTATATAATGGAGCAAGGTCGCACAAAAAGGGTCAAGACCTCAGCTACTCGTGTACGAAGAAGGGAAGTCGATTCACCTTCCACTCGGGACCGCGGTGACCCCTATTACTCACTTATCTTGCAAGAAAACCGTTTGGCAAAATTTCAAGGTCGCAAACCCACGTACATAAGGTATGTTGATTTAACCTGGTTGGCGGAACAAAATTTTAGTTTCCCGCATGATATGGAAGCTTAGGGAACTGTTCATTTTTGGAATTAAAGGGACAAATTTACCCTGCTCTAGTTAGGGAATTTTATGCAAATTTTAGATACAAGGATGGAAAGTATTGTCTATGATTTCTGGTAATCTGTTTGAACTTAATGATGATATGTTTATGAATGTCGGTGGTTTATCATCTTCTGGTTATGGAATAGGAGATTGTTCCTGGGTTAAGGAGAACTTTGATCCTACTGAGGTTTATAAGTCATTTCTTATAGGCCCTCACTTATACATTCAGGGTCAACTGACCAAAGCTGGGTCATTATCTGTTGAGAACAGACTGTTGCATTATATTATTGCTTACATTTTGGTGCAGAGGAACACGAATCACGCACAACCTACTGTGAATGATTTGCGTTTCATGTATGCTGTAAAGAATAATGTAATGATCAACTGACCTAAGGAGATTTTGAAAATAATGAACAGTGTGTCTCTGTCTCAGTCGAAGCTGCTTCCCTATAGTATTTTCATTTCACGCATTGTTGATTATCTGCACATTGATGTTTCTGATACCATCATTGTTGAGTACACTGATAAGGATCATCTGGTTGGTGAAAGCCTCATTCATAAAATGGGTATATACAAGTATGGTACTACTTGGCAATACCAAGAGTACTACACTACTATTGGTCTACAGCGACCACAGTGGCATGGGTGATCAGCACGTGAGATTTGAGGTATACAGCGACCACAAGAGTTTGAAGTACCTATTTGATCAAAAGGAATTGAAAATGAGGCAGAGACGGTGGATGGAATTCCTTAAGGATTATGATTTTGGGCTGCAGTACCATCCGGGAAAGGCCAATATGGTGGCCGATGCTCTAAGTCGGAAATCTTTACATATGTCGGCATTGATGGTTCGAGAAGGGAAACTGATTGAAGAGTTCAGGGATATGAACTTGGAAGTTCAGATAAAGCCTCAAAGTATAATTCTAGGGATTGTTAAAGTCACAAATGGACTGTTCGATCAAATCCGGGTAATGCAAGTGGAGGATATTGAGCTAATAGCTAAACGGGATTTGATGCTAAGTGGTAAGGAAACTGATTTCGCATCGGACCCTAGTGGATTGTTGCGTTACAAAGGGAGAGTTTGTGTGCCTCGTGATGTGGAGTTGCGAAAGAGTATTTTAGAGGAGTCACACAAGAGTAAAATGAGTTTTAACCCGGGGACTACAAAGATGTACCAAGATTTGAAAAAGCTGTTTTGGTGGTCTAGGTTGAAAAGGGATGTGGCTTTGTATGTCTCGAGTTCTCTTGTTTGTTAGAAAGCCAAGATTGAGCACCAACGGCCAGCGGGAGAACTACAATCCCTAGAAATTCCTGTTTGGAAATGGGATAGTATCTCCATGGATTTTGTATCGGGTTTTCCAAGGACTCAGAACGGCTATGATTTGATATGGGTGGTAGTGGATCGGTTAACTAAATCTGCACACTTTCTGCCTATAAACATGAGATACTCTTTGGAGCGATTGGCGGAACTGTATATCCGAGAAATAGTTCGTTTGCATAGGATACCGTCGAAAATTATATCAGACAGGGATCCCCGTTTCACTTCCAACTTTTGGACTAGTTTGCAGTCTGCATTGGGAACTAAGTTGAAGTTGAGTTCAGCTTATCATCCACAAATGGACGGTCAATCGGAAAGAACAATACAGTTACTGAAGGATCTTCTGAGGGCTTGCGTCTTGGAACAACCAGGGAGTTGGGATGACATGTTACCTCTGATTGAATTTACTTACAACAATAGCTTCCATTCGAGTATTGGAATGGCACCTTATGAGGCGTTGTATGGTAGGAAATGTCGAACTCCAGTGAGCTGGTTTGAGACTGGAGAGAACTTGATATTGGGGCCCGAGCTGGTCCAAGAGACTACGGATAAGATCAAGAAAATCCGAGAGAACATGAGGATCGCCCAGAGTCGGCAGAAAAGCTATTACGATAAGAGGCGGAAACCCCTTGAGTTTAATGAGGGAGATCATGTTTTCATGAGAGTAGTTCCGACTACCTGAATTGGTAGGGTGCTGAAGTCTCGCAAGCTGACTCCGAAATTTATTGGACCATATCAAATATTGTAAAGGATTGGGCCCGTAGCATATCGGATTGATTTGCCTCCGTTGTTGTTGAACCTTCATAATGTGTTTCATGTGTCTCAGTTAAGGAAGTACGTTGGAGATCCATCTCATGTGGTAGAATCTGATCAGATAGAGCTGAAGGATAACTTGACCTTTTCGACATTACCCGTGAGGATAATGGATACCAGTATCAAGAGACTAAGAGGTAAGGAGATTCCGTTGGTGAAAGTACTGTGGAGCCAAGTAGACGAAGGGGATGCTACTTAGGAGATGGAACATGACATGAGGGAGGATTACCCTCATTTGTTCGAAACGAGGTATGTTTAATTTTCGGGGACGAAAATTCTTATAAGAGGGGGAGGATTGTAACACCCTAAGTTTAAGTCTTCAAAATTATAGTATCAGTCCTGGAAGTCTCGCTTGAGCGAGAGATTCTCGCCTGGGAGAGAAAGGCTCACCTGGGAGGGTTAAATCTTGGGCTATACTGGAGGATTCTCGCCTGAGCGAGAGTTGTCTCGCCTGGGCGAGAAATGGCATTTTGGGACAGTTGAGACTGTGAGATTCTCGCTTGAGCGAGAGGGTCAGATCTGAGTTTTTAAAATAGGCGGGATTTTCTCGCTTGAGCGAGAAAGGACTCGCTTAAGCGAGAACCCGACGCTGTTACATTAAATAGGGGACCCCAAACACATTTATGGGGGTTAACCTAGAGAGAAGTGAGAAAAGGGAGCATTTTCAAGAGCAAGAAGGCTTGTGAGTCATTTAGAAGCTCGAGAAGAGGTAAACCTCATGATTCTAACTCTCTTTCTCTCTTTCAAACTCATTGTGGAGTGTAAAGGACCACTTCTCCGAAGGTGAAAAACCATTGAAACTCATCCTTTTGAGTTATGGTTCATTTTATGTTGTTTCCCTCTTGTAACTCTTGGTTTAGAGTTGGTATTTCAAGAATAGAATGGATTTGTGGGTTGATTCATAAAAACCCCAAAACCCTAAAGTGAAAATGTGGTAAAAGGGGAAATGAGTAAAATGCTAGAGGTAGAAGATGAGTTTACTTTCTAATGTTGAAATAGGAGATGAATATGTATGTTTTAGATGTTGTAAACTTTTGAAAGTAGTTCAACAACATGGAACATGTGTTAAATATCTTGTGTGGTTAAATAATGCAATATGAGTTATTTATGTGATGTTTGGAATAAATGACTAACATTGTGTTGTATGGTGGGAATGGGAAATATCCTAGAGTTGGCGGCGGTGTCGGTGGAACTAGTGCAGTTACCAAGAACCCAACCCAACACTCACCAAGGTAAGGAGGAGTCTTTAAATAGCATATGGAAATGGATAATATGTTTATTTTCTGAGTGTGTATAATGATAAAGTGATGAATCGCTTAGTTATGGTAAACATATATGGCGATGTTTATGATAATGGAACGCGTGGATTTACTGTTTAAAGATTGATGATGTATCAATGAAAATAAAATATGTTTTTAGCCGACCATAATTGGTTAGCGACTTTGGCTCAAGTTATGTAGCGATGCTTTGGCTCAAGCTATGTAGCAAAACTTTAGCTCAAGTTATGTAGCAAGACTTTGGCTCAAGTTATGTAGCAATGCTATGGCTCAAGCTATGAAGGAAAACTTTGGCTCAAGTTATGTAGCAATACTTTGGCTCAAGTTATGTAGCGATGCTTTGGCTCAAGCTATGTAGCAAAACTTTGGCTCAAGTTATGTAGCGATACTTTGGCTCAAGTTATGTAACAATACTATGGCTCAAGTTATGCAGCAAGACTTTGGCTCAAGTTATGTAGCAATACTTTGGCTCAAATTATGTAGCAATACTTTAGCTCAAGTTATGTAGCAATGCTTTGGTTCAAGCTATGTAGCAAAACTTTGGCTTAAGTTATGTAGCGATGTTTTGGCTCAAGCTATGTAGCAAAAATGAATTTTTAAAACAAATGGTTTACTAACCCCTTTGAAATGTGGATTATCTTATAATGGTATTTATTGTTTTGATGACTTACTCCTTGTATTTTTTGTGTATTTGGTATTGATAATCCCATTGCAGGTAAACAAGGTAGTTGAGGATGCTTGGTTCTGGGCTTTCGGAGCTTAGGACTTGGATCTTCAATTTTTGCTTTTTGTGTTGAAAAATTGCTATTTGGATGATTGTATTCGTAACCATTTAACTTATTAACATTTTTTAGTAATGTTGGATATTATTAACTATGGGTGATTTTCGAAACTCATAGTTAAACATATGCGGTAATTACCGGTGAAAGTTATACATGAATTATGTTTTCCGCAATATGAGATATATGTTAACATCATGTACTGTAAAGGTGGTTTTACGAATTGATTATGGGGAAAATTAGAGTAAGATGTGGAATGTATGTATAAAAGAATTAAAATAAAGGAAAAATTTTCAAGGGTAGAATTTGGGTCCTTGGATACACATACTGTCATAAGTAAAATCAGGGGCAGTCAGCTCCCTTAATGTCCTCCCATGGGGACCAGGAGGAGTTGGTGGATGAGCCATATTTTCAGAATGAACAGAATGGTCAAAATTAGGAAATGCAACAGAATGCATAGAATCACTATATTCAGAATGCACAGAAACAGAATGCTCAGAAGTAGTATTTTCAGTAACAAGATGTTCAAAAACATAAACAAAATTAGTATCTAAAGTCCTATTTTGTCTAACTAATCTATGATATGTTCTATCAATTTCAGGATTTATTGAATGCAAAATCCATGTATTCCTCCTAGTCATGCATTAAAGTCAACAGTAGGAACAAAGTAGGAACAAAGTACGAAAGTAATGGAAATGCATTTTATAATTGTAGAATCAACCAAGTCTTTGCATCAATAACATCCTAAAATCATATAGAACATGTACAATTCTGACATACTACGTCTGTGGCAATAGATATAACTTCTTTTTCTACCCCAAATTCATGTCATACGTCCAATTCTGATATACAGAGACAAAGTTATGCTAAAAATAGATTTTCAACTATTCACTTTTCACCGTCAAGTTGTATCTCACAAACTATAGCTCGGAAAGTGATTCTATTTTCTTTGGTGTTCAATGTGATAGCAACCCATCAATGGCCATCAACATGGATGATATTATGGGCCTAGGAGGGCCCATAACTCGGGCCAGGGTCAAGAAAGCACAAAGCACTCTTGGCCAACTCATTCTAAACACACTAGCCTCAATTGTGCCAAGTGACAACATGAGGCCTATAATGTGCCTCACCTTAGAGGACATTACCCTTGAAGGCCACGGCCAAACAAGGGATGACTAAAGGCTTTTGTATTTATTGTTTTAATAATAAGTGGCCTTAAACCCACATTATTCCTTGTAATTATTGTTATTTTACTTTCATTATTATCTAATAAATGTGCCTTTTTTATGTAGGAATATCATGATCCAGCCCAAAGCCACGTTGGAACCTGACTGAGCAGCTGACCTGGCCAGGGCGCCACATTTCCCGTATCATGACTAGACCAGGCGCCCAAAGCTAACCGAGCATATGACTAGACCAGGCGCCACTTTTTCCTCCTCATGTGTGAAGGCCACGTCCAAGCGTGCTGACTAGGCCAAGGCGCCACATCTTCAGCCAAATCATAAATGATGTTTTTCAAACACGACCAAGCATAAGGCAAGAAATCCACACATTCAGCTCGGCTTAAACAAGGAACATTAAGGCTAGATACAAATTTGAATCAACCATTAAGGGAGGCTTGCAACATTAAAGAGGAGTTTTAAAGCGATCCCACACTTTCCTCTCAAGCCACTATTTCAATCAAGTCTTATTCAAAATTCAATTATGGGATGAGCACAATTTCAAACAAGACTTGAAAGCACCATCCCACTTCTTCCTCTCGTGTTTAATGCATTCATGGCCAAACAACAAGCCTTGAGTAAACTTCTACACGTGGTCTATTTTCAAATTCAAAAGAGAGTGAAGATACATCCCTTATTCTCCTCCTCGGCTTAAAGGGAATTGTAAATGGACAAGCATCTCACGAAGCTTGCTTGGTTTGTCATTCATGACCGAATCAAATTCAAACTAGGGCCTTTAATACAAATTGCACGTGTAGCTTAAGTTTAATTAGGCACTTATTATCCTTTAACTTTGTAGTTTGAAATTACATTTTCAAAATAGAAGGGAAGCCTCACGGCCAACCCATACTATATATGTAAACTACACCATATGAATAAAGCTACGTTTAATTTTAAGAAAAACAATTTAGTGAGTTTTTCTCCTAAGTTTGTTGGTTTAACCAAGAGTATTGTTCTTATCAAACATCCTTGTTTGTGGCGAACTCCCCTTGGCTTATCGAACAACCTTTGTTTGTGGCGCCTTCCCACCTCATTCTTCTTCATCTTATTTTATCATTCACAACCTCAAACAACAACCATGCCTCAACCTAATACACCCAAACACAACCCAAACGAGCCAAATATAAGACCATGGCCTAAACACAATCATAATCCTAACCGAACCAACCAAGCCTAAACACTTAGCCACTCTTGGCCAAACACCAAACCCACACACACCTAAACCACTAAAACACCCTCGGCCAAGAAAACAACAATACACAACCTTAGCCTATCAAAATCCAAAAGCCAACCGAAACTCTCATAAAACAACCAAAACAACCAACAAAAAGTCTTCTTAAAATCTTTAACTCAACTTCAAGCAAAACGATCATACAAAAATACCAACTCCCACAAGGAGGTTTCTATCACAATGTGGGATGAAAGAAGTGTGGAAACAAAATTTCATGCAAAAATTACACCCACAATTATATAAACTAGCAAAGCAGAATCACACAAATAATGCAAAATGCCAACAGTGAACAGTAACTTTGACAGCAACACAACTTTTGAATCCAAGCCAGAATTTTTAACCAAAATGCATTACAGAATTGAATAACTAAACTACATTAAACTAAGCTATATGGAACTACAGAGAACCTTTGTATGAACAGATAATCCCCAGCAGCGGCGCCAAATTTGATCGAGGTCGTACCCCATGCAAATAATAAAACAATTAAGTATAGTACTAGGAAGTGACTCCTAGGTCGTTTTCCAAAGATTATATTTCACACATTGGTTCAAACACCTTACACGCACATACACAATGGGGGTTTTAGTGGTTGTTATGGTATGAAACTAAAGCTAAAACATAACACAAACAGAAAACAAAATAGTAAAGAGGTTAAATCCCTTTGGTTTCCTTGTTCACAACTCAATCCTCGGTTTCAATATATCAAAATCAGATTCTCAGTGTTCCTTTGTTGAGAGTCGATTAACAAAGCGATGATCAACTCATAGTTAAATTGCTAAATCTCTAACTAAGCGAAATTGGTATAAGCAACAAACAGTTAACAAAGTCACACGAATCAAAACATCAATTTCAGATTCTAAACATTGAATTCCTAATCTGTTCACAACTCTAATGTTTAAGCTTCAAACTTAGTGAAATCAACATAAACATAGAGCATTTACAGATTCACATAAACTAAGCGATTATGTGCTAGAGAACTAATTAAAAAGCGAAAATAACCTACATCAAAACCCTGGAATTAAGCAAACCACAATATAAATTAGGATAGAAGATTCAAACGCGGAGAAACCGAAATTGCATTAAAAGAATAAAGAGAAACCGAAATGCATTAAGAACTAAACCTCAAGAGTGTGATACATTACCAAAGGAACTTAGTCCAAGGTCTAGCCTTCCATGGAGGAAGAAGCCAAAACCGAAATTGAAGAAGAAGAAGCCAAAACGAAAATGAACCCCAAACCCCAAAAGGGGGAAACGAAATTCTCTCTTCCTAAAGCTGAAATGTTAAGTGTGTCATGTAAAAAGTGAGTGTGAAAAATGAATTCTAAGGTTATAAAGGGTTAAAACCGAAATGGGCCCTAAACAATGGGCCCAAAACCTAAAACGAAATTAAAAAGCTATTACAAATTACAATCTTCACTTTAGCACACATCCTCCACTTGTATTGCCCAAAATATCCTTGGTGCTAAATATGACCTAAAATTGGAATTACATTTAATTAGGCTAAATAATCCCAAATTAACTCATTTTAGGAGTAATAGGCCAATAAAACCTAAAACACTAAACCATGCCAAACAAATTTAATTAGACACCACAAATTTATTCTTGGTGTCTAATTAACTGTACCATTGTTAATGATTCTTGGTGTCTAATTGACTTTGTTTGGCATGATTTATTGTTTTCGGCTTTAATGGACTATTATTCCTAAAATGAGTTAATTTGGGATTATTTAGCCTAATTAAATCTAATTCCATTTTCAGGTCATATTTGGCACCAAGGACATTATGGGCTTTACAAGTGGAGGATGTGTGCTAAAGTGAAGATTGTATATTGTATTAGGATTTTTTATTCTGTTTGGGTTTTGGGCCCATTGTTTAGGGCCCATTTCCGTTTTACTCTATTAAAACTCACCAATTCGGTTTTGGAGGGGACACTTTAACATTACTCATTTTTACATTGGTTTAGAATACACATTTTCGTTTTCCCTCTTTCGCTCTCCTAGGGTTTATGCATTTTTGTTTTTCCTCTTCTCCATTTTCTGTTTTGCTTAATCCTTCCATGGAAAGCTAAATTTACGGACTAAACTCCTTCATTAATGTATCACAACTCTCGAAGTTTGGTTATTAATGCAATTTCGGTTTCTTATTTGTTGATTTCTTCTATTCAAATTATGGTTGTGGTTTGCTTAATTCCATGCTTTAGAAAGAGATTTGTGAAGTCATTTTCGCTTAGTGAATCATTTATTTAGTGCATGAATGCTTAGTTCGTAGTAATTTGTTTGTAACTTGATTATCGCTTAGTTAGTTGATTCTCATCAAATTAGGAATGCAATGATTTGAATCTAACTTTGATATTGTGAAACCGAGGATTGGGTTGTGATGAAGGAAACCAAAGGGGTTTAGTTGTTTCACTTTTCTATTAATTATCGTTTCTATTTTAGCTTATACTTCAATTCATAAAAACAACAAAACCCCCCTTTGTGTGTGTGAGTACAAGGTGTTTGAACTATAGCATGAAACATAATCCTTGGGAAACGACCTTGGAGTCACTTCCTAGTACTACATTTTAGTTGTTATATTATTTGCATCGGGTACGACCTCGATCAAATTTGGCGCCGCTACTAGGGATTATCTGTTCATACAAAGTTTCTCTGTGATTTCATATAGTTTAGTTTAGTGTAGTGTAGTTAGTCATTTTTTTAGTGCATTTGGGGTGAAAATTCTGATTTAGTTCCAAAGTTGTGTTGTTGTTGCTGTTACTTTTCATTAAGCATTTTGCATGTTTTGAATGATTATGTTTTGCTGGTTCATATAGCCGTGGGTGGAATTTTTGCTTCAAATTTTGTTTCCACATATCTTTCATCCCACATTGAGCACCAGAGAAATAAGAATCACTTTCCGAGCTATAGTTTGTGAGATGCAACTTAGCGGTGAAAATTAAATAGTTGAAAATCAATTTTTAGCATAACTTTGTTTCCGTATATCAGAATTGGACGTATAATATATGCATTTGGGGTAGAAAAATAAGTTCCATCCATTGTGACACTCTGCGTCTGTCAAGTCTAAACAAAAAATCCGAAAAAACCCTTTTTACTATTTCTTTTTTATTTTATAAGGTTTATAGTGAAACTGTTTTGCATTTTAACATTAGTTAGGCTTTGAATTTTTCATTGAAACCTTTTGTACATGTTCCATATGATTTTAGTATATTATTGATGCAAATACTTGGTTGATTCTACAATTATAACATGCATTTCCATTACTGCCGTACTTTGTTCCTACTGTTGACTGTAATGCATGACTAGGGGAAATACAGGCCCTTTGAATCCAATAAATCCTGAAATTGATAGAACATATCATAGGTTAGTTAGACAGAGTATAAATTTACCTTTCCGTAGTGTAGCTGATACTGATAATGATTTTGTTTCTACTCTTGTTTTTGTGCATTCTGTGCAATATACTAATTTTGTGCATTCTATTGCATTGTCTGATTCTGAGCATTTTGAGCATTCTGAAAATTATTTGCACTTTGAAAATATGGCTCAACCACCTACTCCTCCTGGACCTCGTGAGAGAACATTAAGGGAGCTGGCTGCACCTGATTTCACATATGATAGCTTGTGCATTCCGTATCCCAATGAGGATGTGTCATATGTGCTTAAAACTGGTCTAATTCATTTGTTGCCAAAGTTTAATGGACTTGCAAGTGAGGATCCTCGTAATCATCGTAAGAAGTTCCATATTGTATGTTCAACCATGAAACCTCATGTATGATGTTGGGACTGATTCGGTGAGGCAAAAAAAGCTTGAGCGAAAAATTGATTCCCTCACCACATTGGTCACTCAATTAGCCATAAATCACACAAACAACCAATGGCAAGAGTATGTGGAATTTGCACCTCAACTGACCATTATAGTGATGTTTGTCCTTATCTACTTGAGCCAAGAACTACTAATCATCCTGAGGCTTATGCTGCAAACATCTACAACAACAGACCAAATCAACAACAACAAAATTATTATCCATCTTCAAGAAGATACAACCCTGGTTGGAGAAATCATCCAAATCTCAAGTTGTCTGATCACACACAACAACAACCTCCTCATACACCATTTTAGAACAATAATACTGGAAATAGTAGACCTTATGTGCCCCTACCAATTCAACAACAGAGGCAACATCAAGTGATTAATAATCCTCCACCTGGACCTAGTGAACCGTCATTGGAAGAGTTGGTGAGGAAAATGACAATGCAGAACATGTAGTTCCAGCAAGAAACTAGATCTTCTATTCATAGACAAGAGTCTTCAATTCAGAATCCAACCACACAAATGGGAAAAATGGCTACTTCATTGAACACATTGCAATCGCATAATTCTGACAAGTTACCTTCTCAGACTGTGATTAACCCGAAAAATGTGAATTTTATAACCCTAAGGCCCGGAAAGCAGACTGAATTGCCAACATCTACACCAGATTCTGCTCTACAAAAGGTTGATGACATTGGCAGACACATTCATGCATCTACGCCTTCCTCAAGTGCAGCACAAAGTTCCTAAAGGAGTTTTGCACTAACAAAAGGAAGCTAAAAGGTAATGAAAGGATAAGCATGGGCATAAATGTTTCTACACTTATAGGTAAACCTATTCCACATATTTGTGAAAAATGTAAGGACCCAGGTACATTTACTGTACCTTGCATCATAGGTAACAATAAATTTGAGAATGCCATGCTAGACTTTGGAGCTTCAATTAATATCTTGCATGTGTCTGTTTTTATGTCTCTGTCGATTGGACCTTTAAAGCCTACTGGTGTGGTAATTCAATTAGAAAATAGGAGTACTTCTTATCCTGCTGGTCTGATAGAGGATGTCTTGGTTCGGGTTGGTGAACTTATATTTCATGTTGATTTTTACATACTAGATATGGAAGAGGTATCCTCCCGTAACACAGTTCCTATTATTGTAGGGAGACCATTTTTAAGAACAGCCTGAACCAAGATATATATCCGTGCTGGCACACTTTCCATGGAATTTGATGATATTGTGGTCCGGTTTAACATTTTTTTTGCTATGAAACATCCATCTGAGGACCATTCTGTATTTCTTGTTGATTTGCTTGATGAGTTGATTAATGAGCATATCTCTGATTTTATTCATTCTTCAGATTCTTTATCATTGATAGCCTCACACACTTGTCATGCATGCACTGATTATGAACTATGTAATTCTTGCAATGATGACTTTTTGGATGTTACTGTTGACCCACATGATATAGAGTCATATTGCACTAACCCAATTGTTCAGGTGCAGACAGCAAAATCTATGCCTGCTAGTTTGGTTCCATTTGTTTTGCAGACACTTGTATTGGAGATGAAACCTTTAACTGATAACCTCAAGTATGCTTACTTAGAGGATGATGAGAAGATCCCTGCCATTTTTTCTACCTCCCTTGATGCTGACCAAGAGGATAAGTTGCTACAAATGGTGAAAAAGCACAAGAAGACCATTTGTTGGACCTTAGCTGACATTCCTGGTATTAGCCCATCCATGTGCATGCATAGAATACTCTTGGAGTATGGAGCTAAACCAGTGAGGCAACCACAAAGGAGACTCAATCCAGTGATTCTTGATGTTGTGAAGAACTGAGAGGGATGAGTAAATTCCTACTGGAGTGCAGAACAGTTGGAGAGTTTGCATTGACTATATCAGGCTCAATCAAGCAACAAGAAATGATCATTTTCCTATGCCCTTTATTGACTAGATGCTTGAATGGTTAGCAGGTAAATCTCACTACTATTTTCTTGATGATTTTCTGGATACTTTCAAATTCATATTGCTCCTAAGGATCAAGAGAAGACCACATTCACTTGCCCTTTGGCACTTTTGCCTATATGAGGATGCCCTTTGGCCTATGCAATGCCCCTGGTACATTCTAACGGTGTATGGTGAGCATATTTAGTGACTTTTTAGAAAGTTGCATAGAGTTGTTTATGGATGATTTTACTGTATATGGATCTTCATTTGATGCATGTTTGGATAGTTTGGATAGAGTTTTGCATAAATGCATAGAAACTAACCTTGTTCTAAATTATGAGAAGTGTCATTTCATGGTAGAGCAGGGCATAGTTCTAGGCCATGTGATCTCTAATAAGGGCATAAAGGTATATCCTGCCAAGATAGATGTTATTTCACTATTACATTACCCCTCTTGAGTGCGAGAGGTTCGTTCTTTTCTTGGCCATGCAGGTTTCTCTCCAGGTTCATTCAAGATTTTAGCAAGAAGGCCCTTCCACTATCCAATCTGTTGCAAAAGGATATGGTGTTTGATTTTGATGACAGATGTAGAGATACATTTGACTGCCTCAAGAGAGCTTCGACCACCACTCCTATCATCCAGGCACCTGATTGGACAGTCCCTTTTGAGCTAATATGTGATGCTTCTAATTATGTATTGGGGGTTGTCCTTGCACAAAAAGTAGACAAATTGCCTAGGGTGTTTTATTTGGTTGCTGATCACTTTAGCAGAATAGACAAAGTTGTTGATATGATGCCCATTCAGGATGATTTTCCTAATGAACAACTTTTACATATATTTGTTTCTTCCCCCAACCCTTGGTTTGCTAATATTGTGAATTATTTGGTTGCATTTTTTTTCCTCCACTAGCATCTAAGGCTCAAAATGATAAACTTAAAAGTGATGCTAAATTATATTTTTGGGATGACCCCTATTTGTGGAGATTTTTTAATGACCAGGTGATTAGAAGATGTATTCCAAATCATGAGATTGAGTCAGACCTTCAGTTTTGTCATGCCTCTATAGTGGGTGGACATTTTGATACCCAAAGAACAGCAAGGAAGGTACTTGATTGTGGATTGTATTGGCCCACCATCTTCAAAGATGCATGGAGGATCTGTAGTACTTGTGAGCAGGGTCAGAGAGCAGGTGGTAACCTTTCTTGGAGACAAGAGATGCCTAAACAACCTATGTTATTTTGTGAGGTTTTTGATGTCTAGGGTATTGATTTCATGGGTCCCTTTCCTGTTTCTTTTGGTTTTACTTATATTCTACTTGATGTTGATTTTGTTTCTAAATGGGTGGAAGCTAAGGCCACCAGGACTAATGATGCTCGGGTTGTTATGGATTTTGTTAGGTCCCACTTCTTTTGGAGGTTTGGCATACCCATAGCTATTGTTAGCGACCAAGACACACACTTCTGTAATAGATCCATGCAAGCTATTCTCAAGAAGTACAGTATTGTTCATAGAGTTTCCACACCATATCACCCCCAAACAAATGGGCAAGCTGAGATTTCAAACAGAGAGATAAAGAGGATTTTGGAGAAGATGGTGCAGCCTAATAGAAATGATTGGAGCAACAAACTTGAGTGTGAAGAAGATCTTGCTCCTGAACTTGGCACGGTTTTGATGAAGACACCAACATCACCAAAAAGAAGAAAGGAAGAATACTTATCAAGACTAAAGAAGACAAAGCTTCAAGAAGTAGAGTTTAAGTCTTATAGGTACTTCTATCTTAATAATTTTAAAAAATTATATGTAACAGGTTATTGTACTTGAGTAACAAGTTACATGAGTGAGAAAAGAGTTATCCAACCTCCAACTGCTAAAAGTAATCCATTACTATCTTTGAAGTAACAGATTACCAAATTAAGCAAAGAGGGTAATCGATTACTCAAAGAGATGTAATCGATTACACTAAAGTATTTTCACAAACCTGTTGGATAGGACACTTGTGTAATTGATTACTCAAATACTGTAATCGATTAAACTGTGTTAATTTCGAAAATGCTGATGGACAAGATGTTTGGGTATTCGATTACTCACTGTCTATAATATTTACTGAGAGCTGTAACACCAGTTTTCAGATTTCAAAGTGAAAAGCTCTCACCCCAAACGAAATTGTTTCATTCCAAATGAAACCTACACTCTCCAGGAGTTGTTATGGTTGATTGGAAAGCCTATACAAAGGAATTGGAACACATAACTCATAACAACAATTAAGAACAACTCACATAAACTTTCGTATCAAATTTCACAAAAAAGCTCTTACACTTTTCAGAATATTTTCTGCACTTTTTAGCAACACACTCTCAAACTTTCTAAGTTATTTTTAGAGTTTCTTAAAAGTGTTTTCTAAACTTTTCAAAGTACAAGAGCATTATTATCTACTAAATTAAGATTTGTTTGGATTGCAAGTAAGAAATTGTCATATCTACTTGTAATGGCAATCCTGCCATAGTGTAAATTCTTTATTTTACTAAGATTACTTTCTTTCAAAAGGGTCTGAAGAGAAAGGGGATTGAGTGACTTGGAATAGTGTTTTTCAAGGGTGTTACTTGGAATAGTGTTTTACAAGGGTGTTACTTGGAATAGTGTTTTCCAAGGGTGTTACATGGAATAGTGTTTTCCAAGGGGTTTTAAATATTAGTGAGTGTATAAGGTACAAGGAGATCTAGGGGTGAGATATTGTAATTTCAACTCATAATATTTAAAAAAGGAATCTCTTCCGATGCAAGAGTACTGGACGTAGCCTTCAGTAGATAAGAAGGTGAACCAGTATAAAACACATGTGCACTCTCTTCTCCTTATCTTTCTACTTTCAAAGTCATTATTTTTTTGCATACTTTTCCACTGCACCTAAACTTCTGATTTTTCAGAAAAAGTGGCCATACTTTTGCAACAACTAATTCACCCCCTTTTTAGTTGCATTCTCATTCTTACAATTGGCATCAGAGCTATTTTTGAGTAAGATATTCTCAAAATCTGATCCTATAACAAGATGGCCTCAAGATCATTCCTAGGAGAAGGCTCCAACATAAACAGACCTCCAAGTTTTGTTGGAGAATGCTATGACTTATGGAAAATCAGAATGAGGATTTTCATATTGTCACAAGACTTGGACATATGGAATGCAAACGAGGAAGGACCATATGTGCCATTTACGGTAGTCAATAGCACGAGGGAAATAAAGCCTAAACCTTCATGGAACCATGAAGATATGAAGAAAGTGCAATACAATCTGAAGGCCAAGAACATCCTCACATCGGCACATGGCATCGATGAATTCTTTAGAGTATCTAACTGCAAATCTGCAAAAGATATGTGGGATACTCTAGAGACCACACATGAAGGAACCGAGAAGGTAAAGAGGTCGAGATTGAATACTCTTTCCCAGGAATACGAAATATTTCGTATGAAGCCTGGAGAGAAAATTATGGATCTCCAAAAGAGATTCACTCATCTCATTAATCATCTTATTGCACTTGGCAAAGTGCTGTCAAACAGTGACTTGAATTTAAAAGTTCTAAGATCACTTACAAGAACATGGCAACCAAAGGTAACGGCCATTTCTAAAAAGAAAAGTTTATCCAAAATGTCTTTGGCTTTATGGTTTGGTAAATTGCAGGAACACGAACTTGAACTTAGGCAACTTGATCAAAATGAAGAACAAGAGAAAAAAACGAAGAATATTTCTCTCAAGGAAAAGATAGAGAAATATGAATCATCGGAGGATGAAGACGAAAATGAATAGACTGATGACATGAGCCTCTTCGTGAAAACATTCAGCAAGTTCCTTAGAAGGAACAAAGGCGCTAGAACTGGTCAAATGAAAAGGTTCACCAAGAACAATGAGGCCTCCACTTTAAACCAAAACTTCACATGCTTTAAGTGTGGCAAGGTTGGCCACATGAAGATGGATTGTCCAAATATCAAAAAGGGTTCTTTCAAAGGAAAGAACGAAATGAAGAATGGACGAAGAGCCTACATCGCTTGGGAAGATAATGACACAAGTTCAGCCTGTAAACCAGAAAGTGAAGAGTAAGCACATCCCTCTTTGATGGCGTTTCATCACTCAGATGATGAAGAGGTAAATGAATCTAACTGAATCATTTCCGTTTAGAATTTGACTTTGATATTGTGAAATTGAGGATTGAGTTGTGATTAAGCAAACCAAAGGGGTTTAACCGTTTCACTTTTTTGTTAATTATTGTTTATGTTTTAGCTTATACTTAAATTCATAAAAACAACAAAAAACCCCTTTGTGTGTGTGAGTACAAGGTGTTTGAACTATTGCTTGAGAGATAATCCTTGGGAAACGACCTAGGAGTCACTTCATAGTACTACATTTTAACTGTTATATTATTTGCATCGGATACAACCTCTAGCACTCTCGCATGAGCAAGAGAATGTTGCTCAAGCGACACTTGTCCAAGTTTACTGGAAGTTTCTCACCCGAGCGAGAGGAGCTCGCTCATGCAACAATGTTAGAATCCAGCACGGGCACTCGGTGGGTCTCTCGCTAAAGCGACACTTGTCGTCCGAGCGAGGCTGTGTTGTTGCAAAAAGTTAAAAAAAGGGAATTGGAGTCCCAAATATATATCTTCTCTCTCCTTTCCTTATTTCTGGCGGTGGTGATAAAAGAAGCCATCCATGGTTGAATCCTCTTCTTCTGCCACCCATAGAAATCCATTCATCCTCCTCTCATTAACTTTCTTAGCGGTGGCGTCACTTGGGATATGAAGGAGTACCAACGATTTTTAAGCCGCTGTAGTTGGGGAATCAATGGGATACCCCCCCCCCCCCCAATTTCCCATGGTTCGATTTTCTTGCGTGCAGAAACTTTGATTTTTGGTGGCTATTGGTGGTGATGGGAGAGATTCTAAGGTTGAAGGAGATGGTGGGAGAACAAGCTTATTTGCTGAATAAAGGAGTTTACATAAACCCAGATGAGGGAGAAGACCAATGTTGTCTTAGAGTATTTCATTAAATTTATCCACTTCAATTTCCCCCAAGAGTCGGAGAGTCTTGTTGATTAGGAACTCCCTTGGAAACTTGTTTTCCATGTGAGAGTTCTTATTCTTTTCATGACGATGAACATAGTCTTAGATGTTTGATTTGTTGGAAATATATGTGCGTGAACTAGTTATTGTCCAACATAATGTGAGGTACTCGCTTATGGTATTACATCGTCATGAAAGGTGGATAAGTATTTCTATTTTGTTTGTATGAGTGAGTATTTGTGATAAAATTGGATGATTGTTTTATGTGATAAAATATCGTGGTAAAATTGTGATTTGAGAATAACCCAACAAAAATGGTTATATTATAGCTTGTTGTGTTGTGGTATTGAATGTGATGCAATTTGGTTGTTGTATTGATATTATGGATACACAAGTTGGTCATTGTATTGATGTAGAATATATAAGTTGATTGTTATATTGATATGGAGAATATCTAAGTTGATTGTTGCACTGATATGATAAATATACGAGTTGATGGTTGTATTAATATGAAGAATATCTGAGTTGATTATCGCACTGATATGAGAAATATATGAGTTGATTGTTCTATTGAAATGAAGAATATCTAAGTTGATTGTTGCACTGATATGAGAAATATACGAGTTGATGGTTGTATTGATATGGAGAATATTTAGGTGAAATATTGTATTGATATGAGAAATATATGAGTTAAATGTGGTATTGATATGAAAAATATATAAGTTGATTGTTGCGTTGATATGTGAAATATATAAGTTGAATGTAGCATTGATATGGGAAAAACATATAAGTTGATTGTTGCATTGATATGAGAAATATATATAAGTTGATTGTTGTATGGATATATAAATTATTTAAGTTGATTGTTGTATAGATATGAGAAATATATATGTTGATTGTTTTATTGTTTTAGAAAAATATATTGTTGATTGATGTATGTATATGAAAAAGATAAAAGTTTGGGAATAAGGTCTTGCCCATATGTTTGTTCACAAAGTTAGTATATTGAGCTCGTGCGTTGGACTTGGCATGATAAAATGTTTTGGGGCTGAGATGACTAACTTTGGTGATATTTGTTGAAATAAATAATTGGTAATATTAAGATTAAAACAATTAATGGGCTAATTCTGGTTGATGTGCATGCATTATGTTCTTGTAATTGGAGTTCGAGAAAATGGAAAGATATTGCCTTCGGCTCCTATCCTATCCTATCTTATTCAATTCTATCAAATTCTATCATATCCAATCTTATCGTAACATATCATATCCTACGCCGTGATATCTTATCCTATCTTACCCTATTATACCCTGTCATATCCTATCCTATCTTATCTTGTTTTATACTATCTTATCATATCATATCCTATCTTATTCTATCTACTCTAATCGTATCCTATCATCTCCTACCCTATCCTATTATATCCTACATTGTCCTATCCTACCCTATCCTATTCTATCCCATATAATCTGATCTTGTCCTATCCTATCTTGTTTTGTCTTATCATATCTTGTTCTACCATATCCTATCATATGGTATCTTGCCATATCCAATCCTATCATGTCCATTCCTATCTATTTTTGTCCTCTCGTATCCTATCCTATCCTCTCGTATCTAATCCTATAATATACTATCCTTTCCAATAATATCCTATCCTACCATATCCTATCCAATCATATCCTATCCAATCCTATCCTATCATATCCTATCCTATCATATCCTAACCTATCCTATGCTATCCTAAACTACCCTATAATATCCTATCCTATCCTATCCTATCCAATATTACCACATGCTATCCTATCCTATGATAACATATCCTATGCTATCATATTCTATGCTATTATATCCTTTCCTATCATATCCTATCATGTCATATCCTATCTTGTCCCTTCATATCTTATTTTGTCCTATCCTACCCAATCCTACTCAATCATATACCATCCTATCCTATCCTATCCTCTCCAATCCAATCCTATCCTATCCAATCCTAACCTATGCTATCCTATCCTATCCTATCATATCCTATCCTATCCTATCCTATCCTTTCCTATCATATCCTAAACTATCATATCCTCCCTATCATATCCTATCCTATCCTATCCTACCATATCTTATCCTAACCTAACCTATCATATCCTATCCTATCATATCATATCCTATCCTATCCTACCCTATCCTATCTTATCCTATCATATCCTATTCAATCCAACCCTATCATATCCTATCCTACCCTATCCTATCATATCATATTAACATATCCTATCATATCCTATCCTATCCTATCATATCCTATCCTATCATATCTTGTCCAATCCTATCTTGTTTTGTCATATGCAATCCTATCCTATCTTGTCCTATCCTATCCTATCCTATCCAATTCTAACCTATCACACCCTACCCTATCCTATCCTATCCAATTCTAACCTATCACACCCTACCCTATCCTATCCTATCATATACTATCCTACCCTATTCTATTCTATCCTATCCTATCCTATCCTATCCTATCCTATCGTATCCTATCGTATCCTATCCTATCCTATCCTATCCTATCCTATCCTATCCTATCCTATCCTATCCTGTCCTATCCTATCCTATCCTATCCTATCCTATCCTATCCTATCCTATCCTATCCTATCCTATCATATCATGACCTATCTTGTCCGATCATATCTTGTTTTTACCTATGCTATCATATCCTATCCTATGCTATCCTATCCTATCATTTCATATCCTATCCTATCCTATCCTGTCCTATCCTATCTTATCATATCATATCCTATCCTATCCTATCCTATCCTATCCTATTTTTTCCTACCCTGTCGTTTTTATTTCTATCTTATCCAATCATATCCTATCCAACCCTACCCTATCCTGTCCTATCATATGCTATCATATCTTATCATATCCTATCCTATCCTATCACATCCCATCATATCCCATCGTTTCCTATCCTATCCTATCCTTTCATATCATATCCTATCTTATCTTGTACAATCCTATCTTGTTTGGTCCTATCATGTCCTATCATATCCTATCTTATCCTATCTTATCCTATCTTATCATATCCTTTCATATTTTGTCCCCTATCTTGTCTTGTTTTGTCCTATCATATCTTATCCTATCTTGTTTTATCCTATCGTATCCTATCCAATTCTATCATCTCCTATCTTACCCAATCATATCCTATCATATCATATCCTATCTTTTCTTATCTTATCATATCATATCCTTTCTTATCCTATCCTATCTTATCCTATCTTTTCCTATCCTATCCGATCCTATCCTATCCTCTCTTTTCCTATCATCTCGTATCCTATCATATCCTATCCTATCCTATCATATACTATCATATCCCATCTTATCCTATCTTGTCATATCCTGTCCTATCATATCTTGTCCTATTCTATCATGCCCTATCCTATTCTATCTTGTCCTACTTTTTTCTCACTCATGTAACTTGTTACAAGTATGGTAACCCGTTACATGTGGTTTTTGAAAATTATTTTTATTCACACTTAGATTTTTCTGATTTTCTTGAAAACAATTTCGAGCGTTTTTAACTAATTAAATAAATGAGTTGTAAGGATAGAATTACCTAAGACTTAGACTCTATTTCTTTGAAGCCTTGTCTTCGATAGCCTATGCAGGTCTTCTTCCTTTCCTCTTTTTGTGATATTGGTGTCTTCATCAAAACCGTGCCAAGGTCCGGAGCAAGATCTTCTTCACAATCTTCCCCTTTTTGATGATGACAAGACTCTTTATGATATTAGTTATCACCAAGAATTTTTGTGATATTAGTTATCACCAAGACTTTTTGTCCTTGAGGGGCCAAATAAGTCCATGTATAATAACTGCAATGGTCTATCCGAAGAAACCATATTCGCTGGCTTTAAAGAGGTTTTTGTTTGTTTACCCATTTGACATGCACCACATAGTTTGTCTTTAACAAACTTCATCTTGGGTAAACCAACAACCAAATCTTTCTTGATTAGCTTATTCAAATTGTCCATATGAATGTAAGCAATTCTCCTATGCCAAAGCCATGCATCATGAATGTCATTTACAACTAAACATGTTATAGGAAGAGATGAATATATATCTATCATGTAAATGTTATTAATTCTCTTACCCACAAGTTTAGAGTTTAGAAATTCCTTACTTTCAATGATGCACTTATCTGGGTAGAATGATACATGGAAGCCCTTGTCGCAAAGTTTACTTATGCTTAGAAGATTGTGCTTAAGTCCTTCCACATATAGCACTCCTTCTATGGTTATTGAAGGTGGCTTGCCGATTCTACCGACTCCAAGAATTTTTCCCTTGTTGTTATCACCATATGTGACATATCCTTTGTCCCTTGGATTGAGGACAGAGAACTTACTTTTATCGCCCGTCATATGCTTTGAGAAACCGCTATCCAAGTACCATAAATTGCGGGCGGCGCTCAAATCTACCTCTTCATCGTCTGAATGATGAGACGCCATTAGGGAGAGATGCCCCTGCTCTTCGCTTTCTGTTTCAGAGGCTGAACTTGTGTCGTTGTCTTCCCAAGCGATGTAGGCTCTTCGTCCATTCTTTAATTCATTATTTCCTTCGAAAGAACTCTTCTTGATGTTTGGACAGTCCATATTCATGTGGCCAGGTTTGCCACACTCAAAGCATGTAAAAGTCTGACTTGAAGTGGTGGCCTCATTGCTTTTGGAGAACTTCTTCATTTGCCCAGTTCTTGTGCCTTTGTTCCTTCTTAGGAACTTGCTGAACTTCTTAACGAAGAGGCTCATGTCATCGGTCTCTTCCTTGTCGTCTTCATCTTCCGATGAGTCATATTTCTCAGCTTTTTCTTTGAGAGAAATGTTATTCTTCTTGTTCTCTTGTTCCTCATGTTGGTCAAGTTGACTCAATTCGAGTTCGTATTCCTGCAACTTACCAAACAGAGCAGCCAAGGACATTTTCGAAAAACGTTTCTTTTCGGAAATATCCGTTACCTTTGGTTGCCATGTTCTTCTTAGTGACCTTAGAACTTTTAGGTTCAAGTCACTATTTGACAGCACTTTCCTAAGTGCAACAAGATGATTTGTGAGATGTGTAAATCTCTTTTGAAGATCAAAGATCTTATTCCCAGGTCTCATACGAAACATCCTGTATTCCTAGGATAGAGTGTTGAGTCTCGATCTCTTTACCTCTTCGGTACCTTCGTGAGTTGTCTCCAAAGTGTCCCACATTTCCTTAGCGGATTTGCAGCTGGACACTCTAAAGAACTCATCTATTCCAAGTGCCGATGTGAGGATGTTCTTTGCCTTCAAATCATATTGCACTTTCTTCTTATCTTTATCATTCCATGAAGATTTTGGCTTTGTCTCTCTCATGTTGTTAACAACGGTAAATGGCACACATGGTCCTTCCTCGATAGCATTCCAAATGTCCAAGTCTTGCGACTCTATGAAAATCCTCATCCTGATTTTCCAGAAGTTGTAACACTCTCCAACGAAACTTGGTGGTCTGTTTATGTTGGAGCCTTCTCCTAGGAATGATCTTGAGGCCAAGCTGTAGTAGGATCAGGTTTTAAAAATAGGTTACTCAAAATTAGCTCTAGTTCCAATTGTAAGAATGAGATTGCAACTAAGAGGGGGGGGGGGGATTAGTTGTTGCAATAAGTATGGGCAATTTAATGTGCAGAAAAATATTGACTAGGAAGGATAGAAAATTAACAAAGAGAAGGGAAAGAGAGTACACATGTGTTTTATACTGGTTAACCTTCTTGTCCACCGAAGGCTACGTCCAGTACTCTTGACGCGCAAGAGATTCCTTTATTAAATATAATGAGTTTGAATTACAATTATCTCACCCCAAGATCTCCTTGTACCATACACACTAACTTATATCTAATCCCTTGGAAAACTCTATTCCAAGTCACACCCTTGGTTAACACTATACCAAGTTACACCCTTGGTAAACACTATACCAAGTCACTCAACCCCTTTCTCTTCACACCCTTGTGAAAGAAAGTAAACTTTGAAAATGTGAAGAATGTACAATTTAGCTTGGATTGCCTTAAAAGTGTATATGACAATTTCTAGAACTTGCAATCCAATAACAACTCTTTATACTTGAGATAATAATGATGTTTAACAGTATGAAAAACACTTAGAAGCAACTTCAAAATAACTTTGAAATTTTAAGAGTAGGTTGCTTGAAAAGTGTAAAAAAATCAGAAAGTGTGAGAACTTTTAGAGAGAGTTTGAAATCTGAGTTGTTTGTATATATGTTGTTGATGTGAGAGTGTTTCAATGCCTTTATATATTCTTCCAATCAACCATAATACCCCTAGGTATGAGTAGGTTTCGTTTGGAATGAAAAGCAATCAGTTTGGAGTGAAACCCTTTCATTTAAAATCTGAAAACTGATACAACAGCTCTCAGTAATCGATTACTGCGATTACTGCAAGTGGGTAATCGATTACCCAACAATCCTGTTAACAGCTTTTTGAAAATTCACACAGTGTAATCGATTACTGGATTTGAGTAATCGATTACTCAATAACACTATTTGACAGCTTTGTGAATTTGCCTTAGTGTAATCGATTACACTACTTTGAGTAATCGAATACCCTGTTTTCTAAAAATGGTAATCTATTACTCCAAAGTCAGTAATGGATTACTCATAGCTGTTAGAGGTTTGAAAACTCTTTTCTCACTCATGTAACTTGTTACTCAAGTATGGTAACCCGTTACATGTGGTTTTTGAAAATTATTTTTATTCACACTTAGATTTTTCAGATTTTCTTGGAAACAATTTTGAGTGTTATTAGCTAAGTAAATAAATGAGTTGTAAGGATAGAAGTACCTAACACTTAGAATCTATTTCTTTGAAGTCTTGTCTTCGATAGTCTTTGTAGGTCTTCTTCCTTTCTTCTTATTGTGATATTGGTGTCTTCTTCAAAACCGTGTCAAGGTCAAGAGCAAGATCTTCTTCACAATAAAGTCTCGCACTAGACAAGTCATCACATAGTCACACAAATAGTTCACATAAACTTCACAAAAAAGCATGTAAGGCCATATCCTAGGCCGCAAAATTAACTCATGCTCTGATACCATATTGTAAGGACCCAAATTATACCCTAGAAATTTTGAACGTTTATTTTTTAAAACATATAATTATTAATACCCATTTTCCTCATTCCTTCCTTTAATTTTTATACTTACAAGATGATATAACTTCAAACTTAATAACGACTAATTTAACTACCAGAAATATAAGGGAGTAAGACATAAAATTCATGATAATCAGTATTTATAAATCAATATAAAATAATAATTCAACATAATAAATCCAAGTTTAACATAAATCAATAATCAAATCAATTGAACGTCATCTCACAATTACGTAACCACAATCTATATATATCAGTTAATTCAATACCACATCGGGCAAGTCATACATCGCCATAAGGCCAATACCACGTCGGGAAAGTCATACATTGCCATATAAGCCAATACCACATCGGGCAAGTCATACATTGCCATGAAGGCCACTACCACATAGGGTAAATCATACATTGCCATAAAGGCCAATACCACATCGGGCAAATCATACAATGCCATAAATGCCAATACCACATCGGGCAAGTCATTAAATTCCATAAAGGCCAAAACCACATAGGACAAGTCATACATTTGTTCATCAATTTCCATCACACGAAACATCGCATTATACATTTAGCTCAAACATTTACAATGCTTATCCCTTACCTTGGTGTGCGTTAGGGTTGGTGTATAATGCGATTTTTGAAACTCTATGAGTTGATGCTTATGTATCCTAGATTTATCTTTCCTATGAATGGATGCATGGATACTTGATTTTTTAAACTCTGTCATAGTTAACTTACTTTGCTTTTTAAGAGCAGGGCATGTTGAATAGCCAAGACCTCTTCGGTCTGTAGAGTGCCTTTGATAATTAATGATCTTACTCAAACTCTTGCAACTATTGTTCATCTTATTGAGTTCAAGACTCAATGATGAAACTTTTTCTTTAAGAGTACTGCAATTTTGACATGAGGATGATGAGGGTTTGTTTATAAGAACATCTAATTCAGCCTTTTGTTTTAGGAGCAATTTAGTTAATTTCATATACTCATCATGCGGAGCATTAAAAGCAGATTGTAATTCAAATGAATAAAATAGGTTTGATTCGTTTACCTCTTCATCATCTGAGTGATAAGACGCCATCAAAAAGAGATGTGCTTGCTCTTCGCTTTCTGGTTCAGAGGTTGAACTCGTGTAATTATCTTCCCATGCGATGTAGGCTCTTCGTCCAGTCTTCATTTCATTCTTTCCTTTGAAAGAACCCATTTTGATATTTGGACAGTCCATCTTCATGTGGTCAGGTTTGCCACACTCAAAGCATGTGAAGTTTTAGTTTGAAGTGGAGGCCTCATTGTTTTTGGTGAACCTTTTCATTTTACCAGTTCTAGCGTCTTTTTTCCTTCCAAGGAACTTGCTGAACTTTTTCACAAAGAGTCTCATGTCATCAGTCTCTTCCTTTTCGTCTTCATCCTCTGATGATTCATATTTCTCTATTTTTGCCTTGAGAGAAATATTCTTCTTTTTCTTCTCTTGCTCTTCATCTTGATCAAGTTGGCAAAGTTCAAGTTCGTGTTCCTGCAATTTACCAAACAAAGCAGCCAAAGACATTTTGGATAAACTTTTCTTTTCATAAATGGCTATTACATTTTGTTGCCATGTTCTTGTAAGTGATCTTAGAACTTTTAAGTTCAAGTCACTATTTGACAGCATTTTGCCAAGTGCAGTAAGATGGTTAGTGAGATGAGTAAATCTCTTTTGGAGATCCAGAATTTTCTCTCCAGGCTTCTTACGAAACATTTCTTATTCCTGGGAAAGATTATTCAATCTCGACCTCTTTACCTCCCCAGTTCCTTCATGTGTGGTCTCTAAAGTTTCCCACATTTCTTTTGCATATTTGCAGTTATATACTCTAAAGAATTCATTGATGCCAAGTGTCGATGTGAGGATGTTCTTTGCCTTGAGATCGTATTTCACTTCTTATCTTCATTGTTCCATGAAGATTAAGGATTTATTTCCCTCGTGGTGTTGTCTACTGTGAATGGCACATGTGGTTCTTCTTCAATCGCATTCCATATGTCGAAGTCTTGTGACTCTATGAAAATCCTCATTCTGATTTTGCAGATGTCATAGCATTCTCCAACAAAACATGGAGGTCTGTTTATGTTGAAGCCTTCTCCTAGGAATGATCTTGAGGCCATCTTGATGTAGGATCATATTTTGAGAATACCTTACTCAAAAATAGAGCTGGTGCCAATTGTAAGAATGAGAATGCAAATAAGATGGGGGGGGGGTGAATTAGTTGTTGCAAAAGTTTGGCCACTTTTTCTACAAAATCAGAAGTTTAAGTGCCGCGAAAAAGTATGCAGAAAAATAATGACTTTGAAAGTAGAAAGATAAGGAGAGGATAGTACACATGTGTTTTATACTAGTTCACATTCTTGTCCACCGATGGCTATGTCTAGTACTCTTGTAGCGCAAATGATACCTTTATAAAATATTATGAGTTGCAATTACAATATCTCACCCCAAGATCTCCTTGTACCTTACACACTCACTAATATTTAAAACTCCGTTGGAAAACACTATTCCATGTAACAGCCTTGGAAAACACTATTCCAAGTCACTCAAACCCCTTTATTTTCACACCCTTCTGAAAGAAAGTAATCTTTGCAAAATGAAGAATATAAAATATGGCAGAATTGCCATTACAAGTAGATATGACAATTCTAACTTGCAATCCAAACAACTCTTAATACAATAGATAATAATGCTCTTGAAAGTTGGAAAACTTAGAAAACACTTTGAAGCAACTCTAAAAAATAACTTAGAAAGTTTGAGAGTGTGTTGCTAAAAAGTGCAGAAAATATTCAGAAAAGTGCAAGAGCTTTTGTGTGATTTTGTTATGAAAGTTGTTCTGATTTGTTGTTGTGAGTTATGTGTTCCAATGCCATTATATAGGTTTCCAATCAACCATAATAACTCTAGGAGAGTGTAGGTTTCGTTTGGAATGAAACAATTTCGTTTGCGGTGAGAGCTTTTCACTTTGAATTCTGAAAACTGGTGTAATAACTGTCAATAATCGATCAGAGACAGTGAGTAATCGATTACCCAAACATCCTGTCCAACAACATTTTCAAAATAAAAGTGTAATCGATTACTCTACTATTCTTTCCAACAGGTTTGCAAAAATGCCTTAGTGTAATCGATTACAACTCTTTGCATAATCGATTACCCTCTTTGCTTAAATTGGTAATTTGTTACTTCAAAGACAGTAATGGATTACTTTTAGCCGTTGGAGGTTTGATAACTCTTTTCTCACTCATGTAACTTGTTACTTAAGTACAGTAACCCGTCACATATCATTTTTGAAAATTAATTTTTATTTACACTTAGAATATTTCAATTTTTTTTAAAAATATTGTTGAGCATTATTACTAAGGTATTTAAAGAGCATTAGGATAGAAGTACCTATAAGACTTAGACTCTATTTCTTGAAGCTTTATCCTCTTTAGTCTTGATAAGTATTCTTCCTTTCTTCTTTTTGATGATGTTGGTGTCTTCATCAAAACCGTGCAAAAGTCAGGAGCAAGATCTTCTTCACAAAACTATTCTTCATAGCACGAGCAAGTTCTTCTAATGACCGATTTATTCTTTCTACAACACCATTTTATTGTGGTGTTCTAGGAGCAGAGAAATCGTGATTGATACCAAGATCATAACAAAACTCTTCGAAAGAAACGTTTTGAAATTCTCCCCCATGATCAGTTCTTATAGTAGCGATTTTCAGAGATTTTTCATTTTGAACTATTTTAGCATAGTTGATAAAAGCATTAAACACCTCATTCTTACCACCATAACTTTTGGTTTGTGAGGGGCCAAATAAGTCCATATGTAGCAACTGCAATGGTCTATAGGAAGAAACCATATGCTTAGGTTTGAAAGAATTTTTTGTTTGTTTACCCTTTTGATAAGCACTACATAGTTTGTCTTTAACAAACATAATTTTGGGTAAACCAACAACTAAATCTTTCTTGATCAGTTTATTTAGATGTTCCATATGTATATGCGCAATTCTCCTATGTTAAAGACTTGCATCATTATTATTGTTAAAAACTAAACATTTTATTGGTAAAGTAGAATCATCTAAATCAATCATATATATATATATATATATTATTTATTCTCTTACCAACTAGTTTAGAGTTATTAGAATCCTTACTTTCATTGATGCACTTATCTGGTTAGAATGCCACGTGGACTCCTTTGTCGCATTTTGGTTACCTAACCTAGACTCAACACTAAGCAATCATCTTAGGACTTCTAGAAAAATTAAAAACCTTCCTAGAGATAGAGTCTTGGTCATGTTGGATGTTGATGCGTCCAGTCTTCATGCTTTTCAGGTCGGCTTTGTCTTCATCGAAACACAGGCAAGAAACAGATGTTGCAATTTGACTTGTACTTGCAATCTCAATCTCCCCCTTTTTGATGATGACAAAGCTTGAAATAGTTGAGCTTAGAAACAACTTGATGATGGATTGATGTTATGATTGCAGCGATCAGATTAGTCAAGAACTTTGTACAGCTCCCCCTCAACTTAATCTCCCCCTCATTCTGTGCATGAGGAGAGTTGGGTTTTAGAGTATTAACTCCCCCTTTCTTTTTGAGTTGCGGAAGCATATAGAATAATCCTGCAAACACATCAGAATAATAACAACCAAACCTTTCTCCCCCTTTTGGCATGATCAAAAAGGTCATTAACTGGACCGATTTGACAAAGATAGGAAAGATGGCAATTTATAGATGTATATACATATGAAACAAGTAAAACATATGCACATTGGTCTATGTATGAACAGTTGATTAAGGACAGCAATTAATCACTTATTCACTATTACAGAAAATAATGGAGAAATTCCTGCGACATTTGTACTCTATAGGAATAATACCACATTTTTATGCAAAACATATAGATATATATAAAATCAGCAAAGGTGTCACATAAAACAAGTTAATAGCAAAAATAGAAAGACAACAACAATTAAAGTTAAGTAGTCAAACAGTCAGATTATAAACGCAACAAGATAGTAGTTCAGTCAGCAATACAAATAAAATAGTGGAAAAAAAACATCAGACTTAGCAGACTCAAGGCTAACACGACTCCTACCTAGACTAGTCAACTATCCTTGGTCAGGTTCTAACTAGGTTTTTTAGTAGGAGGAGGGTCTTAGTCGCTATCGGAGCCTTCTAATGGGTCCTCTTATTCTTCTTCATGGTCTTCTTCTACTTCGTCATTGTTAACCTCATCTAATGCATGATACTAGACAGGAGGAGCAACTAATTCCTCATCTAAGTTGTTTGCTGGTGGAAGAAGTTCAGTACTTCCGGGATAAAAATCTGCATCCTCGAAGTATGTCCATATTCCATCATATTTATAAATGTCCATATGAAAATGGATATACTGGCCCAGAATAAGATTCTCTTGGGAGTCAGTAATTAAGTATCCACTATCTGAGACGTCCACCAGTGCATGCTCAATAATTCTTGAGAAAAGGATAGGATATCCTAAGGCGCTAGATGTCGAAAAGTCGAGCATGTTTAGCAATATTAGATGTGGTCAGTCAATTCGAACGTTTTATTTCAATGGAAACATCAGATAGAGATCAACCTCCGTTGGAACATCATGATGTAGGTCACGAGGAGCCAGACAGAAAAACAAGTAAAGTGTACAGAAGTCTATACTCCACAGCTAAAGCAGTGACAATTGGCTAACTTGTTGCTTGATGTCGCTGTGATTCCCTCAGCATATTTCTGTATGTTCACACAGACTCAAAAGCACTTAGCAGCTTTTCTTCAAAGTATCCATAAGGATGATCGAATCTACCCAAACCACCAACATCAACTAACAAATCTTCATCTAGAATGATGAAAATGTTCTTAACCATAGTTTGATAAACTCCATTTTTACACTGAAGGTTGCTATAAAACTCTCTTAACCATAGAGGCTAACTGTTCTAAGACTCGATTTTTCCTCTCAACAACTCCATTTTGTTGAGGGGTGCGAGGAGCAGAAAATTGATGGTGTATGCCATGTTTATCGCAGAATTTGGCAAAGTGGTGATTCTCGAACTCACCACCATGATCACTTCGAATAAACACTATCTTATGGTTCAATTGATTTTGCAATTTCCTGGCAAGCGACTTAAAAGTTTTAAAGGCGTGGCTTTTCAAAGATATGAACAAAGTCCATGTAAACCGGGAAAAGTCGTCAACTACCACTAGAGCATAATTACTGCTCCAAAACTCATTATTTGTGAGGGTCCAAACAAGTCCATGTGGTGTAATTCTAATGGCCTTGTAGTGGAAATCATATTTTTAGATGAAAAAGAATTTTTCGTTTGCTTACACCTTTGACAGGTGTGACAAATATCTTTAGTTTTGAAATTTAATTTTGGCAGTCCTACAACAAGCTCTTTTGACACTATCTTTTCCACATGTCATAAATGGATATGTGCTAACCTTCTATGTCAGGTCCAGATATCATTCTCAATTGAAATAAGACACTTTGAAAATAGAAAAGTAATGTTGTCCAGATTAACCATATAGATATTGTTAGTTCGGTGACCGACGAACTTTACATTATCGTCTATTCCATCACGGATAATACAAAGGTCAGAATCGAAAGATACCTTGTTACCTATATTACATAGTTGACTAATACTGAGTAGGTTGTGCTCCAGGCCTTCAACATATAGCACGTTTTCCACAATTGCCTGAGAAGCATTTCCTACTTTTCCGATTCCAAGGATCTTTCCTTTATTGTTGTCTCCGTAAGTGATGCAACCCTTGTCTTGGAGTGTAAGATCCAAGAATTTAGACTTATCACCCATCATATGTCTAGAACACCCACTGTCGAGATACCAGTGTTGTCCGAGTGTTCGTAGACATACCTGCAAGACACAAATTACTTACTTTTAGGTACCCATGTTGTATTGGGTCCTTTCTTTTTATTAACAGAACCAAGTGCACATTTGGCTACCCACACATACTTGCCACTTGGCACTCCGTGCCCTTTAATATAGCAAGAGCCAGATGTGTGACCATGAACACCACAATAGAAACAAGTAGGCAGTTTATGATTAACAACATGAGATTTACTAGCTACATGTTTTCTAAAAGGTCTCTTTTTACTTTTATATTTGAACATGAGACCGGTTCTATTTCCTATGTTCTTTGATGAAGCAAGTAATTTGTTAAGATTCTGACTGATGTATGTGAACTTTGTTATTTTATTTTTCAGTTCGTCATTTTCCATTTTCAGTTCACAACAAGTTTCACATACAGGAGTCTCAATAACTTTAGTAGAACACATACATGAGGCACTAGAGTAAATGAGATCATGAGTTTCATTTTCAAGTTTAATTTCATCCATTTCTTTTTGCAAGCAAGCAATTTTCTTTTCATGCAATAAAATAATTCTCTTTCGATCTACATTTATTTTGGCTACTTTCTTAAGTTCTTAATGTAGTTCAACAAAAGCATTATATAGTTCATCATATGTAGGTAAGTTACATGAACTAGAATAGGAACTAGAGTTTTAGGAATTTACCTCATCTAGTTCGTTATCCTTAGTATAAGTACTAGCTTCATGATCTTTTACCATTAGACAGATCTTTGCGGCTTCCTCTTCTTCAGAGGTGCTTGTTGTTGAACTCTCTGCAGGGACATCCCAAACGATGTATGCTTTCTTGGACTTGAAGTCCCAAGAGGTGTTCTTCTCGCCATCGACTTTCTTTAGTTAAACTGGGCATTGAAACTTCAGATGTCCAGTTTTGCCGCATTCATGACACGTGAACTTCTCTTTTGAAGGTAGAGTTGCGAGTTTCTTTCTTTTGAAACCTATTTGAGCTTCCTCTCTTCTTTAGAAATTTGTTAAATTTTTGTACGAGAAGCGTCATGGTTTCAGTGTCAATTTCTGAATCAGACTCATCATCATCCTCATCTTCTTGGTCCTGAGAGGTGGATGCTTTCAGTGATATTCCCTTTTTACGCTTGTCTGATTCTTCGTGTAAGGTCAGGCGACCAAGCTCCATCTCGTGTTCTTGGAGCTTGCCGAAAAGAGTTGCTAACGCCATCGAGTCAAGATCCTTCGACTCCATGATAGCAGTCACTTTTGGCTGCCAGTTCTTGTCAAGGCATCTTAAGACTTTGTTAGTTAATTCTCCTTTCGAAAAATTCTTATCTAATGCAACTAGATGATTTACAATATGAGTAAAACGCTTTGCATATCACCAATAGATTCATTTGGAAACAGGCGAAATAGTTCATATTCATGAGTTAAAGCATTCAATCTAGCGCGCTTGACCTCACTAGTGCCTTCGTGAGTTACTTGTATGATTTTCTGAGGATCAACGACTAAAGCGGTTAAGCTAGCACAGACGTACTAGTTCTGATACTACTTGTTATGGTACCGGTTAATCAGAGTATAACACCTAGAGGGGGTGAATAAGTGTAAGCGGTTACTATGTCCGCTTTTCGAATTTATGCGCAGAGAATCAAGAAACACATAAATATTCAGTAATAATCGATTAAGTGAAAATATAATCGATTGTCTGGGACTATTTTAATCGATTGAGGAATTGTGATAATCGATTATCTGGAGCAGAAAAACCAGAAACAGCAGCTTGTAAAGATATGGTTTCTAGGTAACCAAGCTATCCAAGAATCATGCAAATTCACACTATGATATCACATACAACACACAACAATTATGCAGGTATCAAAGAATCAATCTTTACTAACAAATATCCAATCTTTCAAGATAAAGAATTGCAAGAAACTTAATATGCTTGAAAACAGTAAAAAGATAAGGGAAAGAGAAAGAAGATCAAGAAATTTTATCCTAGTTCGTTCGCCTGTCCGCTGGCAAACTACATCCAGGCCTCCCCTTCTAATATGGGAGATTTATTTCACTATATTTGAAAATGTTCTTTACACACACTTCCAAATTGAGCCTTTCCTACTTGCTATGCGAACCCTATTTCTCCAAGCCTTGACTTCCCTCCGTTCGCAAACGGTTGCCAATCTTGCTACTTGATACGCCAAACAAGATACTCAGTGAAGACTATATCCAACCATCCGCAGCTAGCCGATATTACAACTTTCTCTAACTAGTGTGCCTGTGGTGGTGTCGACGTTTGTGTCTCGATGTCCTGTAGTGGTAAACGGTAGGGCATTTACCGTGGATTTTAACTGCTTGCCACTGTCTTAGTTAGATCTAATTCTGGGGATGGACTAGTTATCATCAAATCATGTGATGCTTAATTGTGCTGATAAGACCGTAGTGTATGAAGGTCTGGGTAAGATTTCTGATGAGGCCAGTTACATGAAGCTGTTGTCGGCTAAAGGGGTCAGGACTTCCTTTAAAGAAGAAGGAGTCGTGTTTTTTTTGTTGGCATCCCTGGAGGGTATTGAGAAACCCAAAGTTGAGGATATTCCGATAGTTCGTGAGTTTCCTGAGGTATTTCCTAGTGATATTCCGGAATTACCTCCAGTTAGAGAAGTTGAATTCTCCACTGACTTAGTGTAGGGAATGGGACCCATCTCTATAGCTCCTTATAGGATGGCACCGTTAGAGTTGGCTGAGTTGAAAATCTAGGTTGAAGACTTGTTAGCGAAGAAGTTTATTCGCCCTATTGTTTCACCATGGGGTGCACCAGTCTTGTTGGTCAAGAAGAAAGATGGGAGTATGAGGTTGTGCACTGATTACAGATAGTTGAACAAGGTAACTATCAAGAACAATTATCTGTTACCTAGAATTGACGACTTGATGGAACAGTTGAGGGGAGTTGTTGTATTTTCAAAGATTGACATTATCATCAACTTCGAGTTAAGTCGGAATATATTCCTAAGACTTCTTTTAGGACGAGGTATGGGTACTTTGAGTATTTGGTAATGCCATTTGGTGTGACGAAAGCTCCAGCAATATTTACTGACTACATTAATCGGATTTTTCACCCGTACTTAGAATCATTTGTAGTGGTATTTATTGATGACATTCTGATCTACTCCAAGGGTAGGGAAGAACATGCGGAACATATGAGGGTTGTTTTAGATCTTCTGAAAAGAAACCAGTTTTATGCGAAATTGTCAAAATGTGATTTTTGGTTGGAATCGGTAAACTTTCTTCGACATGTAATATCCAAGGAAGGGGTGGCAGTAGACCCTTCTGAGGTCGAAGCGGTTATGGAATAGGCAGTACCCAAGTTAGTACCCAAGTCAGTTACCGAGATCAGGAGTTTTCTGGGATTGGCCAGTTATTATCGGAAGTTCATAGAAGGGTTTTCGAAGTTGGCACTACCTTTGACTAAGCTTACCAGAAAAGGGGAACCGTATGTGTGGACAATCCGTTGTGAAGAAAGCTTCCAAGAGTTGAAGCGGAGGTTGACCACGGCACCAGTGTTGGTTCTTTCTTGTACTGATCGTTTTTTCAGTGTGTATTGTGATGCTTCTAAGCAAGGTTTGGGTTGTGTTTTGATGCAAGACGGGAAGGTTGTTCCCTATGCTTCACGACAATTGAGAACGCATGAGCAAAACTATCCTACGTATGATTTGGAACTAGTCGTAGTAGATTTACCTTGAAAATCTGGAGACACCATCTTTATGGTGTAAGGTTCGAAGTGTACAGTGACCACAAAAGTTTGAAGTATATGTTCGATCAGAAGGAACTGAACATGAGACAGAGACGGTGGATGGAATTCCATAAGGACTATGATTTTGGATTGCAGTATCATCCTGGGAAGGCCAATGTGGTAGCCGATGCATTAAGTCGGAAGTCCATACATATGTCGGCTTTGATGGTTCATGAAGAGAAACTAATTGAGGAGTTTAGGGATATGAACTTGGCAGTTCAAGTGAGACCCCATAGCAGGATTTTGGGTATGCTTAAGGTCACCAATGAATTGTTTGACCAAATCAGAATAATGCAATTTGAGGATCATGAGTTGAAGGTCAAACGCGATTTGATGACTAGTGGGAAGGAGACTGATTTTTAGTCGGATTCTAGTGGATTGTTGCGATACAAGGGAAGGGTGTGTGTGCCTCTTGATGCGGGTTTGAGAAAGAGTATTATAGAAGAGTCACACAAAAGTAAAATGAGTTTTCATTTGGGGAGAAAGAAAATGTATCAAGATCTGAAAAAACTGTTTTGGTGGTCTGGTTTGAAAAAGGATGTGGCTTTTTATGCCTCGAGTTGTCTCATTTGTCAGAAAGCCAAGAATGAACATCAGCGGCCAGCTGGAGAGTTACAGTCACTAGAGATTCCTGTTTGGAAGTGGGATAGTATCTCCATGGATTTTGTCTCGGGCTTTCCAAAGACTCAGAGAGGGTGTGATTCAATTTGGGTAATAGTTGATCGTTTTCCTAAGACTGCTCATTTCTTGCCGCTGAACATGAAATATTCCCTGGAACGATTAGCTGAGTTGTATATCAAGGAAATTGTTCGGTTACATGGGATACCGTTGAGCATTGTGTCAGATAGAGATCATCGTTTCATTTCAAACATTTGGACTAGTTTGCAGTCCGCTTTGGGAACTAAGTTGAAATTGAGTTCAGCTTATCATCCACAAATGGATGGTCAATCGGAAAGGACCATACAGTCATTGGAGGATCTTTTGAGAGCTTGTGTTTTGGAACAGACTGGGAGTTGGGATAGCATGTTGCCTTTGATTGAGTTCACCTACAACAATAGTTTCCAGACTATTATTGGGATGGCCCTTTACGAAGCCCTATATGGGAGAAAATGTAGGACTCCTGTGAGTTGGTTTGAAACTGGGGAGAACTTAGTATTGGGACCCGAGTTGGTCCGAGAAACGACGGAAAAGATTAAGAAAATCCGGGAGAATATGAGAATAGCACAGGGTCGGCAGAAAAGCTATTACGATAAGAGACGGAAACCTATTGAGTTTAAGGAGGGAGATCATGTATTCATGAGAGTAGTTCCGACTACTGGGATTGGTAGAGTGTTGAAGTCTCGTAAGCTTACTCCGAGATTTATAGGACTATATCAGATATTGAAGAGGATTGGATCGGTAGCAAATCAGATTGATTTACCTCCATTATTGTCGAATCTCCACAATGTGTTTCATGTGTCTCAATTGCGGAAGTATATAGGGGATCCATCTCATGTGGTTGAGTCCGATCAGATAGAGTTGAAGGCTAAATTAACCTTCGCGACCTTATCCGTGAGGATCTTGGATACTAGCATTAAGAAATTGAGGGGAAAAGAAATTTCCTTGGTGAAAGTATTATGGAGCCAAGTGGATGAAGGCGATGCGACTTGGGAAGTGGAACTAGATATGAGGGAGGATTACCCTCATCTGTTTGAATCGAAGTATGTCTAGCTTTCGGGGAAGAAAATTCTAATAAGAGGAGTAGGATTGTGACACCCTAATTTTTTTCCTAAGTGTAGTGAAAATTCTGGGAAATCTGGAGTATACTGGGTGTTTCTCGCTTGAGCGAGAGGGCCTTGCCCAAGCGAGAGGGCAAGTATCTGCTCCCAGGATTTCCTGGGATTATCGCTTGGGCAAGAATGGCTCGCTTGGGCAAGGGAGAGAGGTGTGACACTGAAGGATCCTTGTTTGAGCGAGAATCCCTCGCTTGAGCGAGAGTACCAGATCTGAATTTTTAAAATAGGCGGGATCTTCTCGCTTGAGCATGGGCTCTCTTGAGCGAGAACTCGATGCTGTTAAATTAAAAAGGGAACCCCAAACACTTTTAGGGTTTGAACTTTGGGGAGAATAGAGAGAAGAGAGCATTTTCAAGAGCAAGGATTCTTGGGAATCATCTAGAGGCTTGAGAAGAGGTAAATCTCTTGATATTAACTCTCCTTCAAGTTATGTAGCGATACTTTGGCTCAAGTTATGTAGCGGAAATGAATTTAAAATGGTTTACTAACCCCATTAAAATGTGGATTATCTTATAATGATATTTATTGAATTAATGACTTACTCCTTTGTATGTTGTGTGTATTTGTCGTTGATAATCCCATTGCAGGTAAACAGGTTAATTGAGGATGCTTGGTTTGATGCCTTAAGAGCTTAAAACCAGGATTCCTTTATTTTGTTGTTTTTGTATTTGACTGACTAAATGCTACTTTGGACTATTTTAACTCCGAGCATTGTAACAGTGAATATTTGTAGCTATGGGTATTTTGGAACGCTATAGCTAGTTGTATGCTGTAGTTACCTGGAGATATTAATATGAATTATATTTTTCTGTTAAATGAATGTGTGTATGGATATTACCTTATAGAATGATCATAAACCAGAAGCGGGTTTATTATAAAGTTATTGGATTTGTGATTCTAAGTTATAGGAAAAATGTAGGTGAATGGATTAAAATATGGAAAAAATTTCAAGTGTAGAATTTGGATCCTTACATAACACCTCAAATTTTGTTTTCAGAATGATTAGAAAACTTAGAGTGTTGGGATATATACTGGACAATTCTTGCTTGAGCGAGGGGGATCTCGCCCAAGTGAGAGACTCAGTGTTCTAGTTTGAGTTTGTGGGGCAAGCTGTGAGATTCTCGCTTGAGCGAGAGAATCTCGCCCAGGCGAGAGCATTAGTGTTTGGTAAGTTCAAAAATTGAGGGCTTCTCTCCCAAGCGAGCCATTCTTTCCCGGGCGAGACTACACAGCTATAAAAGTGAAAAAGGAGTTTCAGAAACCCTAATCTTCATTTTCTTTCTCCCCCTTTCACTCCAACGGCGGCTCTCCATGAAACTCGATCCTCTCCTCAACTAAACCTTAAAAACTCATCAAACCCTCTTCCTTTTACTTTTTAACGGCACAATGGTGGCTATAAGAGATGAAAAGGGGAGCTTTGGAGGTTGAAGGAGATGGTGGGAGACATTGCTCTTTTGCGGAACAACGGAGCTTACGCTAACTCAAGTGAGGGAGAAGACCATTATAGTCTTAGAGTATTTCATAATAGTTATCCTCACTGATTTCCCTGAAGAATAGGAGAGTGTTGATGGATAGAAACTCCTTTTGAAGCTTGTTCTTCCTTGTGAGAGTCTTTATCTTCCATGAAGATGTATTAGCCATAAATATGGAACAATATGTGTATGAAAACCCTTTCGTCAAACTAACTGCAAAATACTCATTTATGGTAATACCCTGTAATGAAAGTTTGTTCTATTGTTATTTGTATGTATGAATGATAATATTGTGATAAAATGAGATGAATGTGTTATATGATGATGATTATGTTTTGGGTTGCTTTATTGTGGTAAGGAATGAGATATACATTGTGTTTATGACATTGATGTGGTATTTTGAGTTATGGTGATGTCGTAATGTGAGAATAATATAGTGGAAATGATTACATTGTGAATGATATTGTTGTATTGATGTGAGTATAATCTAGGTTGATTGTGAAAGTGATATGAATGATGTACATGTTGTATGTGATTTGATAGTGAACACTTTGGCTCAAGTTATGTAGCACACTTAGACTCAAGTTATGTAGCACACTTTAGCTCAAGTTATGTAGCATACTCTAAACCTTCTTCATGGTGTAGACTTACCCTATGTGATAGGTATCGCTTAGAAGTGTTGTGTGGCTTAGAAGTAGGGTATTATTTTATGAGAATTGTCTTGTGTTGGAAGTATGGTATTGACTCGAGTATGGAGTTGTCGTTGGGTAGTTGTGAGTGACTATGGTATTAGGAATCTTTATGAAGATGGAATAAGACGAATTGTATGAGTAAGTCATAGTAAATACTAATTGAAGAAGTGAATATTTGTCAGTATATAGTAATGATTTGGTGTATCGTTTGTATATGTTGATATGGTTGGTTGTAGTTGTTGTATAGGTTGTAGCACTTTAATGTAAATACTCCATGTAATTCCATGCTACGGTCGCCATAGTTGGTTTTTACTCCCTCTCTCTTTCTTTATCTTTGTGATGTATATGAGTTCAGGATAATTGATACTAACAGTGAAATAATTGATTATCTAACTGGACATATCCGTTAATCGATTAAGAGTTCTTTTAATCGATTAATGAGAGTTCCAGTTGTAACACCCTAAATTTTAAGTCTTTAAAATTATAGTATCAGTCCTGGGATCCTCACTTGAGCGAGAGATTCTCGCTTGGGCGAGAGAGAGGCTCACCTAGGAGGGTGAAATCCTGGGCTATACTTGAGGATCCTTGCTTGAGCGAGAGATTCTCGCCTGGGCGAGAGAGGTTCACCTAGGAGGGTGAAATCCTGGGATATACTGGAGGGTTCTCGTCTGAGCGAGGAAGGACATTTTGGACTATTGACACTGTGAGATTCTCGCTTGAGCGAGAGGGTCAAATATGGTTTTTTTTAAAATGGGCGGGATTTTCTCGCTTGAGCGAGAATAAGCTCGCTTAAGCGAGAACCCGACGAGACAACATTTAATGTGAAACCCTGAACACATTTTAGGGTTAAGAATTAAAGAGAGGTGAGAGAAGAGAGCTTTTCCAAGGGCAAAGAGCTTTGATACTCCCCCAAAAGCTTCAGAAGAGGTAAAACTCAGCTTCAGAAGAGGTAAAACTCTTGATTCTAACTCTCTTCTTCTCTTTAAAACTCATTTTGGGTACGATGGATCTCTTCTCAAAATGTGGAAAACCATGGAAACTCATCCTTTGGAGTTATGGTTCATTTTATGTGATTTTTCTTTCGTAAACTCATGGTATAGAGTTAGTATTTCGAAAATGGAAAGAGTTGGTGGGTTGGGTCATAAAGACCCCAAAACCCTAAAGTGAAAATGTGGTAAAAGGAGAAAATGAGTAAAATGCTAGAGGTAGAAGATGAGTTTACCTTCTAATGTTGAAGTATGAAATGAATATGCATGTTTTGGATGGTTGTATACTTATGATGAAAGTAGTTTAAAAACATCTAAAATGTGATGAATATCTTGTATGGTTAAATAATGCATTATAAGTTGTTTATGTGACATTTGGAATAAAGGACTAACGTTGTGTTATGTGGTGGGATGAGGAAAGATCCTAAAGTTGGAGGCGGTGTCGGTGGAACTTGAGAAGTTGCCAAGAACCAAACCCAACACTCACCAAGGTAAGGATAAGTCTTTATTTGTGCAGTTGGAATAGAAAATGTGTATTTTCTGGTTATGCAATGATTGAGTTTTAAATTACGCATTTAGTATAAACATATATGGGTGTGTTTATACTAAAGTAGGCGTAGATTTATGGAAAATGAAAAATATATGTATTTCCTAGTTATGCAAATATTGAGTTGTAAATTACGCATTTAGTATAAACATATATGGGTGAGTTTATATTAAAGTAGGCGTAGATTTACGGAAAAGGAAAATGATTTATGTGGAAATTGATGAAAGGAAAAATATGATTTTAGCCGACCATGAATGGTTAGCGACTCTGGCTTGAGTATAGAAGCACACACTCTAGCTTGAGTATAGAAGCACACACTCTGGCTTGAGTATAAAAGGACACACTTTGGCTTGAGTATAGAAGCATACACCCTGGCTTGAGTATAGAAGCAAACACTCTGGCTTGAGTATAGAAGCATACACTCTGGCTTGAGTATAGAGGCATACACTCTGGCTTGAGTATAGAAGCATACACTCTGGCTTTAGTATAGAAGCATACACTCTGGCTTGAGTATAGAAGCATACACTCTAGCTTGAGTATAGAAGCATACACTCTGGCTTTAGTATAGAAGCATACACTCTGGCTTGAGTATAGAAGCAAACACTCTGGCTTGAGTATAGAAGCAAACACGCTGGCTTGAGTATAGAAGCACACCTCTGGCTTGAGTATATAAGCGTGATTGGTTTTAAGAAAAATGGGAATTCGCTTTTAGCTAACCCTGAGGGGTGTAGCGACTTTGGCTCAAGTTATGCAGCAAAGTAAAAATGAATTTCAAAAATGGTTTACTACCTTTTTCTAATGTGGATTATCTTATAATGATGTTTATTGAATTAACGACTTAGTCCTTTGTATGTTTGTGTACTTGTAATTGATAATCCCATTGCAGATAAACAGGTGACATAAGGGGGACTCAGTTTTCGGGAGCTTAGAGAGAGTTATATTTTGGATTTATTCAATTGCACTATCTTATATATGAATGCATAGTTGATAACTTAAGACATTCTGTAACTATGGATATGTATTTGCTAACATGAGGGTGTAACTCTGGATATGTGTAGCTATGGGTATTTTGGAAACCCATAGCTAGTTATATGTAGTGATTACTAATCTGCATTAATAGGAATTATGTTTTTCTGTCAACTGATTACGTACGTCATTATTGATTCATGCGTTGAGTGGGAGGAGGGAAATAAGATTTTGAGGTAAGGATATTAAATTGGTAATGTGCGATATGAGTGATTGCATGAAATTGAATTAATATGAGAAAAAAATTTCAAGGGTAGAAATTGGGTCCTTACACCAGTAACCTCTGAATTTGGTTGCTTGGCAGTTTTAATCGATTATGTAAACTGTTAATCGATTATGTTCAACAGAAACATGTTAATTTTTTAAACCATTAATTGATTAAGAGGTCATTTAATCGATTAACTATGTTGAAAACATAAAACTATAAATAACCGGTTTTTCTGCAATTTGATCATAACTTTGATTTTCACATTTTCTAAATTTTCAATTTGAAATCCCAAATCTCTGTGAAGTATTCACCTGTGGTTTAAGTGTCAAAACCCTTCTGAGAAAAAACCCATTGGTGAAGAGTTTTCTTGGCTTCTTGTTTTTCCAAAAAGAAAGGCTTTTTCAAATTAGTGCATACTTGAGTGCACAAACCTGTTTTCAATCCTTCTTGATTCCTCATACCCCTGTGAGTGAGTGTGATTCAATCATCACCTGGGTTGTAGGTGTCTTGTTTAAGCCAAAGAACTCTTCTTGGAGAGGTTCTTGCAAAAAGCATGTTTCTTTGTAAAAGTGCTGTAAAATCTCTAAGGTTTAGAGAGAAGGTTGTAATATCGGTTGGCTGCGGTTAGTCTGGTATAGTCTTCACTGAGCATCTTGTTGGCGCATCGTGTTTTAAGATTGGCAATCGTTGTGAAATGAGGGAAGTCAAGTCTTGGCGAAATAGGATTCGGGTAGCAAGTAGGAAAGGCTCAAGTCGGAAGTGTGTGTATAAAGAACATATTTTCAATTATAGTGGAGCAAATCTGCCAAGATCAGAAGGGGAGGTCTGGATGTAGTTTTCCAGTAGACAGGCGAACGAACCAGGATAAAAATTTATTGATCTTCTTTCTCTTTCCCTTATCTTTTACATTTCAAGCATATTGCATATCTTTCCTTTTCACTTAAAGATTGAATCTTTATTCATAAAGATTGAGTCTTTCAGATCTTGGTAATTGTTGTGTGCTGTTTGTGATATTTTGATAAGAAGTTGCATGATTCTTGCATAGCTTGTTTTCCAAGGAACCATTTTATAAAATTTTTGTTTTTGGTTTTTCTGCACTTGTTAATCGATTGTTTTACTTTGTTAATTGATTAACTTTGTTTGTGTTAATCGATTATACCTGCTGTTAATCGATTATTTCTGAATATTACTGATTCTCTCCACACAAATTCGAAAATCAGACATATTGACCGCTCACACCTATTTACCCTCCCTAGGTGTTATACTCTGATTGACCGATACTCTAACAATGAATTTTGAAGTCGAGTTAAATGACATACTTTGTTGTAAGAATACAATTGAATATTTCCGTATTGTGAATTATAAAACTTAACTAATATTTGTATCCACTCAGATTTTCCCAAATCGAATAAGTAATATCTTTTATTGAACAATCACTTCTCTTTCATAATTAAAGTTTTTAATTTTATTGGGTTACAGAAATCGGGTCGTTACATACACTATACTTTCTAATCAAGCAAATGTTTGGTGTACGCCCATGATTCTTACAATGAGTACATATGGGAAGATGCTTACGTATTCTAGATTTATGGTTATTATGTAACGACCTAATTTGTGGTCTCAAAATATTCGACTTTTTAACATACAAAAGTAATCATGCGGTTATGAAATCTCTCTAGTTAAATTTAACATTTCCAAAATCATTTAACAATTTCATAAAAATTCCCATATAATACTCAGTTGGTTCATTCTTTCATATTCTCAAAAGAAATATGTCTATCAATTAAAAAGATAGAAGAATAATTCCAAAGGGATTAACATACATCACATAATCACTAAGAATTTGGACATTACATAAATAAATCCACCAAATACTTCAAGTTATATAAAATGAGTTCCTAAACTACAGCATTCGTCTAAGAATGAATCCGCATTAAATGACAACCTTGCTCAATGCTTATTTGCTTAACCTGTAACCCGATTTATCACAAATAAAAGGAAACATACAATACACAGGGAGTAAGACATTGAATATTATAAAAATATGCAATCTAAATCTATGTTCAAATTAAAGACAATATAGATTATTATGATATAAATGCTACTTTTAATTCAGTTATATCAACCAAGGCTTACCACCTTGATTTTCATCACATTACAACCATAGCACACTCAAACAAAATAATCATTACCAAACATTCCCACAAAGTACTTTTGATACCTTTCATTCTCACAATCCTCCACATTATGACTCACACCACACGTAAAGACACCTTATCACTTAAGTATCCCATAATTCCATTATAATCAATCAAAACATCATATAGAATATTCATTCTAACGCCACACAGTACGATACAATATCGCATAGGGAAAGTCTGTCATTGCCACATAGGGCCAATACCACATAGGGCAAGTCAGTCATTGCCAAATCAGGCCAATACCACATAGGGCAAGTCAAACGTTGCTATGTAGAGCCAATACCACATAGGGCAAGTCATACATTTCAACAAGAGCCAGCCAATACCTCATAGGGCAAGTCATACATTGCTACAAGAGCCAATACCACATAGGGCAAGTCATACATTTCAACAAGAGCCAGCCAATACCACATAGGGCAAGTCATACATTGCTACAAGAGCCAATACCACATAGGCAAGTCATACATTGCTACAAGAGCCAATACCACACATGTATCCCTAACACTTTGTTTACCAAATTTCCAACCACATGAAAATATCACATTATACTTCATCTCTAATAATTACAATGCTTATCCCTTACCTGAATGTGACTTAGTGTTTGGATTCCGCACTCTTGTGAAAGCTTCACTCTTCTCCTCCAACCTTAGGATCTTTCCTCATCCACATCACACAACAACAAAAATCAATCTTTTGTTCACATTACTCAATAAACAATTTCATACAACATTGTCATCCATAAAAGAAGTAACTCATGTTTCAATGTTTTCAAAGCCATTATCCATTATAAATTCAAAGCTTTTAAACAACAAGCATTCACTTCTCACTCAACATTATAACCCATAAACCACATTTCTAACCTCATATTTCACCCCATTCACAACTATTTCGTTATTTGTTTGGGGTTTCTAAAAATCAACATCTTATCAACACTATTTCAGAAGACAAACTCTAAACAACAAGTTTTCAAGAGAAAAGCAAGATCAAAACGAACCACAACTCGAAAGAGAGGGTTAAGTGGTTTTTCATGCCAAGAGAAGAGACCCAAATATACAAAATGAGTTTCAAAACGAGAGTGAGTGTCAAAATCAAGAGGTTTACATAGAAAATCGAGCTTCTACACGAGCTCTTGCCAAGAAAATCGATCTCTCCTCTCTTTTCACCCAAAAATCTATCCCTATTTCACATTTGGGGTACTATTTTAGGGTTCAGATTTCTAGAATCACGCTCAAGCGAAGACTTCTCGCTCAAGCGAGAAGTTCACGAATTTTCGAATTTCGAACTCTGATGCTCTCGCTTAAGCGATAGAGCCTCGCTCAGGCGAGAATCATTCAGTCTTCTAAGACCCTCTCGCTTAAGCGAGTCACCCTCGCTCAAGCGAGAATCATTCAGTTTCCTCTTCTCTCTCTCACTTAAGCGAGTACACTCTCGCTCAGGCGAGAATCCCAGAAATATCATAGGAGAAACTCTGAGCCCCTCGCTTGGCCAAGATCTTCTCACTCAAGCGAGAATCGTCCAGTCCATGATCCTCACGGGTAGGGTCCTAAAGGTCAAGTTCTCCTTTAGTTGTATCCAATCTGCTTCTATAACATGCGATGGGTCTCCAATATTCAGTTGTGACACATGAAAAATATTGTGGAGATTCGATAGCAACGGGGGTAAGGCTATTTGATAAGCCACATGAATAACCCTCTTCAAAATCTGATATGGCCCGATGAATCTCGGAGTATGCTTGCGGGATTTCAGAACTCGACCAATCCTTGTAGTAGGAACTACTCTCATGAAAACATGATCCCCTTCCTCAAACTCAAGAGGTTTTCTCCTCTTATCTTGATAACTCTTTTGTCGATTTTTAGCTCTGTTCATATTCTCATTCTCTTAATTTGCTCAGTTGTCTCTTGGACCACATCGGATCCCAACACTAAATTCTCCCCGGTTTCAAAACAACTTATGGGAGTTCAACACTTTCTCCCATACAATGCTTAATATGGTGCCATTCCGATACTCGAGTGAAATATTTTGTTGTATGTAAACTCAATCAGAGGTAACATGTTATCTCAGCTTCCTGGTTGTTCCAATACACAATCCCTTAACAGATACTCTAATGATTGAATAGTTCTCTCAGATTGACCGTCCGTTTGCGGATGGTAAGCAGATCGAAATGAAACGGAGGTCCCTGTCTGATATGATACTTGTAGGATGTGAAGAAGATCTTACTCCTAACCTAGGCACGGTTTTGATGAAGACACCAACATCATCAAAAAGAAGAAAGGAAGAATACTTATCAAGACTACAAAAGATAAAGTTTCAAGAAAAATAGAGTTTAAGTCTAATAGGTGTAACATCCTAATTTTGAGTCTTTAAAATTATAGTATCAGTCCTGGAAGTCTCGCTTGAGCGAGAGATTCTCGCCTGAGCGAGAAAGGATCACCTGGGAAGGTGAAATACTGGGTTATACTGGAGGATTCTCGCCCTAGCGAGAGTTGTCTCGCCTGGGCGAGAAATGACAATTTTGGGCTGTTGACACAGTGTAATCGATTACATGGTCCTGGTAATCGATTACATGCTGATATATGATCAGACATGTGTAATTTTTCATGATGTAATCGATTACACTATACTAGTAATCGATTACATCATATTAAAAACATCAGATATGTGCATTTTTTTCACACTGTAATCGATTACACCATTATGGTAATCGGTTACACTTAACACGGTGAGATTCTCTAAAAACATAAATAGACATCCCAAGTGAGGATAAGGGTTATTTTTCGGAAAACAAAGAGGAGAGGAACGGTTTGAGGAGTTGAGCACCCTTAGAGTCGAGAAAGAGGCCGGAGAAGAGGTAAATCGCTTAACTTAGTCTCTCTTAGGGTTGAATGTCTTGTTTTGGATAGGGTTTCTTCTCCACGTTTAGGGATAAAACCCCATAAACCCTCTTTTGACATTGTGGTTCGTTTTGCTTTGGAAAACCTTGTAAAACTCGTAGAGCATGAGTTGTTTTTTGTAAAGGGTGTATGAAGGGTTGTTTTCAAAACCGTAGAGTCATTTTAATATTATGGAAACCTTTCCTTTTGAGGATGAAGTGAATAGATGATGTTGTCTTGTGTTGTATAAGTTTTGGTTGGTATTATTCTTGTCTTGACATGTAAATTGATGTGTTGTGATTGTTGTTGTTTTGGGTTGAAAGACCCTAAGGTTGGAGTAGACGGCGGAGAACGCAACTGAGCTCTAGTGCAAGCGTTAGCGACTACTCAGGTGAGGGAGCAGCATTAAAAATTTGTGGTATTAGAATCATGATATTGGAAACTCCAACGACACTCACTAGTTGGAGGATTTCAATGGGATAACACGATTAAACGGGAAATCTCATGAGTTTCCTATTTAACCGCGTTAGTCCTACTGATGTGATTGGTATGTTTGATTATGGAGTTTGACCTGCCCTTCGTGGTATGGAGTTTGACCTGCCCTTCGTGGTATGGAGTTAGACCTGCCCTTCGTGGTATGGAGTTTGACCTGCCCTTCGTGGTATGGAGTTTGACCTGCCCTTCGTGGTATGGAGTTTGACCTGCCCTTCGTGGTATGGAGTTTGACCTGCCCTTTGTGGTATGGAGTTTGACGTGCCCTTCGTGGTATGGAGTTTGACATGCCCTTCGTGGTATGGAGTTTGACCTGCCCTTCGTGGTACGGAGTTTGACCTGCCCTTCGTGGTACGGAGTTTGACCTTCCCTTCGTGGTACGGAGTTTGACCTGCCCTTCGTGGTACAGAGTTTGACCTGCCCTTCGTGGTACGGAGTTTGACCTGCCCTTCGTGGTATGAAAATTTACTTGCCTTCGTGGCATGGATTTTGGAATATGCACTTAAAGTGCGGATTTTGATTGTGGTTCAGATTGGTTGCGAGTTGGTCGTACTATAGATGTATGACATGGTTGTCATAGGTATTAATTGTAAATTATGGATTGTGTTGAACTGTAATGATGTGTGGTTTCTGTATTGCAAATGTTCTAATGTTATTATTCTTTTTAAATCCACCATGTTATATATTGCATGTATTTAATGACTGACTCTCTCTATGTTGTTTTGTTTACTCAATCCGTGGTAATCGGATTGTAGGTGGAGCTAAGGAATAAGATATTGCCGAGCCTTAGGGTGATTGCGTTGCTTTGGATTTAGTGTGCTTTTGAATTACTCTAGGAGTTTGTAATGGTTGATATTGGACCCTTTCATGGGAATTTTCATTGATGTATTTGATGTTCAGTTTATTAGACTAAAAAGTGTAGAACCTAGTATTGTGGAATCACTGTGTTGTTTTCCTTTTTATGGTTATTGGAGTATTCCTAATTGAAAGGAAATTTTAAATGGTATGAAATTTTATTATGTTAGAAAAGGAATTGAATTTTTTCGTGTTAGTAACTTGAGGCGTTACAATAGGTACTTCTATCCAATACTCTTTAAATACCTTAGTAATATTGCTCAAAACAATTTTTAAGAAAATTGAAATATTTCAAGTGTAAGTAAAAAAAAAATTCAAAAATGGTATGTAACGGGTTACAGCACTTGAGTAATAAGTTACATGTGTGAGAAAAGAGTTATCCAACCTCCAACGGCTAAAAGTAATCCATTACTGTCTTTGAAGTAACAAATTACCAGTTTAAGCAAAATGGGTAATCGATTACTCAAAGAACTGTAATCAATTACACTAAGGCATTTTTATAAACCTATTGGACAAGACACTAGAGTAATTGATTACTCAAATACTGTAATCGATTACGCTAAGTGATTTTCGAAATGTTGTTGGACATGATGTTTGGGTAATCGATTACTCACTTTCTGTAATCGATTACTGGGAGTTGTTACACCAGTTTTAAGATTTCAAAGTGAAAACTTTTCACCCCAATCGAAAGTGTTTCATTCTAAACGAAATCTACACTTCCCTAGAGGTGTTATGGTTGATTGGAAAGCCTATATAAAGGCATTGGAACACATAACTCATACACAACTTAACAACAACTTTCATAACAAAATCCACACAAGATTTTCAAAAGCTCTTACACTTTTCTGAATATTTTTTTCACTTTTTAGCAACACACTCTTAAACTTTCTAAGTTACTTTTCAAAGTTGCTTCAAAGTGTTTTATAAGTTTTTCAAAGTGCAAGAGCAATATTATCTATTGTATAAGAGTTGTTTGGATTTCAAGTTAGAATTGTCATATCAACTTGTAAAAGGCAATCCTGCCATTGTATAAATTCTTCATTTTGCAAAGAATACTTTCTTTCACAAGGGTTTGAAGAGAAAGGGGATTGAGTGACTTGGAATAGTGTTTTCCAAGGGTGTTACTTGGAATAGTGTTTTCCAAGGGAGTTTAAATATTTGTGAGTGTGTAAGGTACATAGAGATCTCGGGGTGAGATATTGTAATTGCAACTCATAATATTTAGTAAAGGAATCTCTTGCGCTACATGAGTACTGGACGTAGCCTTTGGTGGACAAGAAGGTGAACCAATACAAAACACATGTGTACTCTCTTCTCCTTAACTTTCTACATTTAAAGTCATTATTTTTCTGCATAAATTTCTGATGCACTTTAACTTCTGATTTTGCAAAAAAAGTGGCCATACTTTTACAACAACTAATTCACCCCCCCCCCCTCTTAGTTGCAATCTCATTCTTACAATTGACACCAAAGCTATTTTTGAGTAATATATTCTCAAAATCTGATCCTACATCAAGATGGCCTCAAGATCATTCCTAGGAGAAGGCTTCAACATAAACAGACGTCCAAGTTTTGTTGGAGAATGTTATGACTTCTGGAAAATCAGAATGAGGATTTTCATAGAGTCTCAAGACTTGGACATATGGAATGCAATCGAAGAAGGACCATACGTGCCATTCACGGTAGTCAACAGCGCAAGGGAAATAAAGCCTAAATCTTCATGGAACGATGAAGATAAAAAGAAAGTGCATACGATCTCAAGGCAAAGAACATCCTCACATCGACACTTGGAATCGATGAATTCTTTAGAGTATCTAACTGCAAATATGCGAAAGAAATATGGGATACTCTAGAGACCACACATGAAGGAACCGAGGAGGTAAAGAGGTCGAGATTGAGTACTCCTTCCTAGAATGCGAAATGTTTTGTATGAAGCCTGGAGAGAAAATTATGGATCTCCAAAATAGATTAACTCATCTCACTAACCATCTTATTTCACTTGGAAAAGTGCTCTCAAATAGTGATCTGAACTTAAAAGTTCTAAGATCACTTACCAAAACATGGCAACCAAAGGTAACAGCCATTTCTGAAATGAAAAGTTTGTCCAAAATGTATTTGGCAGCTTTGTTTGGTAAATTGCAGGAACGCGAGATTGAACTTAGCCAACTTGATCAACATGAAGAACAAGAGAAGAAAAAGAAGAATATTTCTCTCAAGGCAAAGATAGAGAAATATGAATCATCAGAGGATGAAGACGAAAAGGAAGAGATTGATGACATGAGACTCTTCGTGAAAAAGTTCAGCTAGTTCCTTAGAAGGAACAAAGGCACTAGAACTAGACAAATGAAAAAGTTCACCAATAACAATAAGGCTCCACTTCAAACCAAAACTTCACATGCTTTGATTGTGGCAAGCCTGGCCACATGAAGATGGACTGTCAAAATATCAAACATGGTTCTTTGAAAGGAAAGAATGAAATGAAGAATGGACGAAGAGCCTACATTGCTTGGGATGATAATTACACAAGTTCCGCCTTTGAACCAGAAAGCGAAGAGGTAAACTAATCTAACTTATTTTCTTGTTCTGAATTACAATCTACATTCAATGATCTGCATGATGAGTATATGAAATTGACTAAATTGTTTCTAAAACAAAAAGCTGAATTAGATGTTTTTAGAAACAAACCCTTATCATCTTCATGTCAAAATTGCATTACTCTTAAGGAAAAAGTTTCAACATTTAGTCTTGAACTCAATAAGATGAACAAGATTAGACAAAGTCTAAGTAAGATCATTAATGATCAAAGACACTCTACAGACCGAAGAAGTCTTGGCTATTCAAAAGGCCCTGCTCTTAAGAAACAAAGTAAGTCAACTATGATAAACTTTCAAAAATCAAGTATCCATGCATCCATTCATTGTAAAGATAAAACTAGGATACATATGCATCAACTCATAAGTTCTTATTGTAAAAACCATGGGCACACACCAAATACTTGTTCTATCAGAAAATATGGTGTTCCCCTAGGAAATTATAGATGGGTTGAGAAAGGTACTAACCCTGTAGGACCCAAGAAAAGTTGGGTTCCTGTTTTGCAGGAAAATTTGAGAGCCTCCTTCAACTTATGGTATTTGGATAGCGGTTGCTGAAAGCACATGACGGGCGATAAAATTTAGTTCTTTGTCCTTACTCTAAGGGACAAAGGCTATGTCACATATGGTGACAACAACAAGGGAAGAATACTTGGAGTTGGTAGAATTGGCAAGCCACCCTCAACAACCATAGAAGGTGTGCTATATGTGGAAGGACTCAAGCACAACCTTCTACGCATAAGTCAACTATGTCACAAGGGCTTCCATGTAGCATTCTACCCGGATAAATGCATCATCGAAAGTAAGGATTGTCAAAAATCTAAACTCATTGGTAAGAGAATTAATAACATTTATATGATAGACATAGATTCATCTATTCCAATAACATGTTTAGTTGTAAATGATAATCATGATGCATGGCTTTTCCATATGAGAATTTGTCATATTCATATGGATCATTTGAATAAGCTTATTAAGAAAAAATTAGTTGTTGGTTTACCCAAAATGAAGTTTGCTAAAGACAAACTATGTAGTGCTTGTCAAATGGGTAAACAAAAAAAACTTTTTTTAAACCAAAGCATATGGTTTCTTCCGATAGGTCATTGCAGTTACTACACATGGACTTGTTTGAAGGACAAAATGTTATGGTGGTAACTACTATGCTCTTGTTGTAGTAGACGATTTTTCAAGATATACTTGAACTCTATTATTAGTTCATAAGAATGAGGCATTCAAAGCCTTTAGCACTTATGCTAAAAGAGTCCAAAATGAAAAATCATTAAAAATCGCTGCTATAAGAAGTGATCATGGAGGAGAATTTCAAAACGCTTCTTTTGAAGAATTTTGTGATGATCTTGGGATTAATCACAACTTTTCTCCTGCTAGAACACCACAACAAATTGGTGTTGTAGAGATAAAGAATTGGTCTTTAGAAGAACTTGCTCGAACGATGTTAAATGAAACTAACCTCCCAAAGTACTTTTGGGCTGATGCAGTAAGTACTGCATATTATATTTCAAATCGAGTTCTTATAAGACCAATTCTAAAGAAAACCCCCTATGAACTCTTCAAAGGTAGAAATCCAAACATTTCTCATTTGCATGTATTTGGTTGTAAATGTTTTCTTTTAGATAATGGAAAAGATAACTTATGCAAGTTTGATGCAAAAGCCGATGAATGTATCTTCCTAGGCTATTCTCTCACGAGTAAAGCTTATAGAGTCTTTAACAAAAAATCTCTAGCCATGGAAGAATCTGTTCATGTATCTTTTGATGAAACCAATCCCTTAATCAAGGAAAGGTTAACTCTTGATGATGATGACTTCCCAAGTTCCACTTTAAATGAAAAAGTCATTGTTGATCCTACAACTAATACTAAGCATATAGAAATGGATGATGACCTATCCTTACAAGAAGAGCATATTCACTCTGAATTACCAAAAGATTGGAGAACTCATCGAGACCATCCTATCGACAACATCATTGGCGATATAAGTAAGGGTATCACTACCCGCTTAATGCTAGAAGATGCATGTCTAAACATGGCTTTCTTTTCTCAATTAGAACCCTCCAAGATTTTTGATGCAATCGGGGATGAGCACTGGATGCTTGCCATGCAAGAAGAACTAAAGCAATTTGAGAGAAATGGAGTTTGGGAACTTGTTCCTAGACCAAAGAATATGCATGTATTAGGTACATGTTGGGAGACTCGAGGAAGGACAACCAAGAGGAAGGTATAGACATTGATGAAACCTTCGCTCTAGTTGCTAGACTCGAAGCTATTAGGCTATTGCTTGCATATGCATGTTCTTTAAATTTTTAGCTTTATCAGATGGACGTAAAGAGTGCATTTCTAAACGGATAAGAAGAAGTGTTTGTAGAACAACCTCCTCGTTTTGAAGACTATGAACATCCTTCTCATGTATACAAATTGAAGAAAACTCTCTATGGCTTAAAGCAAGCTCCACGTTCCTGGTATGAACGTCTAACAAACTTTTTAATTGAAAAATATTTTTCTAAAGGAAAGGTCGACACTACACTATTTATAAAGAAAATAAATCATCACACTCTCATGGTTCAAATTTACGTAGAGGATAATATTTTTGGTTCTACTAATGAAAGTTTGTGTAGTGAGTTTGGCAAAATGATGCAAGGAGAATTTGAGATGTCCATGATGGGGAAGTTGAATTACTTCCTTGGACTTCAAATTAAACAACTTAGTGATGGCATTTTTGTGACTCAATCCAAATATTGCAAAGACTAGTTGAAGAAATTCGATATGGATGACTGCAAGCCAATAGCTACCCTGATGTGATCTAGTACTTACATCGATGCAGATGAAGTAGAAAAATGCATTTAAATCTCAAAGTATCGAGGTATGATCGGATCTCTTCTATACTAACTCCCAATAGACCTAATATTATGTTTAGTGTATGTTTGTGTGCGCATTATCAATCTAACCCTAAAGAATCACACCTAGTTGCCGTTAAGAGAATCATGAAATATCTCAAAGGCACAACTGATGTAAGGACCGAAATTCTACCCTTGAAAATTTCTTTTTGATTTAGTTCTATTACATGCAATCTCTTTCAACTCACATTACTAATCGAACATCATTCATTAACTTCTTATTTTCCTCTTCGCGTTCTACCTCAATATTAACATACAAAGTCATTCGACAGAAAAACATAATTCGCATTAATTAAACCGTGTAACCACCGTATATAATTAGGTATGGGTTTCCAAAATACCCATAGCTACACATATTCAGAGTTACAATTATAACAATATCGTTAGTTACATCATATTTCAAAATATCAACTATGCACTCAAGTACAAAATAATGCATGCGAATGAATCCAAAATGTAAAGCTCCCTAAGACTCCACAAAAATGAGTTTCCCCCTCATGTCACCTGTTTATCTGCAATGGGATTATCGATGACAAGTACAAAACATACAAAGGAGTAAGTCGTTAATTCAAATAAACATCATCATAAGATAATCCACATTAGAAATTGGGTTAGTAAACCATTTTTGAAATTCGTTTTACTTTGATTCATAACTTGAGCCAAAGTCGCTACACCCCTCGGGGTTAGCTAAAAGCAGATTCTCATTTCCATTTTAAGTAAAACGTGCTTATATACTCAAGCCAGAGTTTTGCTTATATACTCAAGCCAGAGTTTTGCTTATATACTCAAGTCAGAGTTTTGCTTATATACTCAAGCCAGAGTTTTGCTTATATACTCAAGCCAGAGTTTTGCTTATATACTCAAGCCAGAGTTTTGCTTATATACTCAAGCCAGAGTTTTGCTTATATACTCAAGCCAGAGTTTTGTTTATATACTCAAGCCAGAGTTTTGCTTATATACTCAAGCCAGAGTCGCTAACTATTCATGGTCGGGTAAGAATATATTTCCTTTATATTAATTTCACCATAAAACGATTCTGGTAAATCCACGCCCACATTAGTATAAACACACCCATATATCTTTATACTAAGTACGTGATTCACAACTCAATCATCGCATAACCAGAAGTACACATCTTTCTTTTCCGTAAACCTACGCCTACTTTAATATAAACACACCCATATATGTTTATACTAAATGCGTACTTTACAACTCAATCATTGCATAATCAGAAAATACACCTTTTCGATTTCAAATGCATAATTAAAGACTTATCCTTACCTTGGTGAGTGTTGGGTTTGGTTCTTGGCAACTTCTTCAGTTCCACCGACACCGCCTCCAACCTTAGGATCTTTCCTCATCCCACCACATAACACAATGTTAGTCATTTATTCCAAATATCGCATAAACAACTTATATTGTATCCTTTAATCATACAAAATATTCATCATAAATATTCAACCATCTAAAACATGCATAAACATCTCATATTCCAATATTTGGAGGTAAACTCATCTTCTACCTCTAGCATTTTGCTCATTCTCTCCTTTTACCACATTTTCACTTTTAGGGTTTTTGGGGTTTTCATGAATCAACCCACCACCCTTTCCATTCTTGAGATGCCATCACTAAATCAAGGGTTTACAAGGTAAGAATGTCATAAAATGAACCATCACTCAAAAGGATGAGTTTCCATGGTTTTCTTCATTTTTGAGAAGAGATCCAACATTCCCCAAAATGAGTTTAAGAGAGAAAAAGAGAGTTAGAATCTAAAGTTTTACCTCTTCTCAAGCTCTTAGATGAGTATCCAAGCTTTTTTCCCTTGAAAAGCTCTCTTCTCTCACTCTTCTTCTTTTCTAAACCCTAGATTGTGTTTAGGGGTTTCTCATTAAATGTTGTCTCGTCGGGTTCTCGCTTAAGCGAGGGATTCTCGCTCAAGCGAGAAAATCCCGCCCATTTAAAAACTCAAATCTGACCCTCTCGCTCAAGCGAGAATCTCTCGCTCAAGTGAGGATCCGAGGGCAGATACTATGATTTTCAAGACTTAAAAATTGGGGTGTTACAACTGACGTTGGATTGTGGTATCCAAAAGGAAGTGTACGTGATGTGGTATCCAAATCCGAGAGGAAAAGTACAAGTGGTACTTGACACATCTTAGGAAATGCTTTAGTTTCTTGGTTTTGCAAGAAACAAGCATGTGTTGCCCTAAGCACTGCTGAAGCGGAATATATAGCACCAGGTAGTTGTTGTGCCCAAGTGTTGTGGCTTAAACAACAATTACGTGATTATGGCTTAGACTTAGGCTACAAACCTTTAAAATGTGACAATACCAGTGATATAAACCTCACTAAGAATCCGATTATGCATTCTAGAACTAAACACATCGATATAAGGCATCACTTCCTTAGGGACCATGTCCAAAAGAAAGATGCGGTGGTAGAATTGATTGATACTCATAACCAATTAGCAAACATATTTACTAAACCATTAGCAAAAAAACCTTTCTACAAAATTAGACGCGAATTAGGCATTCTCTATGAAGCTTACCTTTTCTAACATGTTTATATGTTTATATGTATGCTTCATTATGTATATCAAATGCCTACTTGATCTTAAAATGTATTTATTATTGTTAAATTTTTCAAGTTATTCTTATATCCTATTACCATTTTGTATGTTATGCTATATATTGTATATTGTGTTGGACTCTTGGCTTTTCTTCTTTTTGATGAAGTCAAAAGGGGAAGAAAAGTTGGGAGAAGTTTATTTTCTGTAAAAATCTTTCAGGCACATAACTCCAAAAGAAAGGGGGAGCATACAAGATAGGGGGAGCATACTCTATAAGAATGAGAATGCAACTAGGGGGGGGGGGGGGGGGGGGGGGTAAATTAGTTGTTGCAAAACTATGGCCAATTTTTCTGCAAAATCAGAAGTTTAAGTGCAGCGGAAAAGTATGTAGAAAAAATAACAACTTAAAGTAGATTGTTTAAGGAGAAAAGAATAAACATGTGTTTTATATTAGTTCACCTTCTTGTCCACCGAAGGCTACATCTAGTACTCTCACAGCGCAAGAGATTCCTTTATTAAATATTATGAGTTGCAATTACAAATATCTCACCCCAAGATCTCCTTGTACCTTACTCACTAATATTAAAAACCCTTGGAAAATCCTATTCCAAGTAACACCCTTGGAAAACACTATTCCAAGTCACTCAACCACTTTCTCTTCACACCCTTGTGAAAGAAAGTAATATTAGCGAATTTGAAGAATATAAAATATGGTTGGATTGCCTTTACAAGTAGATATGACAATTTCTAACTTGCTATCCAAAAACAGCTCTTATATGATAGATAATAATGCTCTTTATACTTTGTAAAAATTTAGAATACACTCTGAAATAACTTAGAAAGTTTAAGAGTGTGTTGCTAAAAATTTAGAATATACTTTGAGTTGTGTTGTATGCATATATGAGTTATGAGTGTTTCAATGCCTTTATATGAATACTTATCAGGACTACAGAAGATAAAACTTCAAGAAAAGGTACTTATATCCTATACTCTATAAATACCTTTGTAATAATGCTCAAAACAATTTTTAAGAAAATTGAAATATTCTAAGTGTAAATAAAATAAATAAATTTCAAAAATGGTATGTAACGAGTTATTGCACTTGAGTAACAAGTTACATGTGTGAGAAAAGAGTTATCCAACGTCCAATAGCTAAAAGTAATCCATTACTAGTTTAATCAAAATGGGTAATCGATTACTCAAAGAACTGTGATCGATTACACTAAGGCATTTTTATAAACCTGTTGGATAGGACACTAGAGTAATCGATTACTCAATTACTGTAATCGATTATCCTAAGTGATTTTCGAAAATGTTGTTGGACAGGATGTTTGGGTAATCGATTACTCACTATCTGTAATCGATTACTAAAAGCTGTTACACCAGTTTTCAGATTTCAAAGTGAAAAGTTTTCACCCCAAACGAAAGTGTTTCAATACAAACGAAATCTACACTTCCCTAGAGGTGTTATGGTTGATTGGAAAGCCTCTATAAAGGCATTGGAACACATAACTCATACACAACTTCACAACAACATTCATAACTAAATCCACACAAGATTTTCAAATGCTCTTATACTTTTCTGAATATTTTCTGCACTTTTTAGCAACAAACTCTTAAATTTTCTAAGTTACTTTTCAGAGTTGCTTCAAAGTGTTTTCCAAGTTTTTCAAATTAAAAGAGCATTATTATCTATTTTATAAGAGTTGTTTGGATTGCAAGTTAGAAATGTCATATCAACTTGTAAAGGCAATCCTGCCATTGTATAAATTCTTCATTTTGCAAAGAATACTTTTTTCACAAGGGTGTGAAGAGAAAGGGGATTGAGTGACTTGGATTAGTGTTTTCGAAGGGTATTACTTGGAATAGTGTTTTTCAAAGGAGTTTAAATATTAGTGAGTGTGTAAGGTACATAGAGATCTTGGGGTGAGAAATTGTAATTCCATCGCATAATATTTAATTAAAGGAATCTCTTGTGCTGCAAGAATACTAGACGTAACCTTTGGTGGACAAGAAAGTGAACCAATATAAAACACATGTGTACTCTCTTCTCCTTATTTTTCTACTTTTAAAGTCATCATTTTTCTGCATAAATTTCCGCTGCAATTTAACTTCTGATTTTGTAGAAAAAGCGGCCATACTTTTACAACAACTAATTCACCCCCCTCTTAGTTGCAATCTCATTCTTAGATAGGAATCCCATGCAATCGAACTATTTCCCGGATATACAATTCCGCCAAATGTTCCAATGAATACCTCATGTTGACAAGTAGGAAATGAGCAGACTTTGTTAACTGGTCCACCATTATCCATATCAAGTAAAAGCCTTTTTGAGTCTTGGTAAAACCCGACACAAAATCCATCGAAATACTATCCCATTTCCTGACAGGAATTTCCAAAGGTTGAAGTTCACTTGTCGGCCTCTGATGTTCAATTTTTGCCTTTTGACACACCAAACAACTTGTCAGATACACAACTACATCCTTTTTCATCCTCGACCACCAGAACAGCTTCTTCAAATCTTGATACATCGTCATTCCGGGGTGAAAACTCATCTTACTCTTATGGGCTTCCTCTAAGATATTTTCCTCAACTCCATATCATAAGGTATACACACTCTCCCTTTACACCTTAGCAATCCTGTATTTTCTATCAAGAAGTCTTTTTCTTTCCCATTAGCCATCAAAATTTTCTTCGCCATCAGTTCCTGATCATTCATTTGCATTAATCTTATCTGATCGAATAGGTCATTCGTGAGCATGAGCATTCCAAAAATCATGCTACTAGGCTTAACTCGAACCGCCAAACTCATATCTCAAAATTCTTCAATCAGTTTCTTCTCCTGGACCTTTAGAGCGGACATATATAATGACTTCCGACTCAATGCATCTGCCACTACATTGCCCTTTGTAGGATGTTACTGAAGACTAAAATCATAATATTTTACGAATTCCATCCACCTCCAATGCCTCATGTTCATCTCATTCTGATCGAATAAATATTTCAAACTCTCGTGATGGCTGAAAACCTCAAATCTCAAACCATAAAGATGGTGCCTCTAAATCTTCAAAGCGAGTACCACATCGGCTAATTCCAAATCATGGGTCGGGTAGTTTTGCTCATGCGGCCTTAACTGCCTTGAAGCATAAGCAACGACCTTCCCTTCCTGCATTAGTACACAATCCAAGCATTGCTGGGAAGCATCACAATACACGTTAAAATCGCGGTCGGTACAACGGAGAATCAATAGATGTGCTGAAGTCAATCTCTGTTTTAGCTCTTGAAAGCTTTCTTCACAACGGGTTGTCCAAACATACGGTTCCCCTTTTCGAGTCAACTTAGTTAGCGGTAAAGCTGACTTTGAGAACCCTTCAATGAATTTCCGGTAATAACCTGCCAACCCCAAAAAAATTCTAATCTCAGTAACTGACTTCGGTACCGCCCATATCATCACTGCCTCAACCTTAGAAGGGTCCACTACCACCCTTCCCTGGATATTACATGTCTAAGTTAGTTCACGGATTCCAACCAAAAATCACACTTTGACAGTTTCACGTAGAGATGGTTATCCTTAAGAACTCCCAAAACAATACTTAAGTGTTCCTTATGTTCCTCCCGTCTCTTAGAATACACCAATATGTCGTCAATAAACACGATCACAAAAGAGTCCTGATACGGATGAAAAATACGATTCATGTAATCCGTACATAGTCTCATATTGTCATCCTTCTTCTTCACTAACAGTACCGGTTCACCCCATGGCGACACACTAGGCCGACACTTATTAGCCGACAAGTCCTCAATCTGCTTTTTCAGTTCAGCCTATTCCAAGGGTGCCATTCTATAAGGAGCTATAGAAATGGGTCCCGTTCCCAGGACCAGATCAATGGAGAATTCTACTTCTCGCACCGGAGGTAATTCCCGAATATCACCAGGAAATACGTCAGGAAATTCACTCACCACAGGGAGATTCTCAATTTTCGGTTTCTCCACTCCCTTAACCGACACCGGCTTCAGACATCTAGACTGATCAGAAGTCTCACACAGATCCCCAAGTACTACTGTCTTATCAGAACAATTCAGTAGTACACGATTTTCTAATAACTAGTCCATCCCTAGAATTATGTCTAATTGGGCAGCGGCAAATATATTAAGTCTATGGTAAATGTTCTACAGTTTACCACTACCGGACACTGAGAAACAAACGCCGATAGCACCACAGGTACACTAGTAGGGGTGGACACGACAAAGTCGAAGGGTAGCGACTCAGTTTGTAACCTCGATCGTTTTACACATCTATATACACAAAGGAGTGTGTCGCTCCCGAATCAAAAAACACAACAAGGGAGATACCTTTCACCATATAATTACCTTGGATCAGACCATCAACATCTATTGCCTCTAAACCACTCATAGTAAATGTTGGGTATACCACAGAACAAATAACACCTAGAGGGGGGTGAATAGGTATGCGTGGAAGCAATTAACACTTTTTGCGGGTAAATGAGAAATTCTAAAAATCAGTCCAATTAATCGATTAAAGTTTCACTTAATCGATTAAATCGATCTGTTATTAATCGATTAAATACAGGTTTAATCGATTAACCTAATTCTTGCGTTCTTGGAAAATCAGTTTTCTTGCAAGAAATGTTACAACAATTTCAATCAAGAACAGATGCAATCTACTAAAAGAATTTATGCCAATGTATAAACAGATTCAAGAACATGCACTAAATTTAATAAGCAAATAAATTAAACACATAAAGCACAAAATGATTGAAAAGTAAAGAGATAAGGGTTCAAGAAAACTTGACACAGCGATTTTATCCTGGTTCGTTTGTCTGTCCACTGGCAAACTACATCCAGGCCTCCCCATCTGATCTTGGGAGATCTGCTTCACTATAAGTGAAAATATGTTCTTTACACACACTTTCAAATTGAGCCTTTCCTACTTGCTATGCGAATCCTATTTCGCCAAGCCTTGACCTCCCTCCGTTTTCAAACGGTTGCCAATCTTGCTTCTCGATGCCTCAAACAAGATACTCAGTGAAGACTATACCAAGCCAACCGCAGCTATCCGATATTACAAACTTCTCTCTAAACCTAAGAGATTTTACAACCTAACCGCAGTTAGGATTTTCTCACAAAAATCGTCAAATAGCTCATGTTACAAAAGCACCTAAGATGTGCAAATATGAAACAGTAAAACCACTAAGAACCCAACCAAGAAATCTCACAAATACTCAAAGAACTAAGTGTGATTAATGCTTGGCTTTTCTTCAAGAAAGAATATGAAAGAAATTGGAAAGATAAGCCCAAAAGAATGACGCTTGAAAAAACTATCTCTCTTTATGCAATGCAAGAAAACTTAAAGAAACTTTTTCACACACAAAGAACCACTCTCTAATGATATGGAAGATAAGCTCGGAGAATTCTACAAATTTGTGATTTTCGAAATTGGAAAAGTTGGAAAAAGCTATGAACATTTGGGAAAAAGTAAACTCTTATAGAAAACTGTTTTTACTGCAGTTAATCGATTAAATGCAGACTTAATCGATTAACGGCCTTAAGAAATCCAAGATTTCAGCTTCTGCAACTCCATTTAATGGATTAAATCCAGACTTAATCCATTAACTGGTTCCCAAGTTCATTTAATCGATTAACACAACTTTTAATCGATTAACAATGTTAAAAAGTGTTTTCTTGATGCATGATGAACCTTCTACATGATGTGTATATGCATGATACATGATTTTGAAAATATATGAGATATTCACAATTTTAATGCACTTAAAATCATGTTATCATATGTAAATGCATGAGCATGTGAATCATGTATGAAAGTATGCAAGTCTCATTTTAGTTAGATTAGTTATATTCAATTTTAGACTTTGTGAGACTTCCATTCTAGGTTCACCTAGCCTAGACTCTACCCAATCAAACATAGACTCTAGAAATATAAAACTCTAAGCCCAAGTCTACTTGACTAATGTTGAGTCTTGAACTTGTTGTTTGTTGAGTTGCATATGTCTTCAAGCTTGCTTTGTCTTATCCTTGTCCTTTCTTTGACTTCTCTTTGTCTTCACTTTGTCTTCACTTTGTCCTCATCAAAACAATCATAGTGATGCATGCTGCATTTCCATCTCCCTAATGTAATGATGCAGGCTTGCAATCTCAATCTCCCCCTTTTTGAAGATGACAAACCACTGTAGATCATAAGACAAACCATTGTGATCCTGGATAGACACTTGTGTTTATCATTGTTTGAAGGCTTGATGACAATCAACTCAGTTTTGTGATTGATATGAACATTGATACGCTGCTCCCCCTAACTCTATTCTCCCCCTCAATCCATGCATGTGGTAGTGTATAAGATTCACCATTTTTCTTCCAATAGTTAGGTGGGAAGCAGATGTATGCAATCTGCAAAACTCAAACAACAACTTTTACACATCTATAGACACAAAGGAGTGTGTCGCTCCCGAATCAAAAAACAAAACAAGAGAGATACCTTTCACCATATAGTTTACATTGGATCAGACCATCAATAGTTGTTGCCTTTGCGCCACTCATAGTAAATACCCTACCGGTTGTCTTGGTCCTTCCACCCCTTGTGGCATTCATACTCCGATTCAGCTTTGGGCATAATCTCTTCATATGTCTCGGCTCCTTATAGTGGAAACAATCATTCCCAGATCTGGGGCATACAGTTCCAACTTGTCTCCGTCCACATTTGTTGCACATAGTAAAAGAGTATTGTTGTGGTCCTCCCACCGTAATAGGGGGTTTCGACCCATGTGAGCCATGTCCATGGTATCCAGTGGGTGGTGTATAGGGTTTATGTAACACCCTAATTTTATTTTCCCAGGTGTAGTGAAAATTCTAGAAATTCTAGAGTATACTGGGTGATTCTCGCTTGAGTAAGAGGGCCTCGCCCAAGCGAGAGGCCCAGTATCTGCTCCCAGGATTTCCTGGGATTCTCGCCTGGGCGAGATTTGGCACGCCAGGGCGAGGGCGAGGGATTTGGTACTGAAGGATCCTCGATTGAGCGAGAATCCCTCGCTTGAGTGAGAATCCTCGATAGGCGGGATCTTATTGCTTGAGCGAGAATGGGCTCGCTTGAGCGAGAACCCGACGCTGTTATTTTAAAAAGGAAACCCCAAACACTTCTAGGGTTAGAAATTTGGGGAGAATAGAGAGAAAATAGCATTTTCAAGAGCAAGGATTCTTGGGAATCATCTAAAGGCTTGAGAAGAGGTAAATCTCTTGATTCTAACTCTCTTTCTTCCCTTTGAAACTTGATTTGAGTAAGTGGGATCTCTTCTCGTAACATGAGAACCCATGGAGACTCTTTATTTTGAGTTGTGGTTCGTTTTATGTTGTTTTTCTCTTGTAAACTCTTGGTCTAGAGTTGGAAATCAAAGATGGGGATGATTTGTGGGTTGATTCATGAAAACCCCAAAACCCCAAAATGAGAATATGAGTAAAGAGGGAAATAGGTGAAATGTTAGATGTAGAAGATGAGTATATGTTCTAATGTTGAATATATGATGAATATGTATGTTTTATATGTTTGTAAACTATTAATGAAGGTAGTTTTGGAATCATTGAAAATATATGAATCTCTTGTATGGTTAAAGATGAAATATGAGTTGTTTATGTGTTATTTTGAATAAATGACTAACATTGTTGTTATGTGGTGGGAATGAGAAAAGATCCTAAAGTTGGAGGTGGTATCGGAGGAACTTGCAAAGTTACCAAGGACGAAACCCAAAACTCACCAAGGTAAGGATAAGTCTTTTATTAGCATATCGTATTGAAAAATGCGTGGAATTGCTGTTTATGAATTGATGGTGAATCAATGAAAGGAAAACATATTTTTAGCCGACCATGCATGGTTAGCGACTTTGGCTCAAGTTATGTAGCGATGCTTTGGATCAAGCGATGTAGCGATACTTTGGCTGAAGTTATGTAGCGATACTTTGGCTCAAGTTATGTAGCGATGCTTTGGCTCAAGCGATGTAGCGATACTATGGCTCAAGTTATGTAGCGATACTTTGGCTCAAGTTATGTAGCGATACTTTTGCTCAATTTAAGTAGCAATACTTTGGCTCAAGTTATGTAGCAAAAACGAATTTAAAATGGTTTACAAACCCCTTTAAAAATGTGGATTATCTTATAATGATATTTTTTGAATTGACGACTTACTCCTTTGTGTGTTTTGTGTATTTGTCATTGATAATCCCATTGCAAGTAAACAAGTAAACTGAGGATGCTTGGTTTGGAGCCATAAGAGCTTTAGACTCTGGATTCATTAATTTGTGTTTGTGTACCCTAACTCATTATTTGCGGATTTGAATGATTGTAACCATGGTTATTATTTATTTGGATACTTGTAATCAGGTGTAATACTATTTCTGCCTTATGAAAATGTGTTGTATTATGACATGCTAGAAGGATTGGTGAAATTGATTAATGAATGATCAAAGTACAATGAAGAATGCATGTAAGAATGGATTATAATAAGGAAAAAATTTCAAGGGTAGAATTTGGGTCCTTACAGTTTATGGTTATTTTCCAATATTCTTCCCTTTCCCATTCCTTACATATGGTTCTGTTGGGGTTCGAAATTCCTTGGAGGATTTGCCTTGCTCACGACTGCATCGCGGAAACGCACATCATCCTCAAACATCCTACACTTGTTGACCAAGATAGGGAAATCGGTAATTTCCTGATGACCGAACATCATCTTCAGCTCCAGCTTCAAGCCAATCTCAAATTTCGCACACTTTGACCTTCCATCAGCATCATGCTTATAGTATCGGCAATATTTCGCCAACTCCTCAAATTTGACGGCATACTCCCCCACAATCATGTCTCCTTGTTCTAACTGCAGAAACTCCACCTTTTTATTTCTCTTCAAGTCAGCATGGAAGTACTTATGAAGGAACTTTTCTTTGAACGACTCCCAAGTAACAACTTGTCCCTCAACTTCCATTTGTCCCCTAGTGTACTCCCACTAGTTCTTTGCTTCCTTAATCAGCATGTAGGAAGCGTAAGTCACTTTATGGGTGTCACCACAACCCACAGCTCTTAATATCATTTCCAATTCATGGACCCACTCATTGGCTGCATCAGGAGGGAATCCACATTGAAACTGATTCAGATTATGCGTGAAGAATTCATCTAGTCCCTAGTACTCTACTGGTCCTTGTGCTTCTAGAGGATGTTGATTCGGATTCGGAATAGCGTTCTGATTCAGTTCTTCAAGTTTTCATTTATATTATGCAACACGACCGCCTTTTGGGCCTACAGTTCGTTCTGACCATTTGCTCTACCACGTCTAGCCATGTTTCTACCTGCACTCAATACTAATTAGATCCAAATCCACATCATCGTAATCACATATTCACAGATTCACAAACAAGCACGCCATACAAAATCATACAAGAAATCATGTAGAGTCATACACTAGGCCGTAGGATTAACGTACACTCTGATACCATAATTGTAACGACCCAATTTGTGGTCTCGAAATTTTCGATTTTTTTTAACATACAAAAGTAATCATGCGATTATGAAATCTCTTCAGTTAAATTTAAAATTTCCAAAATCATTTAACAATTTCATTAAAACTCCCATATAATACTCAGTTGGTTCATTCTTTCATATTCTCAAAATAAATACTTCTATCATTTAAAAAGATAGAAGAATAATTCCCAAAGGGATTAACATACATCATATAATCAGTAAGAATTCAGGCATTACATAAATAAATCCACCAAATACTTCATGTTATACAAAATGAGTTCCTAAACTACAATGTTCGTCTAAGAAAGAATCTGCATTAAATGACCACCTTGCTCAATGCTCCTTTGCTTAACATGTAACCCGATTTATTACAAATAAAGGGAAACACACAATACACAAGGAGTAAGACATTGAATATTATAAAAATCCGCATTCTAAATCCATGATCAATTAAAGACAATATAGATTATTATGATATAAATGCTACTTTTAATTCAGTTATATCAACCAAGGCTTACCACCTTGATTTTCATCGCATTACAACCATAGCACACTCAAACAAAATAATCATTACCAAACATTCCCACAGAGTACTTTTCATACCTCATTCTCACAATCCTCCACATTCTGACTCACACCACACGCAAAGACACCTCATCACTTAAGTATCCCATAATTCCATTATAATCAATCAAAACATGATCGAGAATATTCATTCTAACGCCACACAGTACAACACAATACCATATAGGGCAAGTCAGTTATTACCACATAGGGCCAATACCACATATGGCAATTCAGTCATTTCCATATCAGGCCAATACCACATAGGACAAGTCATACATTGCTACATAGAGCCAATACCACATAAGACAAGTCAGACATTGCTACATAGAGTCAATACCACATAGGGAAAGTGATCGAGGCCGTACCCGATACAAATAATATAACAATTAAGTATAGTACTAGGAAGTGACTCCTAGGTCGTTTCCCAAAGATTATCTTTCACACAATGGTTCAAACACCTTAAACGCACACCCACAATGGGGGGTTTTAGTGGTTGTTATGCTATGAAATTAAGCTAAAACAGAACACAAACAGAAAACAGAATAGTAAAGAGGATAAATCCCTTTGGTTTCCTTGTTCACAACTCAATCCTCGGTTTCAATATATCAAAATCAGATTCTCATTGTTCCTTTGATGAGAGTCGATTAACTAAGCGATGATCAACTCATAGTTAAATTGCTAAACCTCTAACTATGCGAAATTGGCATAAGCAAAAAATAGTTAACAAAGTCACACGAATCAAAGCATCAATTTCAGATTCTAAACATTGAATTCCTAATCTGTTCATAACTCTAATGTTTAAGCTTCAAACTAAGCGAAATCAACATGAACATAAAGCATTTACAAATTCACATAAACTAAGAGATTATGTGCTAGAGAACTAATTGACTAAGCGAAAATCAGTTCACAAACCTACAACAAAATCATGGAATTAAGCAAACCACAATCTGAAATAGGATAGAAGATTCAAACATAAAAAAATCGAAATTGCATTAAACGAATAAAGAGAAACCAAAATGCATTAAGCACTAAACCTCAAGAGTGTGATACATTCCCAAAGGAATTTAGCACTAAACCTCTAGCCTTCTATGGAGGAAGAAGCAAAACCGAATTTGGAGGAGGAAGAAGATGAAAAATGAAAACCTAAAAGAACCCTAGAAGGGGGAAAACGAAAATTACTCTCTCCCTCAAGCTGAAAAAGAAATGTAATGTAATGTAAAGTTATGAGTGGAAACGAAATCCTAAGCTTATAAAATTCCAATAAAACGGAATTAAAAATCCTATAACTAAATACAATCTTCACTTTAGCACACATCTTCCACTTGTAATGCCCAAAATGTCCTTGGTGCCAAATATGTCCTGAAAATGGAATTAGATTTAATTAGGCTAAATAATCCCAAATTAACTCATTTTAGGAATAATAGTCCAATAAAGCCTAAAAATCTAAACAATGCCAAATAAAGTCAATTAGACACCAAGAATCATTAACAATGGAAAAATAAGGTTATTAGTAGTGTGTAATATATGACTCTTCAGCAAATCATAGATTGCTACAAGAGCCAATGCCACACAGGGCAAGTCATACATTGCTACAAGAGCCAATACCACATAGGGCAAGTCATACATTGCTACAAGATCCAATACCACATAGGGCAAGTCATACATTTCAACAAGAGTCAATACCACATAGGTATCCCTAACACTTTGTTTACCAAATTTCCAACCATGTGAAAATATCATATTATACTTCATCGCTAATAATTACAATGCTTATCCCTTACCTGAATTCGATCTAGTGTTTGGATTCTGCACTCTTGTGAAAGCTTCCCTCTTCTCCTCCAACCTTAGGATCTTTCCTCATCCACATCACACAACAACAAAAATCAATATTTTGTTCACATTACTATAAACAACTTCATACAACATTGTCATTCATAAAAGAAGTAATTCATGTTCCAATGTTTTCAAAGCCATTATCCATTAGAAATTCAAAGCATTTAATCAACAAGCATTCGCTTCTCACTCAACATTAATAACCCATAAACCACATTTCTAACCTCATATTTCACCCCCATTCACAACTATTTCGTTTTTGGTTTGGGGTTTCCAAAAATCAACACTATTTCCGAAGAAAACTCTAAACTACAAGTTTTCAAGAGAAAAGCTAGATAAAAATGAACCACAACTCGAAAGATAGGGTTAAGTAGTTTTTCATGCCAAGAGAGTGAGTGTCAAAATCAAGAGGTTCACCTCTTCTCTAGCTTCTCTTTGCTTCTACACGAGCTCTTGCCAAGAAAATCGCCTCATCCTCTCTTTTCTCCCAAAATTCTATCCCCATTTCACGTTTGGGGTTCTATTTTAGGGTACAGGTTTTTAGGTTCACGCTCAAGCGAAGACTTCTCGCTCAAGCGAGAAGTTCACGACATTTCGAAAATTCAAACTCTGATGCTCTCGCTCAAGCGACAGAGCATCGCTCAGGCGAGAATCATTTAGTCTTCTTAGACCCCCTCTCGCTTAAGCGAGTACACCCTCGCTTAAGCGAGAATCATTCAGTCTTCTCAGCTCTCTCTCGCTTAAGCGAGTACGCTCTCGCTCAGGCGAGAATCCCATAAAAATCCTGGGAGCAACTCTGAGCCCCTCGCTCAAGCGAGAATTGTACAGTATTTCCTAGACCTTCTGAGTTTCACTACACTTAGGAAAAATAGAATTTAGGGTATTACATATTACAGTTTGATGCATGAACACTTTGCTTTCGAAAGATTATTTTTGTTGAGAACATTTTGCTTCTTAGAAACTTGTCTTTTAAAATAACCTAGACCTCTTCGGTCTTTAACATATCTCTGATCTTTGATTATCTTATCTAGATGTTTTCTACTTGTTTGATTCATTTAGTTCAAAACTTATTGATGAGATTTTCTTTTCAAGAGTGATGCAATTTTGACATGAAGAGGATGATGATTTATTTCTAAATATTTCTAATTCAGTTTTCTGTTTTAGAAATAATTTTGTTAGTGTAACATATTCATCATGTAAATAATTAAATGTCATTTGTAATTCAGAAGAAGAAAAGGGTTTAGTATCACTTACCTCTTCATCATCAGAAGATGAGATGCCATTAGAGAGAGATGTGCTTGTTCTTCATTTTCTGGCTTAGATGTAGAGCTAGTGTCGTTGTCTTTCCAAGCAATGTAAGTTCTTCGTTCGGTCTTTTTTCCTTCCTCCCTTTGAAGGGATTCTTCTTCAGGTTAGGACATTCCATTTTCATGTGACTAGGCTTTCCACATTCAAAACATGTGAAATTTTGATTTGAAGTGGAAGCTTCATTGTTCTTGGAGAACCTTTTCATCTGACCAGTTTTTGATCCTTTGTTCCTTTTAAGGAATTTGCTGAATTTCCTTACCAAAAGGCTCATGTCTTCCATCTCTTCCGTTTCTGATTCGTCTCCTGGTGAATCATGCTCGTCTACCTTTTCTTTGAGAGAGATGTTTTTCTTCTTCTTCTCTTGTTCTTCATGTTGATCAAGTTGGTTGAGTTCCAATTCATGTTCCTGCAATTTTCCAAATAAAGTAGCCAAATACATTTTGGATAAACTTTTCTTTTCCGAAATGGCTGTTAATTTTGGTTGCCATTGTCTAGAAAGTGATCTAAGAACTTTCAAGTTGAAGTCACTACTTGATAAAACTTTACTAAGTGGAATGAGGAGATTTGTAAGGTGAGTAAATCTCTTTTGGAGATCTAATATTTTATTTCTAGGTTTTCATACGAAACATTTTGTATTCCTGGAAGAGAGTGTTAAGCCTTGACCTTTTAACTTTGCAACACCCTAAGTTTTATTTTCCAAAGGTATTGTAACAGTAGATAATCTAGTGTATACTCCAGGATTCTCGCTTGAGCGAGAAGAGCCTCGCCCAAGCGAGAGTGTCAGCATTTCTCCCAGGATTTTCTCTAGGACTCTAGCCTGAGCGAGAGATGGCTCGCCTGGGCGAGAGGGAACAATGGAGGTTGAGAGATTCTCGCTTGGGCGAGATTTGGCTGGGGTGGGCGAGGGAGAGTGGCATGGAGGCTGTCGGGTCCTCACTTGAGCGAGAGCATCAGAGTTTGAAACTTTAAAAGGCGGGATTTCTCGCCTGGGCAACGTATTCTCATGTGCGAGAGAATCTAAAATCCTGAACCCTAAAATAGAATCCCAAACACGAAAAGGGGTAGAATATTTGAGAGAAAAAGAGGTAGAGGGGATTTTGAGAACAAGGGTTCGTGTGGAATCTACAAGAAGCTAGAGAATAGGTAAATCACTTGATTTGGACACTCTATCTAGTTTTGAATCTCTATTTATGCTTGTTGGATCTCTTCTCTTATCTTGAAAAACCCTTTAACCCTCTCTTTTGAGTTGTGGTTCGTTTTATCCAAATTTTCTCTTTAAAAACTCGTGGTTTAGAGTTTGTATTCGGAAATGGGGGTGATTGGTTGTTGATTCATGAAAATATCAAACCCTAAAATGAAAATTATGTTGAAAAGAGGGAAATGTTTGGTTAGGAATGTGGTTTAACGTTTGTAATGTTAATTAGAAGTGAATATGTATGTGATCGAGGTCATACCCGATGCAAATAATAAAACAATTAAGTATATACTAGGAAGTGACTCCTAGGTCGTTTCCCAAAGATTATCTTTCACACATTGGTTCAAACACCTTACAGACACACACAATGGGGGGTTTTAGTGGTTGTTATGGTATGAATCTAAAACTAAACAGAACAAAACAGTAACAAGCAAAACAGTAAAGAGGATAAATTTGTTTGGTTTATTTGTGCACAACTCAATCCTTGGTTACAAAACATCAAAATCCTTGATTAACGAAGCGATGATCAACTCATAGTTAAATTTATAAACCACTAACTAAGCGAAATTGGTATAAGCAACAAACAGTTAACAAAGTCACACGAATCAAAGCATCAATTTCAGATTCTACATATTGAATTCCTAATTTGTTCACAACTCTAATGTTTAAGCTTCAAACTAAGCGAAATCAACATAAACATAGAGAATTTACAGATTCACATAAACTAAGCGATTATGTGCTAGAGAACTAAATAACTAAGCATAAATCAGTTCACAAACCTACATCAAAACCATGGAATTAAGCAAACCACAATATGAAATAGGATAGAAGATTCAAACATAGAGAAACTGAAATTGCATTAAAAGAATAAAGAGAAACCAAAATGCATTAAGAACTAAACCTCAAGAGTGTGATACATTACCAAATGAACTTAGTCCAAGGTCTAGCCTTCCATGGAAGAAGAAGCCAAAACCGAAATTGCAAGAGATGAAGAAGAAGAACCAAAAACGAAAATGAACCCTAAACCCCAAAAAAGGGGAAAACGAAATTCTCTCTTCTTAAAGCTGAAATGTTAAGTGTGTAATGTAAAAAGTTATCCTGAAAACGAAGTCCTAAGGTTATTAAAGGGTAAAACCGAAATGGGCCCTAAACAATGGGCCCAAAACCTAAAACTGAATTAAAAATCTATTACAAATTACAATCTTCACTTTAGCACACAAGCTCCACTTGTAATGCCCAAAATGTTCTTGGTGTTAAATATGACCTAAAAATGGAATTAGATTTAATTAGGCTAAATAATCCCAAATTAACTCATTTTAGGAATAATAGTCCAAAAAGGCCTAAACAGTAAACCATGCCAAACAAAGTCAATTAGACACCAAGAATCATTAACAATCGTAAATTAAGGTTATGAATAATGTGTAATATATGACTCATCAGTATGTTTTACATGTTTGAAAGTCCTAAATAAAATGGTTTTGAGAATCATTGGAAAATAGGAACATCTTTTTATGGTTGAATATGTAATATGAGTTATTTATGTGTTATTGTGAATAAATAACTCACCAAGGTTATAAATTGGGTGGATTTTCTGGTTATAAAATGGGTGGATTTTCTGTTTATAAATTGATTGTGAATCAATTAAAATAAGACATATTTTTAGCTACCCTCAAGTGGTGTAGCGACTTTGGCTCAAGTCATGTAGCAAAATTTGGCTCAAGTTATGTAACAAACTTTGGCTCAAGCTATGTAGCACACTTTGGCTCAAGTTATTTAGCAAACTTTGGCTCCAGTTAAGTAGCACACTTTGGCTCAAGTTATGTAGCACACTTTGGCTCAAGTTATGTAGCACACTTTGGCTCAAGTTATGTAGCAAACTTTGGCTCAAGTTATGTAGCACGGTTACATTTACATAAATTGTTGTAATAGTTCTATGTATTATTATTTAAATTGCTTACTTAACACTATTAAAATGTGGATTAACGTATATTGACATTTATTGAGTTAATGACTTACTCCTTTGTGTTTTCCGTGTATTTGTCATTGTTAATCCCATTGCAAGTAAATGGATGAATAGATATGCTTGATTAGGAGCTTTAGAGACTTTAACGATCAAGACTCTATGTCTTTAATTACTCTTGCACTAACTGAACATTTGTTGACTTTGATTGAAATTATGGGTACATTAATTTTGTAACCCTTCGACTTGACATTTGATGATTCTTATTATGATATATATGTGAATTAAGTTTTTCTGCAATTAAGGTAGTTAAGGTTTGAAATTGAAATTGTATGTTTAGAGTCATTAGATAACTAAAGAAATGGATGATTTAAAGATTAAAAGAAATGTGTGTATGCTATAATATTGGAAAATCAAGTATAAAGGATTAAAGTAAATGAAAAAAATTCGAGGGTAGAATTTGGGTCCTTACAATATGGTATCAGAGCATAGTTAATTATGCGGCCTAGGGTATGGCCTTACGTGCTTCTTTGTAACCCTTATGAGATTAAACTATTTGATTTATGTAAACTGTTGTGTGATTATGTGATAACTTGTCTGGTTAAACTTTGTTTACAGATAAGTGAATGAGTATAGGTACAAGTTAAGAAGATGGCTGGACGAGGAAGAGGATCGGGACAGAATGAGTTATTGGCTCAAATAGCAACCGTGCTGCAGAACATGAATGAGAACTTGCAGCATCTGAACCAAAATGAGGCGCCGAGCCCAAACCCACACCCCCTGGCACCACAAGGCCCGGTAGAGCACCAGGGGTTGGATGAATTTTGTAGGCGCAATCTGAATCAATTCGAAGGCATATTCGCTCCTGATGTAGCCAATGAGTGGGTTCATAACTTGGAACACATATTCCGAACTATGGGTTGTGTTGATGCCCAGAAGGTAACCTATGTTTCCTACATGTTGGTGAAGGAGGCCGAGAACTGGTAGGAGTTTACCCGGAGACACATGGAGGCGGAGGAACATGCAATGACTTGGGAGGCATTCAAGCGAAAGTTTCTCTATAAATACTTTTCCGTGGATCTAAAAAGAAAGAAGGAAATAGAATTTTTGAGGCTGGAGCAAGGGAACATGTCTGTGGCGGAGTATGCGGCCAAATTCGAGGAGTTGGCCCGATATTGTCCTTATTATGAACTAGAGGTGGATGGGCGATCCAAGTGCGCAAAGTTTGAGGCGGGTTTGAAGCCCAAGCTGAAGATGATGTTTGGAAATCAAGAAATCTCTGACTTCCCTACCTTGGTCAACAAGTGTAGGATGTATGAGGAAGACATGAAGGAGGACGAGGTGGCAACGCCCAAATCAATTCCTCCAAAGAACTTTGGGCCTCAAAGGAAATTTATGCAAGGGAATGGCGAAGGTAAGGTGTTTCAAGTGGAAAGCAAGCCTTACTCTCCACCCACTGGGAATCGAGGGTATACCTCGCATGGGCCGAAGACTCATGTCAATATGGGAGGGTCTCAATTAAACTCTCTGTCCTTGTGCGGCAAGTGTGGCTGAACCCATGTGGGGAAAATTTGTCCCAGAACGAACCTTAGTTGCTTCCAATGTAAGGAGTCTGGCCATTTAAAGAGGTAATGTACTAAGCTACGACAGAGTGTGAATGTTTTGAGGGCTGAAAAACCTCATGCTGCTAGCAGAGTGTTCACCATGAGTGGTGCAGAGGCAGCATATGTGGATGGCCTGATCCATGGTAACTGTATGGTGACAGATATCCCTCTTTTAGTGTTGTTTGATTCGGGAGTGACACACTCCTTCATGTCTGTTGATTATGTAGAACGATAGAGAATGCAAACTGGGTCGCTTCCCTTCGACTTAGTCATATCCACCCCTACCAGTACACCTATAGTGGAATCGACATGCGTATCTCAGTGTCCGGTAGTGGTAATCGGTAGGACGTTTAATGTAGATTTAATTTGTTTACCGCTGTCCCAGTTAGATCTAATTATAGGAATGGACTGATTGTCGGCAAATCATGTGATGCTTAACTGCGCTGATAAGACGGTAGTATTCAGAGATCCGTGTGAGGATTCTGGTCAGTCTAGATGTTTTGAGCCAATGTCGACTAAAGAAGTCAAGACTTCCCTTAAGGAAAGGGAAACCCCGAGTTGAAGACATACTGGTGGTATGTGAATTTCCTGTGGTTTTTCCTGGAGATATTTCAGATTTGCCTCTAGTGCGAGAAGTCGAATTCTCCATTGATTTAGTACCGGGACGGGACCTATTTCTATAGCCCCTTATAGAATGTCACCCTTGGAACTAGCCGAGTTGAAGAAGCAAATTGAAGATTTGTTGGCAAAGAAGTTCATTCGTCCGAGTGTTTCGCCATGGGGTGCACCAATTCTATTGGTTAAAAAGAAGGATGGGAGTATGAGGTTGTGCACCAACTATCGACAACTGAATAAAGTCACATTTAAGAACAAGTATCCATTGCCTAGGATTGATGACTTAATGGATCAGTTAGGAGGAGCAGTGGTATTTTCTAAGATCGATCTCAAAGCAAGGCCATTAGAGCTACTTCACGTGGACTTGTTTGTACCATCACAAATTATTAGTTTTGGAGGTAGTTATTATGCTCTTGTAATTGTCGATGATTTTCTAGGTTTACATGGACTGTGTTCTTATCTCTGAAAAGTGACACCTTTAAAAAGTTTAAGTCACTTGCCAAATGATTGCAAAATCAGCTTAACCATAAGATAGTGTTTATTCTTAGTGATGACGATGGTGAATTTAAAAACCACGAATTTGATAATTAATGCGAAAAACATGGCATACATAATTAGTACTCTGCTCCTCGAACCCCTCAACAAAATGGAGTTGTTGAGATGAAAAATAGAGTCTTAGAGGAGTTAGCCAAAGCCATGTTGAACGAAAGCAAAGTGCCTAAATACTTTTGGGTTGATGTAGTGCATACTGCTTGTTATATGATTAACCGAGTACTTATTAGGTCTATACTTTCAAAAACACCGTATGAACTTTTAAAAGGTCGTAAGCCTAATATATCTCATCTTCATGTTTTTGGGTGAAAATGTTTCATTCTTTATAACAGAAAAGAACTTATATATAAATTTGACTCAAAATTCGGTGAAGGTATTTTTCTTGGTTATTCACCACAAAGCAAAGCATTTAGAGTATACAATAAAACATACATGTATGTTGAAGAGTCTCTACATGTTCATTTTGACGAATCTTCTCCAAAAGAGAAGAGGAAGGTTATTTTGGATGATGTTTCAGGTGCTTTAGAATAGGCTTGTACGAAAGACCCTATACTAGAAAATACAATTCAAGAGAGCCAAGAAGAGAAAGAGCATCAAGATTTGCCAAGATCTTGGAAAACAAAGAAGGATCATCCTATAGACAAAGTTATAGGTGTCATATCTAAGGGAGTGATAACCCAAAGATCTTTAAATAACAATTGTCATTTTGTCGAATTCGTGTCTCAAATCAAGCCTAAGAATGTTGATGAGGCCCTATAAGACGAAAACTAGGGTTTAGCTATGCAAGAAGTGCTAAACCAGTTCGAGCGAAATAGTGTGGGACTTGGTCCCTATGCCAAATGACTTAGGCTTCACTCCTTTGAAATGTGACAATACTATAAACCTCGCAAAGAATCCTATTATGCATTCTAGAACCAAACACATTGATATAAGGCATCACTTCCTTAGGGACCATGTCCAAAAGAAAGATGTGACGGTAGAATTTATTAATACTCATAACCAATTAGCAGACATTTTTACTAAACCATTGGCTAAAGAACCTTTCTACAAAATTAGACGCGAATTAGGCATTCTTGTTGAAGCTTACCTTTCCTAACATGTTTATATGATTATATGTATGCTTCATTATGTATATCTATGCCTACTTGATCTTAAATGTATTGATTATGTATAAAATTTTCAAGTTTTTGAGTCAAAAATCATTTTCAGCGTCAGTAGGGAGACTGAGAGTTTCAGTAATCGATTACTATACTCTTGAATATACTTTAGTAATATACTTTGAATATACTTTGAAGATAATGCTTAATACATTTTTAAAGAAAATTGAAACACTCTAAGTATAATCAAAATAATTTTCAAAAATGGTATGTAACGGCTTACTGTACTTGTAAGGACCGAAATTTTACACTTGAAAATTTTTCTTTTAAATTAATCCTTTCATACATATAGTCATTATACTACCTTGATTTCTCCATTATCTTTCCTTAAAACACTTTTTAGCAAAAGATATTATCATACAATTTATGATGCGGAAAAACATAATTTATTTCATTAAACGCTAACGTCTACCGTATACAACTAGATATGGGTTTCCAAAATACCCATAGCTACGTATATGCGGAATTACAATCAACCGTATAATTCATATATCCATAGTTACAAAATATTCCCAATAATTCAATAAGCACTCGTGTACAAAATAGTACTAATAATTGATATCCAAAAATATAAAGCCCCTAAGCTTCCAAAATAAGACCACCTTAGGTCACCTGTTTATCTGCAATGAGATTATCAATGACGAAACACAAACACATAAAGGAGTAAGTCGTTAATTCAATAAACGTCATTATATGATAATCCACATTTAAAAAAGTTAGTAAATCACTCTGAAATTCATTTTTGTTTTGCTGCATTACTTGAGCCAAAGTCACTACACCCCTTAGGGTTAGCTAAAAGCGGTTTCTCGTCCTTTTCACCAATGAAACATGCCGCATAAACTCGGGCCGAAGTGTTGCTACATAAACTCGAGCCGAAGTCGCTACACCCCTTAGGGTTAGCTAAAAACAATTTCTCATCTCTTTTATAAGGAAAACATGCGGCATAAACTCGGGCCGAAGTGTTACTACATAAACTCGAGCCGAAGTGTTGCCACATAAACTCGGGCCGAAGTGTTGCCTCATAAACTCGGGCCGATGTCGCTAACCATTTCTGGTCAGCTAAAAATATATTTCCTTTTTCATTGATTTCACTATCAATCTTATCCAGTGAACCCACGCAATCCTTATTACAAACATACCCATATATGTTTATAATAAATACGTGATTCATCAATTAATCCTTGTACAACCAGAAAATACACACATTTTCCATTTCAAATGCACAAATTAAAGACTTATCCTTACCTTGGTGAGTGTTGGGTTGGGTTCTTGGTAACTGCACTAGTTCCACCGACACCGCCGCCAACTCTAGGATCTTTCCTCATTCCCACCATACAACACAATGTTAGTCATTTATCCCAAATATTCCAACATACTTCAAAACAAGTTTCAAAGGGAAGAAGAGAGTTAGAATCAAGAAATCTACCTTTTCTCAAGCTTCTAATGACTCAAAAGCCTCCTTGCTCCTGAAAATACTCTCTCCTCTCACTTCTCTTTAGGTTAACCCTAATAAATGTGTTTGGGGTCCCCTATTTAATGTAACAGCGTCGGGTTCTCGCTTAAGCGAGGGATTCTCGCTCAGGCGAGAAAATTCCACCTATTTTAAAAACTCAGATCTGACCCTCTCGCTCAAGCGAGGGATTCTCGCTCAAGCGAGAATCTCACAGTCCCAACAGGCTTCCTCTCGCTCAAGCGAGGGATGCTCGCTCAGGCGAGGATCTCACAGTGTCAACAGCCCCAGTTTGCCATTTCTCGCCCAGGCGAGGCATCTCTCGCTCAGGCGAGAATCTTCCAGTATAGCCCAGGATTTCACCCTCCCAAGTGATCCTTTTTCGCTCAAGCGAGAATCTCTCGCTCAAGCGAGGATTCGAGGACTGATACTATAATTTTAAAGACTTAAAATTTGGGGTGTTACAATCCTCCCACTCTTAAAAGAATTTTCGTCCCCGATAATCAAACATACCTCGATTCGAACAAATGAGGATAATCCTCCCTCATCTCTTGCTCAACTTCCCAAGTAGCGTCTCCTTCATCCACTTGGCTCCACAACACTTTTACCAGGGCAATCTCCTTGCCTCTCAATCTCTTTATACTGGTATCCATGATCCTCACGGGCAACGTCGCAAAAGTCAAATTATCCTTCAACTCTATCTAATCAGACTCAACCACATGAGATGGATCCCCAACATATTTCCTCAACTGAGACACATGAAATACATTATGGACATTGGACAACAACGGAGGTAAAGCAATACGATACGCTACCGGTCCAATCCTTTTCAATATCTGATAAGGCCCAATAAATCGAGGTGTCAGCTTACGGGATTTCAAAACCCTACCGATACCGGTAGTCCGAACAACCCTCATGAAAACATGATCTCCCTCATTAAATTCAAGAGATTTCCGTCTCTTATCATAATAGCTCTTCTGTCGACTTTGGGCGATCCTCATGTTCTCTCGGATTTTCTTGATTTTATTAGTAGTCTCTTGGACCAGCTCGGGCCCCAATATCATGTTCTCCCCGGTTTCAAACCAATTCACTGGAGTTTGGCACTTTCTACCATACAACGCCTCATAAGGTGCCATTCCAAAACTCGAATGGAAGCTATTGTTGTAAGTAAATTCAATCAGAGGCAACATGCCATCCCAACTCCCTGGTTATTCCAAGACACAAGCCCTTAGAAGATCCTCCAATGATTGTATAGTTATTTCCGACTGACCGTCCGTTTGTGGATGATAAGCTGAACTTAACTTCAACTTAGTTCCCAATTCGGACTGCAAACTAGTCCAAAAGTTGGAAGTAAAATGGGGATCTCTATCCGACACAATGCTCGACGGTATCCCTTGCAACCGAACAACTTCCCGGATATACAGTTCCGCCAGTCGTTCTAGGGAGTACCTCATGTTCATCGGCAAGAAATGAGCAGACTTGGTCAACCGATCCACTATTACCCATATTGAGTCGTACCCTTTTTAGGTCTTGGGAAAGCCCGATACAAAGTCCATGGAGATACTATCCCACTTCCAAACGGGAATTTCTAGGGATTGTAACACTCCCGCTGGTCGTTGATGCTCAATCTTGGCTTTCTGACATACTAAACAACTCGAGACATACCAGGCCACATCCCTTTTCAACCCCGACCACCAAAACAACTGCTTCAAATCTTGGTACATCTTGGTAGTCCCTGGGTGAAAAACTCATCTTGCTCTTATGGGACTCCTCTAAAATACTCTTCTGTAATTCCTCATCACGAGGTACACACACTCTCCCCTTGTAACGCAACATTCCACTAGCGTCCGATGCGAATTCGGTTTCCTTACCGCTTAGCATTAAATCCCGTTTAACCATTAGTTCTTCATCCTCCACTTGCATCGTTCTGATTTGATCAAACAGTTCATTGGTGACCTCCAACCTTCCCAAAATCATGCTATGAGGCTTTATCTGAACATCCAAGTTCTTATCTCTGAACTCTTCAATCAGCTTCCCTTCCCTAACCATCAAAGCCGACATGTGCAAAGATTTCCGACTTAGTGCATCAGCCACTACATTGGCCTTTCCTGGATGGTACTGCAATCCAAAATCATAATCCTTGAGGAATTATATCCACCGTCTTTGTCTCATATTCAATTCCTTTTGGTCAAATAGGTACTTCAAACTTTTGGGGTCACTGTACACCTCAAATCTCACGCCATAGAGATGGTGTCTCCAAATTTTTAAAGCAAAGACCACTACAGCCAATTCTAAATCATGAGTAGGGTAGTTTTGTTCGTGCGTTCTTAACTGATGAGAAGCGTAGGCAACAACTTTCCCTTCTTGCATCAGGACACAACCCAAACCTTGCTTGGAAGCATCACAATAAACACTGAAATCTTTATCGGTACAAGGAAGAACCAACACTGGTGCCGTAGTCAACCTTCGTTTCAACTCCTGAAAACTTTCTTCGCAACGAAGTGTCCACACGTACGGTTCTCCCTTCCGAGTGAGCTTAGTCAATGGTAGTGCCAACTTTGAAAACCCTTCAATGAATTTCCGATAATACCCAGCCAAACCTAGAAAGCTCCTGATCTTAGTGGCTGACTTGGGCACCGCCCATTCCATAACCGCTTCAACCTTTGAAGGATCTACTGCCACTCCTTCCTTGGATATCACATGTCCAAGAAAGTTTACCGATTCCAACCAGAAATCACACTTTGACAGCTTTGCATACAACCGATTTTTACTACGAAGTTCTAACACAACCCTCAAGTGCTCAGCATGCTCCTCTCGGCTTTTGGAGTAAACCAAAATGTCATCAATAAATACCACTACGAATGAATCCAAATACGGGTGAAAAATCCGATTCATGTAGTCGGTAAATATTGCGGGGGCATTTGTTACACCAAAAGGCATGACCAAATATTCGAAATGTCCATACCTTGTCCTAAAAGCAGTTTTAGGAATGTCCTCCGACTTTACTCGAAGTTGGTGGTAACCCGACCGAAGGTCAATTTTTGAAAATACTACCGCTCCCCTCAATTGATCCATCAAGTCATCGATTCGAGGCAACGGATACTTGTTCTTAATAGTGACCTTGTTCAACTGCCGGTAGTCGGTACACAACCGCATACTACCATCCTTTTTCTTAACCAACAAAACAGGCGCACCCCATGGCGAGACGCTAGGACGAATGTACTTCTTTGCCAACAAGTCCTCAACCTGCTTTTTCAACTCAGCCAATTCTAACGGCGCCATCCTATAAGGAGCTATAGAGATAGGTCCCGTTCCAGGTACCAAATCAATAGAGAATTCAACTTCTCTCACCGGAGGTAACTCTGGAATATCACCAGGAAATACCTCAGGAAACTCACGAACTATCAGAATATCCTGCACCTTAGGTTTCTCAATACCCTCCAAGGATGCCAACAACATAAACACGACTCCTCCCTCCTTACAGGAAGTCCTGACTTCCTTTGCCGATAACGGTTTCATGGCATTCACCTCATCAGAACTCTCATCTAGATCTCCGAATACCACAGTCTTATCGGTACAATTAAGCATTACATGATTCGCAAACAACCAGTCCATTCCCAGAATTATATCCAGCTGGGATAGTGGTAAGCAGATTAAATCCACGGTAAAAGTCTTACCGTTTACCACTACCGGACATCGAGACACCACTGTCGACACCACTACAGGCACATCAGTTGGGGTGGATACGACCAAGTCGAAAGGCAACGACTCAATTTGCAATTTCAATCTATCCACGCAGTCATTAGATACAAAGGAGTGTGTCGCTCCCGAATCAAACAACACTAAAAGAGGAATACCTGCCACCATGCAATTACTTCTTATCAGGCCGTCTGCATTTGAAGTCTCTGCACCACTCATGGTGAAAACTCTGTCGGTGGATCGAGGTCGTTCAGTACTAGCAGCATTCATATTTTGCCGTAATTTTGGACAATACCTCTTAAGATGCCCAATCTCCTTGCAGTGAAAGCAGCTAAGTGTGGTTCCGGGGCAAGAATCACCATAGTGTTTTCGGTCGCATTTGTTACACCAGGATGGAGGGTTTTGTTGCGACCCTCCAGCATTAGCATGAGTTCTTAACCCATGGGGAGCATATCCTCTGTTACTCATAGGCGAGGAATAAGGTTTCCCTTCTTCTGGAAACGCCTTACTCTTACCCTTCCCGTGCACAAAATTCCTTTGGGGCCCAAAATTCTTGGGAGGAAGTGATCTTGACGCCACTACTTCGTCCGCCTTCATATCGTCTTCAACCATTCTACACTTGTTGACTAGTGTAGAGAAATCAGTGATCTCTTGATGCCTAAGCATCGTTTTCAGCTTGGGCTTCAAACCCGATTCAAACTTCGAGCACTTGGACCTTCCGTCCGCCTCCAATTCAGAGTAAGGGCAAAATCGGGCTAATTCTCCAAATTTGGCCGCATAATCCCCCACAGACAGGTTTCCTTGTTTCAGCCTCAAGAATTCCATTTCCTTCTGACTCCTCAGATCAACAGGAAAATAATTTCTAAGTAATTTCTCCCTAAAAGTACACCACATAATTACTTGCCCCGCCTCCATTTGGCGCCGAGCGAATTCCCACCAACTCTCAGCCTCCTTTTCTAGCAAATAGGTGGCATATGCCAACTTCTAAGCATCAGTACAGCTCATGGCCTTGAAAATCCTTTTCAGCCTCTGAATCCACTCGATGGCTGCATTAGGAGCGAACCCCCCTTGAAACGAACTGGGGTTCCTCCTACAGAACTCGTCCAAACCTTGATACTCAGCCGGACAGGGTGGAACCAAGGGCTGCGAACTCGGACTTGGGGTCGTATTCTGATTCAGGTGTTGTAAGTTCTCATTCACGTTTGCTAGTATTACCGCAATCTGGGCCAACAATTCATTCTGACCCGATCCTCTTCCTCGTCCTCTTCCAGACATTTTTGTAATGGGTACCTGTTTATCTTGGTGCTCATTTATCAGTAAACCAGGATAAATCAAACAATCAACAAATAATCACACAACAGTTTACTTCAACCACATAGTCCAATCATTTTGAAATTACAAAGAAGCAAGTAAGGCCATACCCTAAGTCGCAGGACTAACTATGCTCTGATACCATATTGTAAGGACAAACACATAAAGGAATAAGTCGTTAATCCAATAAACGTCATTATAAGATAATCCACATTTAGAAAAGTTAGTAAATCACTCTGAAATTCATTTTTGTTTTGCTGCATTACTTGAGCCAAAGTCACTACACCCCTTAGGGTTAGCTAAAAGCGGTTTCTCGTCCTTTTCACCAATAAAACATGCCGTATAAACTCGGGCCGAAGTATTGCTACATAAACTCGAGCCGAAGTCGCTACACCCCTTAGGGTTAGCTAAAAACAATTTCTCATCTCTTTTATAAGGAAAACATGCGGCATAAACTCGGGCCGAAGTGTTACTACATAAACTCGAGCCGAAGTGGTGCCGCATAAACTCGGGCCGAAGTGTTGCCTCATAAACTCGGGCCGAAGTGTTGCCTCATAAACTCGGGCCGAAGTGTTGCCTCATAAACTTGGGCCGAAGAGATCCAACATACTTCAAAACAAGTTTCAAAGGGAAGAAGAGAGTTAGAATCAAGAGATCTACCTCTTCTCAAGCTTCTAATGACTCAAAAGCCTACTTGCTCCTGAAAATACTCTCTCCTCTCACTTCTCTTCAGGTTAACCCTAATAAATGTGTTTGGGATCCCCTATTTAATGTAACAGCGTCAGGTTCTCGCTTAAGCGAGGGATTCTCGCTCAGGCGAGAAAATCCCCCCTATTTTAAAAACTCAGATCTAACCCTCTCGCTCAAGCGAGAATCTCACAGTCCCAACAGGCTTCCTCTCGCTCAAGCGAGGGATTCTCGCTCAGGCGAGGATCTCACAGTGTCAACAGCCCCAGTTTGCCATTTCTCGCCCAGGCGAGGAAACTCTCGCTCAGGCGAGAATCTTCCAGTATAGCCCAGGATTTCACCCTCCCAAGTGATCCTTTCTCGCTCAAGCGAGAATCTCTCGCTCAAGCGAGGATCCGATGACTGATACTATAATTTTAAAGACTTAAAATTTGGGGTGTTACAGTACTTGAGTAACAGGTTACATGTGTGAGAAATGAGTTATCCAACATCCAATGGCTAAGAGTAATCCATTATTATCTTTGAGTAATAGATTATTAGTTTAAGTAACGTTGGGTAATCAATTACTCAAAGTATGTAATCGATTATGCTGAGACATTTTTGAAACCCTGTTGGACATGACACTTGAGTAATCGATTACTCAAAGTGTGTAATCGATTACACTAAGTGAATTTTGAAAATACTGTTTGACAGGAAGTTTGGGTAATCGATTACCCACTGTGTGTAATCGATTACTGAGAGTTGTTACACCAGTTTTGCTGATTTCAAAGTGAAAGGGTTTCACCCCAAACGAAAGTGTTTCATTCCAAATGAAGCCTACACTTCCCTAGAGTTATTATGGTTGATTTGAAAGCCTATATAAAGGCATTGGAACACATATCTCATACAAGAACTTTAACACAACTCAGATTTCAACTTTCACACAATTCTTTCAAAAGCCCTTACATTTTTCTGAATATTTTCTGCACTTTTTAGCAACTTGCACTCAAACTTTCAAAGTAATTTTTCAGAGTTGCTTAAGAGTGTTTCTAAGTTTTCCAAACTTACAAAGAGCATTATTACTTATTGTATACAAGAGTTGTTTGATTAACAGCGTGCAATTTCGGGTATAAAACAGCGTTTCTGGGCGTTGTCTATGTGAGTACTGTAGTATATCATATGTTTTAACAGCGCTTATGTGTGCGCTGTTGTATGTCATATATACAATAGCGCCACCTCCAATAAGCGTTGTTATATATGTATATGACTTTTAACTGCGCTCATCATGAATGCTGTTGATATGTCACCTTTAACAACACTCATTTAACCGCACTCTAATAAATAAGGCAAAATATCTTTCAGACATTTTATCAAACACATAAGAAGCTTCAATATAATAAGAATAAAATCAAACTATTACATGAACATGTCTCTGTTAACCCCATAAGAGGTAATGAAAAGGACGAATGTGATGAAGTTGTAGGTGACAAATCCATGATTTTCTTCTCTCCCTTAACCGAAGAAATAAGAGGACATAAAGATGCGGTCAAATTCAATATAATAAGAATGAAATAAAAATTACATAGAAAATATGGATGAAAAATAATAACCAAATACAACAGATACATATCAGGATTGCAAGTTTGGTAAATCAACAATAATTTCACGTAGATTCAACATTGACATTTCCTATAATATAAAATAAGCAGTTAATGTAGATGCAAATTCAAGGAGAAAAAGTGAATCAAAGATAATGATTCACCTTATGCTCGAATAAAGAAAACGTGATCTAATAACTTGCTGAAACTAAGAGAAGAAGAGTAAGAGGTGAATGATATATGTATTATTGTCTATGAGGTTTTGTTTTTAAATCTGAAAACATTCGTGCCTACTAAAACAAAAAATGTGTGACTTTTAACAGCGCTCTCTAAAACTACGCTGTTAAATGTGTGACTTTTCAGCTATTCTAACATTATCAAAACACATTCCTTATAAAACTTGTAAAATGAAAAAGAAATAGTAAAAAATGTGTTTTTATTTATTTAAGGGTGCACATTTCTAATGTAAATTTGGATAGAATGAATTTTTCTGCCTCAAATACATATATAATAATTCCAATTCTGATTAATAATTCGAAAGTTATGTAAAAAATAGTGATCTAACATCTTTAACAGCGCTTGTTCAAATAAGCGTTCTTAAAGATGTCATTTCAACAGCACTTGTAAAAATAAGCGTTGTTAAAGTTGTTATATCAACAACACTTGCGTAAATAAGCGTTGTTAAAGATGTAATATCAAAAGCACTTGCAAAAATATGTGCTATTAAAGATGTCATATCAACATCACTTGCGTAAGTAAGTGCTGTTAAAGGTGTTGTATCACTATTTTTGACATAACTTTTGAACCACAAATCATATTTGGACATATTATATATGCATCTGGGGTAGAAAAATTCATTCTATCCAAATTTTGTCCCTACATTAGAAAAGTGCACCCTGAAATTAAAAAAAAAACATTTTTTACTATTTCATTTTTATTTTATAAGTTTTATAGTGAATGTGTTTTGAAAATGTTAGAGTAGCAAAAGTGCATATTGTAGCAAGCGCTGTATAAGATAACAAATCAACAGCGAATATGAAGAATGCGCTGTAGAAGATATAAAATCCACAGTGAATACCTATGAATGCACTGTAAATGAGAACCCATCAACAGCGAAAATTAAATATGCTGCTGTTAAACATATTCCTATTAAAAGCGGTGTGCAATAATTGCGTTGTTAAAGATTACGAATTAAAACAAGCACTTATTCACCCGCACATATTTTCTGTTGCGTTATTAACATTATATCCGCTTATCAATTTTAACAGCGAATTCTTAAAGATGCGCTGTATAATTTTCCTCCGCCTTTTGTTTAAAAGCATTTTTCTAGGATGTGCGGTTGAAGAACCGCCTTTAAAGATGTTTTGTGGCATAGTGATGTTCTCTCTCTGATGGAGAGAAGGGAAAACAATTTTGTGAATTGGTGTATTAGAGACCATAACCATTCTAGATCTCATATAAAGTGGAATTCCTGTCTAGATTTTTTTAATTTCATAACCCTGTAAATATTAGTGGTATTAAGTGCTCACTTAAACTGTGAATAACCATTTTCGATCTCCTACAATTTCCCAGCCAGAAGAATCTGATTGGACAAATGCTTAATAAATAAATAAAAACAATGACTTTGTATATTCCTGGTATTTCATTTGGAGCACTTAAATTGTTTGTTGAATTTTAGATTACTATGCATGAATGACATTTTGCCTTCTGTTTGTTTAGTTTTAAAAGACTAGCCCTTGGTTTCTTTCATGTCTCAACAATGGTTGATCTTAAGTTTTTGCAAAGCTTCAAAAAATAAAGGACATGATAAAAGATTATGCGAAACATCTAATGTAACACTGAACCAAAATATGAATGCAATACTTTAGTTAAATGCATTTCCTAGTTATCAAATATGATTTCAGAAGATCAACATGTTGATTAATAGTAAGATAATAAATTAAGTTATATAAATAAAGTACACTATGATTTAATCAAAATATAAATTAAGAAATATAGCAATGCTTCCATAGAACAAAGAAGCAACTCAAATGAGATCAAGACAATTTTCCCATGTTAGATGGTGAAGATTAAAGCAAATCGACTTCAATTTACAAGTCCTTACTTGGCCTGTTGAACTAATGATGTTAAGATATCATACATAAAAAGTGATGTTTGAGAAAGTTGTCTATTGGTATACAAAAAATGGAATTACCATATTTACATGTTCCATAGGTAGGTTGTAGTGCTTCAATCGAATAGAAAGGACAAGAACTAGTCACACCCTTCCGCATCAATTTCTTAAATCGTTGAACATGGAATGAAATTAACAGTTGGAGAATGATTCAGGTGCTGAATCCTAAAGAGACATACAAAGACAATAATATTCTTTTGATTAAAAAACAGGAATACGAAACAAATATACTTTGAATCTTTATAAATGTAAATAAATCAAATAAAACATCAATGAGGCAAAGCTACCTAGACCTTTTGAAAGACCATTAACTTTACATCTAATAGAAGCCAACCACGCTAACCTTAAATTGGATAACTATCAACCAAGTTTAATTTGATTAATGAAATAAATTCAGCTATATTGAAAAACACAGCAACGCTGCTTTCAACACTCTCTTAACCGTATACTTTATTATTTGATATATGTTGGACCTACTAAATGAAAAGACTAAGATGATTTCATCCCTCATCTTCACACATGCAATGCCCAGTTTGGCTAGCTCTTACAATCCTACCAACCTGATAAACATATGTCTTTATATATTTGGCATTTAATAATTAATGACATTTTGTATCCCTTCAACATCCATTCCATCAGTGATAACATCATAAGATACAAGCACCTAAATGCCCTTTTTTGAAATTCACTAAACATATTATTGTAAACAATTATCATTTTTTGTCAAGAACTAACACATCTCCAATAGTTGCATGATAAGTAAATGCCTATAAATGGTTAAATAACAATTTCTAAAAGCGTCTAATCCCAACAACAAAAATCATAATTTCATACATAAGTAATCTATATTTAACATGAATAATGTATGTCCTTATAACTAATCAATATTTTACTTTATGGACTTGCTATGAGTGTAATTGGCCAACCTGTAGTTCACAATTTTGGAGTGTCTAAGGGTTTAAGAAATTTTCTTACTAAGTGGTTGCTAGCCATGTGACTTGAGCGTGGGGGAGGATGTAATCTCCTCTTATTCCTAATACATCACATATAGTATCATTTTTCATTGACTCCATCATGTGTTCTCACACTAATTTACTATTTTAGTCCCACCATATATAACTAAAATTACTTGAACATAGGTGAAACAAATTCCTTTTTAGCTAGGGCCTTTCGCATAACCTCTATTGCACCCAATTGTAAGTTTTTTCAAAATAAATGGGAACAATGTATGGATCTTCCGTTTAATAATAATAATAGTAAAATAGTGTTAGTGTTAATAATAATAAATAATGATAATTCATAAAATATAATTAGTAAATGTAAAACTTCTAAAATATGTTTTTAATAATAAATAATAAAACTCTCCTTTGTGATATTTATTGAGGTAAGAACCTAGACGTTTCAAATAGTTCTTAAATAATTTAGCAATAAACTCCAAACTCTTATACTTTATAACCACCCTCTTGAGTATGATCTCCACAAGCAAAGTATATCAATTGGGTCCTTACTTATAATTTTTTAATATGTTTATTATAACATTAAAGGAATACATACAACTAAAAGAGTTTATTGATTTAACTCTTAAAAGGTTATTAGATTTATTCATTTATATCAACAAATAACTCTTAAAAACCATTACGATTTATACATTTAAATCAACATGCAACTAAAAACAACCACTAGGATTTATTCATATAAGAGGATCATTGACCTTTGTAATATTAATTTTGTGTCATCTTTTACTTTGGACCAGGAAAAAATTAGTTTTCCACAAACACTATGTTAAGAATTGTGTGAGCGAATTGATGTTGATTATGGAAAATGAACTTTGATCAAGAAATATGGTATTATTTTGACTTTTATTTTTATCCCTACTGTATACAATGTTGGTTTTTCATTTCCTCCTTTTTATATAATTACTTTTAAGAATATTCTTCCAAATATAAGCTATAAGACGATAATATGCTTATTGAATTGACCATATTACATTACCTATGTTTAAGGCAATAATGGTTAGATGATAGATAGACATTGTTAATTAAAAGCGATCAATATATGGGTTTTGAGAAGAGAGTTTTACAATGATTTATGAAGGAAAATATATCATATACTGAATTTAATATTTCCACTTTCTCATGTTTGAAGAGAAAATAGCATAACGAATGTACAAAAGATTAGAAAGTGGAGATTAATTAACATGAGAATAACTAGCTAATCATCATATATTAATTAAAAAGGAATTGTAGTTAATTTATTTTATTGAGTTAAATAATCATTCATATATAAAAATCGAATATAATCATTCATTTTTTTTTGTACAATGACCTCGCCCAAATTGTAGTGTCTCATCCTTAATATTATATATAAATTTGTTGTTGACTTGTTGAGATGTGCGGGAACTGCCTCAACAAATCCATAGTTAATCAAGGCAAGAGCAGGAGTTGGCTCAACAAATTATTGGTTCATCATGGCAAGTGCGAGAACTGGCTCAACAAATCTCTTGTTCATCACGAAAAGCGTGAGAAATGCCTATCAAATCCATGGTTCATCACAACAAGCGCGAGAACTGTCTCAACAAATCTCTGGTTCATCACAGCAAGTGCGAGAACTACCTCAATAAATCATTGGTTCATCATGGCAAGCACGAGAACTGACTCAACAAATCTATGGTTCATCATAGAAAGCCCCATAGTGGATCAGCGCCTCTTTTCTGTCGCTTGGATTCCCTATAGTTGTTCTTAGTGTAGAGCCAATACGCCCTCCTTATAAGTCTGTCCCCTTGCGACATGTGTCACACCTCAGATTTTTTCCCACGCTGGCCAATTGACGTGTGAAACACAGACGAGCTCCCTAGTCCGGTACGCAAAAGGTCTTAGCTCTTCCATGTTCATTTTTTATTTCTTTTTCTTGTATTTGCATTAACCTAGTATTTTTTTTACACTATTGATTCATAATCACTTAGTAAATCACTAATTAATTTACATGATGGTCCGGTTCTTGTCAATAATTATATGATAAAAAATATGCCAGGATAATTTTTCATTAATTTAAACATCAATGACAAATTAATATCAAATTCTTTCTATGTATCCATAAATAAATAAACTTTTTTTTGTGAATTAGTAAATGTGTAAAATCTTCCTTTTTTTTAAAATAAAATAACAAAGGAATTAAATAATAATCAAAGTAGTTATTGTCGAAATTTTTTAAAATATGATGCGGTGACGGACATAAGAGCTGCACTTAATTTTAAGTATTAATTACTACAACATTTTTTAATAAATTGAATCTTCATAAAATAAAAGAAGTGGTAAGATCCTAACTAATTCTTAATATGAGGCGTAGTATTGGACACATTTTGTACTTCACTCATCCTAATAGGTGCATTAGTTAGGATTTAGTACCACATCTCAAAAAATCAACAACTGACTAAATCTATAAATTTGATAAATCGCAACTAATCCCTAATATGAGGCGTGGTATCAGACATTTGGGTTGTACTTCACTCGTATTAATATGGTTGTTAGTTGAAATTTAACACCCTTTCATTTTAAAATAATAAAATCAACCCAATTCCAGCAAAGCTTTTTCTACCCAAAGAACTATGTAGCCTTGATTCCCTATCGACTATACGGATACGTAGGAGCAAGGTTTCACTTTGTGAGGCACAATTTTTTTCCCCTTGTTAATAATTAATTAAATAACCAAATAACTTTAAAATATAAATTAGGCCATGCAATTTAATGATGGGTACCATTTAAAATGGGCAGATCGAGTGACAATACATTCCTTACTTCGTAACCGACTCCCGAACCTGGATATTATAAATCTGAAATCCAATGTAATTGAGCTAAAATAATTTTCTACATTTTTACCATAAAATATAGTGGTTGTAACACCTCAAATTTCATTTTCTGAATAATTATACAACTTAAAATTTTGGGGTTTATACTGGGCAATTCTCACTTGAGCGAGAGGATCTCGCCCAAGTGAGTGACTCAGTGTTTTCTAGTATAAGTTTTCTGAGAACCTCTCCCAAGCAAGGAAGTGATCACTCAAGGGACAAAGGCCTGGGAAGGCTGTGAGATTCTCGTTTGAGCGAGAGAATCTCGCCAAGGCGAGAGCGTCAGTGTCTGGAAATTTGAAAAGTCGAGGGTTTCTCGCCCGAGCGAGGCTACACAACTATAAAAATGAAAAACGGGATCTAGAAATCCTAATCTTCATTTTCTTTCTCCTCCTTTCACTCCCAACTATGGCTACTCATAGAATCTGTGTATCTCCTCCACTAAACCTTAAAAATTCATCAAACCCTCTCCCTTTTACTTCTTAGCAGCACATTGGTGAATTTTGAAGGTGAAATATGAGCTTTGAAGGTTGAAGAAGATGGTGGGAGATGTTGCTCTTTTTCGGAACAATGGAGCTTACGCAAACTCAGGTGATGGAGAAGACCATTGTGGTCTTAGTGTATTTCATTAAAGTTATATTCTCTGATTTCCCTCAAGAATCGGAGAGTTTTGTTGGACAACAACTCCCTTGGAAGCTTGTTCTTCCATGTGAGAGTCTTTATCTTCCATGAAGATGTATTTAGCCATAGACATGGAAATATATGTGTATGAAAACCGTTTTGTCAAACCAAATGTGAAATACTTGTTTATGGTAATACATCGTCATGAAAGATTGTTATATCCTTATTTGTGTGTATGAGTGATAATATTGTAATAAAAATGGGATGATTGTGTTATGTGATAATGATTATATTGTGGGTTTCTTTATTGTTGTAAAGAATGAGGTATATCGTAATTTGTTACATTGAATTGGTATTATGTGAATGACATTGATGATTGTGTTATGGTGAAATCGTGATGTGAGAGTGGAATGATTATATTGTGGGTTGTATTGTCGTATTGACATGGGAACTATCTAGAATTATTGTGAGAGTGATATGAAGGATGTACAAGTTGTATGTGTTGAAGCATATTTTGACTCCCCTATGTGGTGAAGCATATTTTGACTCCCCTATGTGGTGAAGCATATTATTGGCTCCCCTATGTGGTGAAACATATTATTGGCTCGGTAAAGCATAGTATTGAATTACCCAATGTCGCTACCCCATTTTCATGGGTACGACGGGAAATGTGCAAATAAATGCTATGGAGTCGCCATCAATATTTTTTAGAGGGAAAACATGAAAAACCAATTTTTTTAAATAAAAAAAGGATTTGGTCTTCTCACACAGAAAAATTAAGTTCGGGAGTCGGTTACGGATGAGGAAGGTGTTAGGCACCTCATACTGCCCGTTATAAAAACGGTACCTAGATTAATCACGTGGATATTTATTCAAAACATTAATTTTACCCTCACATTATTAAGTAAAAAGAAATACCAAAAAAACATTTTTTATTTTTTGTGTGTCTGACAGAGAAAATCTGCTCCTACGTATCTCTAGCTGCAATAGAGAAATCAAGGTTACGTAGTTCTTTAAAAAAAAATTGATTGGTTGATACATATATATTTTTATTTTTTTTAAAACAAATAACAAGGTCGAGTAACGCGACAGGGCACGAGTCCCATAGTGCATTATCTTCTCTTGTCTTTATTAAATTATGTTTTGAAAATAATCAAATTGAGATAACGCGACAGGGAACGAGTCCCATAGTGCACCATCTCTCCTTGATTTATTTAAGTTTAGAAAAAATATCAATTCGAGATAACGCGACAGAGAACGAGTCTCATAGTGCATATCTCTCCTTGATTTATTTATGTTTAGAAAAAATGTCAATTTGAGATAACGCGACAGGGAACGAGTCCCATAGTGCATATCTCTTGTTGATTTATTTATATTTAGAAAAAAAATATTAATTCGAGATAACGCGACAGGGAACGAGTCCCATAGTGCATATCTCTCGTTGATTTATTTATGTTTAGAAAAAAATGTCAATTTGAGACAACGCGACAGGGAACGAGTCTCATAGTGCATATCTCTCGTTGATTTATTTTTGTTTAGAAAAATATATCAATTCGAGATAACGCGACAGGGAACGAGTCCCATAGTGCATATCTCTCATTAATTTATTTATGTTTAGAAAAAAAAGTCAATTTGAGATAACGCGACAGGGAACGAGTCCCATAGTGCATATCTCTTGTTGATTTATTTATGTTTAGAAAAATATCAATTTAAGATAACGCGACAGGGAACGAGTCCCATAGTGCATATCTCTCCTTGATTTATTTATATTTAGAAAAAATGTCAATTTGAGATAACGCGACAGGGAACGAGTCTCATAGTGCATATATCTCCTTGATTTATTTATATTTAGTAAAAATGTCAATTTGAGATAACGCGTCAGGGAACGAGTCCCATAGTACATATCTCTCGTTGATTTATTTATGTTTAGAAAAAAAATATCAATTCGAGATAACGCGACAGGGAACGAGTCCCATATTGCATATCTCTCATTGATTTATTTATGTTTAGAAAAAAATGTCAATTTGAGACAACACAACAGGGAACGAGTCTCATAGTGCATATCTCTCGTTGATTTATTTATCTTTAGAAAAATATATCAATTCGAGATAACGCGACAGGGAACGAGTCCCATAGTGCATATCTCTCATTGATTTATTTATGTTTAGAAAAAAATGTCAATTTGAGATAACGCGACAAGGAACGAGTCTCATAGTACATATCTCTCGTTGATTTATTTATGTTTATAAAAATATCAATTTAAGATAACGCGACAGGGAACGAGTCCCATAGTGCATATCTCTCATTGATTTATTTATATTTAGAAAAAATGTCAATTTGAGATAACGCGACAGGGAACGAGTCCCATAGTGCATATCTCTCCTTGATTTATTTATATTTAGTAAAAATGTCAATTTGAGATAACGCGACAGAGAACGAGTCCCATAGTGCATATCTCTCATTGATTTATTTAAAACATTCAATTTGCGATTTTTATTTATTTATGGTTATTGTTGTTTTCATATTAAATTTTATAATACGAATATTATTAATAAAACATAAAAATAAATAAATAAATAAAAACAACAAAAATAATAATAATAATAATAAAACATAAAAATAATAAAAATAAAAAATCAAAATAAAAATTAAATAAATAAAAAACGAAAATAAAAAAAAAGATGGGGAATTGGTTTAGGGATTTTAGGGTAAAATTGATTTGGGGTTTAGGTTAAAATTGATTTGGGGGTTTAGGTTAAAATAAATTTAGGGTTTTAGAGTAAACTAAATTTAGGGTTTTTTGGTTAAAATTGATTTGGGGGTTTAGGTTAAAATTGATTTGAGGGTTTAGGGTGAAAATAATTTGGGTTGTGGTTGCCATGAGGCCACACTATTACTTTTGGCCGGAAAAAGTGGCGGTGAGAACCATGGTAGCGGCGGCAATGGCGGTGACACTCACATTGATAAATATCAAGTAAATGAAAATATATTTACATTCAACTCAGAAACAACAATCACATAACTATACAATAAAGATAATAAGCAAAGAAAGAAATAAAACTTAGGGAAAAGAAAACGGAGAAGATGAACCTCTTGATGTTTGAGAAAAATGAACCTCTTTACCTCCTTCTTCTTCTCCTCCTTCTCCCTTTCTTTTTCTTTCTCTTCTTTCCTTCCCTTCTTTCTTTCTTTTTCTTCTTCTTCTTTCCTTCTTTCCTTCTTTTTTACTTTTCTCTCTTCTCTGTCTCCGCTGCCTTTCTTCCTTTTTTCTTCCTTTCTTTTCTTAAGTACTTAAATATTTAAGGGTAGGAATAGGGTTAGGTTTATGGTTTTAGGTAAAAGTTGATGGGCCATCCTAGGCCCAATTACCATATACCCTAAATCCTACACCCCAAACTTCTTAATTTTATTCTTTTTATTACTTCTAAAAAAACTAAATTACCCCGGTCAAAATTGAGTGTTTACAGTTGCCCTTCTTTACTTGTTTCTTACTAGATAACAGAAGTAACAAAAGTTATTCAAGTTATCACAGTGAGAAAGAAGTGAAGATAAAAAAACTAAATTTTGATCGGGAAGTACACGAGGTTGAAGAACCTCTAACATACACCAAATGAACACGCTCGAACTTAGTGGTAAACGAGTGTCACGTATGCTGCTTCTTGCTGTTTATAGTGAAACCACTAGAGGGTTAAAAATCGGACCAAATGGGTCGAGGGTGCAACAAGAGACCACCGGGGGGTCCGGGTGCAAGGAGGACGACGGGAACGCACGGATAGCGAGGAACTCTGGGTCAAAAGATTAAATAAGACCACGGAAGGGTCGAGGGCACAACACGAGACCACTGGGGGGTCTGGGTGCAAGGAGGACCACGGGAACGCACAGATAGCGAGGAACTCTGGGTCAAAAGATTATATAAGACCACGGAAGGGTCGAGGGCACAACACGAGGCCACTGGGGGGTCTAGGTGCAAGGAGGACCACGGGAACGCACAGATAGCGAGGAACTCTGGGTCAAAAGATTAAGTAAGACCACGGAAGTGTCGAGGGCACAACACGAGCCCACTGGGGGGTCTGGGTGCAAGGAGGACCACGGGAACGCACGAATAGCGAGGAACTTTGGGTCAAAAGATTAAATAAGACCACAGAAGTGTCGAGGGCACAACACGAGCCCACTGGGGGGTCTGGGTGCAAGGAGGACCACGGGAACGCACGAATAGCGAGGAACTCCGGGTCAAAAGATTAAATAAGACCATGGAAGGGTCGAGGGCACAACACGAGACCACTGGGGGGCCTGGGTGCAAGGAGAACCACGGGAACGCACGGATAGCGAGGAACTCTGGGTCAAAAGATTAAATAAGACCACGGAAGGGTCGAGGGCACAACACGAGACCACTGGGGGGTCTGGGTGCAAGGAGGACCACGGGAACGCATAGATAGCGAGGAACTCTGGGTCAAAAGATTAAATAAGACCACGGAAGGGTCGAGGGCACAACACGAGATCACTAGGGGGTCTGGGTGCAAGGAGGACCACAGGAACGCACGGATAGCGAGGAACTCTGGGTCAAAAGATTAAATAAGACCACGGAAGGGTCGGGGGCACAACACGAGACCACTGGGGGGTCTAGGTGCAAGGAGAACCACGGGAACGCACGGATAGCGAGGAACTCTGGGTCAAAAGATTAAATAAGACCACGGAAGGGTCGAAGGCACAACACGAGACCATTGGGGGTCAAACTATGGCCATGCATGCATATGATGGCGTGAATGCAAATAATGCATGAATAATGCGAAGATGTTTGTGAAGATGTATGTATAATGTGTTACACATATGCAAAGTACTTATTTATCATTGTGAAGTTCGAAGAATATGAAACCATAGCACATCCTCGGCAGACAACTACTAATTCGGCCAAGATCGATCACATTTTCATTCTTCCCTTTTTTCTTTGAACCACATGATCTATCTAGGGTATTCTCCCTATTGTCTTAATATAACATTCATTCCTTCGTCGACATACGCACCATGTTTAAGTCTTAATGAGTTTTATTTATCCTAAACCATTAATGAAACATATTATCATTAAAGTCATTTGATCATGAAGTTCGAGCATCATATCTAATTAACTTGAGATATATCTAAGCAAACATGCATGCACATAGGTATAGTAAGGAGATGGAAGAACTTTCTTATATTTGATATTCAAAGAGCCACACACAGGAAGATTTTGAGAGTATGTATGATACAAATCACAAAAAATTTTGCAAAAAATTTTGCCCCAGTATAAGGTGATCGCCAATCCATCCACCGGTCTCCCAAGACAACTGAATAACCAGCCCATTAGTACCCGATTGGTTTGATTCTTCTGAGAATTCCCCTTTCCTTCCTCATTGTTCACAACTTCTATAACCCCAACTCGGCGCACAAGTGCATGGATGATACCAGTTTGCCCCTGGTGTGGTAAACTTGCAAGAGAAATGCCTTCCCTATTTTTTTTTTCTTTTTTAACTTTTGCTTAGGTCGCCCTTTCAGGTTTTCGACCTAACAGGCTATTATCCATACCCAATTCTTCCCTAAGCTGCCCTTTCGGGTTTTCAGCCTAACAATTGTTTTTTTTTAGGCATAAAATCTCTTTACCATGTCCGTGTTCACAGTCTGGCCAAAGCATTTCCATCCATGTCTTGCAATATCAAAGCCCCTCCTGAGAATGCATTCTTGACAATGTAAGGACCTTCATAGTTTGGAGCCCATTTTCCGCGAGTGTCTTCTTGGTTCGGAAGGATCTTCTTAAGTACTAGGTCCCCTGTCTTGAATTCTCTAGGGCGAACCTTCTTGTCAAAAGCTCTTACCATCCTTCCCCGGTATAATTGACCATGAGAGATAGCTGCCAATCTCTTCTCTTCAATCATATATAATTGTTCATATTTGGTCTTGACCCATTCTAACTCTTCCAGCTCGGCTTCCATCAGGACTCTTAGCGAAGGGATTTCTACTTCGATAGGGGAAACAACTTCCACACCGTATACCAATGAGATCGGGGTCGCCCCAGTACTGGACCGAATGTTGGTGCGGGTATGCATGCAAAGCATATGGTAACTTTTCGTGCCAATCTTTGTAATTTTCTACCATCTTGGCCACTATCTTTTTGATATTCTTGTTTGCTGCTTTCACCTCACCGTTCATCTTGGGTCTATACGGGGTTGAATTGTGATGTTTGATCTTAAATTTTGCGCACAACTTCTTCACTTTACCACCGTTGAGATTCGTGCCATTATCCGTGATTATTCTTTCAGGGATCCCATATCTGCAAATGATCTCTTTCTAGAGGAATCTAATGAATACTTTCTGAGTTATACTGCTGTATGATGCAGCTTCCACCCATTTTGTGAATTAATCAATCGCAACCAGAATGAAGCGATGACCGTTGGAAGCCTTGGGACTGATAGGCCCAATCACGTCAATTCCCCACATTGAGAAGGGCCACGGGGAGACCATACTATGCAATGGAAAAGGTGTGGCATTAATTTTATCAGCGTACACCTGACACTTCTCACACTTCTTCACATATTCCACACAATCATACTCCATAGTGGACCAATAATAACCACTTCTAAGGATTTTTCTTGCCATAATGTGACCGTTAGCATGAGTTCCACAAATCCCATCATGTATTTCCGTCAGAATTTAGCTGAATTTCCCTTGTATCAACGCATTTGAGGAGTACACCATCATGACTCCTTTTGTACAAAATTTCACCGTTCAGAAAGAAGGTCGTTGCCAGGCGACGAATCGTCTTTTTATTCACATCATTCGCCCCCTTTGGGTACTCTCTATGTTGAATATATCTTTTTATATCGTGATACCAAGGTTTGCCATCAGCCTCTAGGTTAGAACAACAGTTAGAAGGCTCATTCTGAGCAATTACTTGAATTGGTCGCACACTAGCATGCATTTCCAGTTTAGTCATCACAGCCAAAGTTGCTAGAGCATCGGCAAATTGATTCTTGTCTCGGGTCACATAAGAAAAACAAATTTCTTCAAATTTTTCAGCCAATGAAGACAAGCATTTCTGATACGGAATGAGTTTTGCATCCTTAGTTTCCCATTCGCCATTAACTTGGTAAATAATAAGCGCAGAGTCCCCAAACACCTTCAACTTCATGACATTTAACTCATACGCAAACAGAAGTCCATTAATGCATGCTTCATATTCAGCGATATTGTTAGTACATTCGAAATCCAGCTTCACTGCGACCGGGTACTGTTTACCAACAGGCGAGATGACTACAACTCCAACACCATTCCCATGCATATTAACTGCTCCGTCAAAATACATTTCCCAATAGTCGTCCTCTTGTTCATCTATCTCATATATTCCACCATCAGGGAACTCATTGAGCGTATCATGTTCTCCACCTATAGGGCTTTCTGCAATTGATCTGCGATAGCTCCACCTTTGACCGACTTTTGGGTAACATACTTAACGTCGAACTCAGATAACATCATCTGCCATTTTGCCATTCTTAAAGAAACATGCGGACTTTCAAATATATATCTCAAAGGATCCATCCGGGAGACGATACATGTAGTGTAGTATAACATGTACTGCCGGAGCCTTTTAGATGCCCATACTAGAGCGCAACAAGTCCTTTCTATGGTGGAGTAGCGAGATTCACATTCATTAAACTTCTTGCTTAAGTAGTAGATTACCTGCTCCCTCTTACCCACTTCTCCATATTGACCCAACATGGCACCCATTGAAGTTTGTAACACAGTCATGTATAGAATCAGCGGCCGACCTGGCGTTGGTGGTGCCAAGATAGGAGGACTTGTTAAATAAGCCTTTATTTTATCGAAAGCTTTCTGACAATCCTCATCCCATTCACTTGGCTGATTCTTCCTTAGTAACTTAAACATAGGCTCACAAGTGCTAGTCAGGTTGGCTATAAATCTTGCAATGTAATTCAATCTGCCAAGAAAACTTCTCACTTTTTTTTCTGTCTTTGGAGCTGGCATTTCTTGTATTGCTTCCACTTTCTTGGGGTCCACCCTTATACCTTCCCTTCCAACGACAAAGCCCAACATATTCCCCGAGGATGCCCCAAATGTGCACTTTTCGGGATTCAATTTCATCTGATATTTCCTTAGCCTTTCAAACAATTTTCGCAGGATAGCGACATGACTGTCCCCTTCTTTAGATTTGGCTATTATATCATCGACATACACCTTCACTTCTTTGTGCATCATATCATGAAATAGCGCCACCATTGCACGCTGGTACGTCGCCCCTACATTCTTTAGTCCGAATGACATGACTCTATAACAATAGGTTCCCCAAGGAGTAATAAAAGTGGTTTTCGCCTTGTCTTCAGGGTCCATCAAAATTTGATGGTACCCTGCATATCCGTCCATGAAAGAGAACCGATGATTCATAGCCGCACTGTCGACTAGAACATCAATGTGAGGGATGGGAAAATCATCCTTCAGGCTTGCTTTGTTCAGGTTCCTGTAGTCTACACACATCCTCAGCTTCCCTCCTTTCTTGGGCACCATCACCACATTAGCCACCCATTATGTATGTCTAGATACCTCTATGAAACCTGACTCCAATTGTTTCGCCACCTCTTCCTTTACCTTGAGCGACAAGTCTGGGTGCATCCTTCTCAGTTTTTGTTTCTTTGGCTCGGCACCCGGATATAGGGGAATTTTATGGGATGCTATGCTAAGATCCAACCCTGGCATGTCCTTATAAGACCAAGCGAACACATCCATATATTCTCGGAACAAGTTTATCATTTCGACACGTTCCGGATTGTCTACCATTTTAAGCTCTTTTTTATCTTCTTCAGTCCCCATATTGATTAACTCCACTTCTTCCGAGTCCACAACACATTCCCCTTCAGCATGCTCCAACATCTTTGCAAATTCCTCGACATCCTCTTCTTCATCTGACCCGATGGGTTCATCATTCAGTGTCGCAGACGAATTGATCGATGGATTTTCAATTACCGTATTACTAGGTAAATTTTCTACGAAATTCAGGTACCTGTATTCATTTATTAAGTGCTGGGAGATGAAAAGATAGATTAAGTTTACAAATAAGTGTCGGGAGATGAAAAGATAGATAAATTTTGCAAATCCACATAGAAGAAAACAATGAAGTGAGCAAGTTAATGAAATGGGATAAGTTGACGAAACAAAATGCTGAATAACAATACACATTAGCAAAGATATTGTTCTCAAGTTAAATAAACATAATTCCAAATGATTCCGAAAATTAGAATTACAACATGATCAAAAAGTTTACTTCAATGGCACTATCTCATCCAATGGTTCAGAATGCCAGTTTTGTAGGGGTGTGTCATTCTCATCAGCGCGAATATTGCTTGTTTTGGGTGCATCAACTTCTTCAAGAGAGTTCACTGAAAGATGGATGTATGGCTCGACGAGGCTATCTAGTGAGATCACTCCAACGGGACCGGTGAAGGATTCGTTGATATGAGGTATAGGCTTCTCTAACGTTCCTCCAGATTTCTTCCTTCGAGTCAAACATTTGTTCTGATCTTCTAGTGGAACCTCATAACCCAACCCGCACCTATCAAACTTTTCTGAGACTGATATGAACGACTGAGTGCCTTGCAGATGCATGCCCAAACCTCTTCCCTCTTCGTATCCTTTGGTGGCCATGATTTTGCTCACCACCTGGTTCACCTCACGCATATGACCAACCCCTTCATGTTGTTGAGCCTCGACCACTTCAAAGTTGTGCAAGAAGTCGTCATCATCCTTGGTGCTCTCCACATAAGGCACTGATATCGGTTTTGAAACTAGAACTTCTTCTTCGCCATGCACAGTAATTACCATTCCATCCTTGACGAACTTCACTGCTTGATGCAATGTGGACGGTACAGCCCGAGCTTCATGTATCCAAGGTCTACCCAACAACATCGTATACGAAGAATCCATGTCCATGACTACAAATAGAACCTGAAAGACGACAAGTCCGATTTCCAAAGGCAATGTTATCTCCCCCAGTATGCTCCTTTGATTGCCATCAAAAGCGTGTACGATCATCTGTCTTGGAACGATCCCATCTCTTTTGATCCCTATAGCCATCAGAGTGGACAAAGGCATAACATTCAAAGCTGACCCTCCATCTATTAGTATCTTGCCCACAATGTGACCATGACACTTAGCTGTGATGAGCAATGCACGAGGCACTTTCTCTGGTTGCCTCACCATTTCCTCGTCGAAGAAAGTTATCATGTTGACATGTTTCACTGGATCAACCATGTTAACCATCTTGTGGGGCGTGACATCAAGGTTGACGTATGCCTCATTTAGCACCTTCAATAATGCCTTCCTGTGCAAATCTGATGACATAAACAAACCTAGTAAAGAGATCTTAGAGTGGGTCTTTCTCAATTGTTCCACTACGTCATATTCACTTTGCCTCATGATCTTTAGGAATTCCTCTTCCTCCTTCTCCGTGACTTCCTCAATCGGACCATCCTCACCCTCCGTGTTCTTCGCAATCTTCCGGACTTCACCATCGGAAGGTCCATAAAATCTTCCATTCTTCGCAATTCCACCAGCCATGACCGCATTTGACGTCTGTGTCTTAGAGGTTTCTCCTGCCACTTCCACCTTGACCTCATAACTCCACGGGACCGTGTGTGTGCTCTCATAGGCAAAAGGTTGAGGCTTTCTCACCCTAAGAGTCACTCTTTCGGGACCTGAGTCCTTGCGAAGTGGGACCCTAAGTGTAACCTTTTCCACCATGTCAACTTCTTTGTCATTGGGTTCACCCTTTTTAACCTCGATGACCCCAAGGTTTAGTAGGACCTGAACCCTCGCCTTATACCCCCAACAATTCTCTATGGATTGTCCAGCCTGACCATGATGGTAATCACAGTGAGACTCTAGATCCCAGCCGTCCTCATCACACACGTTCCTGGTTGGCGCCATAATGTCATATCCGGTCATCTTTAAAGTGTCGAAGAGGCATTGCATCGATACTCTTAGATCATATACTCTTTTCACAAGATTTTTTTCCACAACAATAACATTTATCCTCTGATTATGGTTCGGGATAGGGTTTTTACTAATATCCGGTCGAACCTCATCCTCAAACTCCAGCTTCCCACAAGCCATTAACTTCCTCACCGCCATCTTAAACTGTTCACAGTCTTCAATGGAATGTCCTGCGACGTCCATGTGATAACTACAAGTGAGATTTGCATTGTACCAGTGCGGAAAGTTGGATTCAATGGGCCGGACATGGTATGGTGCTAACAGGTGACGATCTACCAATTGTTGGAACAATTCGGCATTGGATATGGCTAGCTTTGGAAAAGGGGGATGGTTAGGGAAAAATGTGTTTGGGCGGCGATTGGGTTGGGCTTGTGCGTTTGTGGGGGCAGAGCGGTTTTGATTATAGGTTTGGCGGAAAGGTGGGTTGGTATGATTGGAGACGTAAGGTCGGGGTTGGTCAGTGTGTGGTGGTCGGGTGTAGTTGTAAGGTTGAGGGACATTATTCACTTGGTACGCGGGGGTCTGTTCGGGCAAGGTATATTGGGACGTCCATTGTTGTTGTTGGTGCACCTGGTTTACCTCACTTTCCTTCTTCCTCATTGGCACACTCTTTTTATTACCATTGTTGTCTCCTTCCCCTATCGACAATTTCCCGGCCTTGGTCAACATCTCAATCCTATCACCAGCATCTATCAGCTCTCGAAAATCTTTGTAAGCGACACCAGCCATTATCCCGATATAAGGGGTCCCCAATGTCCCTATGAAATACGAGCACATCTCAGGCATTGTCATCTTGGGCTGCACCTGGACTGCCAAACCCCTCCATCTTATCGCATACTCCCTAAATGATTCAGTCCTCTTCTTCTGCATTGCCCCAAGTTGCTCACGAGTCGGGGCTAATTCCACATTAAACTTATACTAATCCATAAACAGATCAGCCAACTCCGTCCACCTAGAGATGCGACTTAAATCCAATTCCAAGTACCACTCCAGTGCCGGTCCAGTTAAACTTTCATGGAAGAAACAAATGAGGAAACCGTCCTCTCTCGACCACATGGCCATCTTTGTAGCGTAACTAACTAGGTGGAACCGCGGGTTGCCACTCCCATCGTACTTGGAAAAATCGGGTACCTTGAAATCCTTGGGGATCACCACATTGGTGGCATGACATAGCTCCTCAATCTGCAGGGACCCATGATCATCTGCCCCTCGGATTGTCTTCAGTTGCTCCTCAATCTTTTCCATCCAATCCTCATAAGCCTTATCCCTTTCCCCAGTTGGATCGTTGTTTATGATAGGGCGAGTGCCCATTGTTTGATGAAAGTTGGGCACTCGAGGTTGTTCAAAACGTGGTCCAGTAGAACCTTCTCCCTCTGGAGGGGCATCTCCTATTGGACGGTACCCCTCTCCAATCGGAATAGTGAATCGTACATTGGTACGAGGCTCCTCTTGGATAGGCTCGTTTACCTGTCGAGTTCCAACATTCCTTTCTCCCTGGTTTTGAGTAAGTTGAGACAGACTATCCCTGATGGCCTGTAACGTGTCCTCCATCCTGTTTTGCACCTGAGCCAACTCATCCATCTTCCCTTTTACCTCATCGATTTCCTTACCAAAATTCCTCCCGACATTTGTGTTATCAGCATCCATTCTTGCACGTGACCTTGTGTTGTTCGAGTAGCTTCGAATAGAGTTGTCCTTTCGAGACCGCGCAATGGTTCCAAATTTAAGTCCTGCATTTTTTTTATATATAAAGAAGAAGAAAAATTCATTAAATCATTGATTATTATTACCAATTTATTTAAGGTTAGTTCCTTTACCCAACGATGAATTATTTGCACAGCGTTTGGCGACCATCCCGCAACCGTCTTCTAAGGTTATAACCCCATTAGATCGTATTGCGGTTAATGACAACCACAGAAGGAACACAAGGGCTCCATGGTGTGGTTGCATTTATCAGCTTCATGCTAGTAATGCTATCTTGAGTCATGCATTCTGCCCAGAACTTTAAAGTTTACAGTCTTTAAAGGGATCAGATATAATAAGTGAGAACTATAGGAGTTTAAGGAAAGGAATAAGTAAAATTGGACTTCATTACCTTGCAACATATATGTTTATTTTTCTTAAGGGAAAGGAATTACGATATTTTTTTTTTCTCTTTCCCTTTTTACAAAATTTAATGGTCCACTCTAATCATCATCTATTACAATAATATCTTCTTCTTCCAGATCCTCTTCCTCTGAGTTCTCCTCCATGAAAGTTGATTCATTTTGAGGCTCGGGGTTCATCCACCCCATAGATTCCCTCCAGTTTCGGATCCCTTGAGTTGTGTTCTGATAATTGTTGAAGAATGTTCGGATTTTTGTTGGTATGCTAGCCCCAGCTCGTATACTTTCTTGGTAAACGGACTCGAAATCTTCAAGCCAACCATAACTAAGGGTCTCCCAATGCCCTAGTAAAGATATCGACCTGTGTCTCCACATTTCTTTGCATTCCTCAACTTCCTCTATAGTCTTCCTTGCAGCTTCCAGCTCTTTCTGCTTATCCTCCTCTTTCAAGTTGAGTTCGAGATCCATATTATTGCATTCAGACTACAACTCATATGCTTTCCGCTTGTACCACTTCGTCTTCGCTTTAGCTCTGGATAAGGCCTCTTAGTATTCGTTCATCCTTCGTTGCACTTCTTCTAAATGAGAGACTCGTTCAATTAAATGATCAACCTGATTTTGCCCTTCCGTGGCGTGTTGTTGACTCATCCTGAGGTCCCTTTCTAATTCTGCGATCCGCTTATCTCTTAAGTGGACGGCTCTTCGGAAGTTCCCCAACTGCTCTTTCAACTCAATTTTTTTCGAGTCTTAGTAGTCATAGCCTCCTTCTGGGCATCCAGTTGCTCCCTCAACTTATGGATTTGGACATATGCCTCCGTCTTAGCCCTTTTTAGGGTGGCTGGAACATAGGCTTCTTTCTCTATTTTCAGCTCCTTTTTAAGCACTTCGATCTCGTGGTTTTTCCTCATCACCTCAATGAGAGTATCCTGCCTTTTCCCATCAATTATGTTCATCTGCTCCCTGAGGGTCTCTATCGTACTTTGGAGCACCTTCTCCCTCGAAGATAAACATTCTTCTCTTGGAAGCGGTGGCGAGATTGTCACTTCTCCAACCCTATCAGCTCTCCAACTATCATACTCAGGTGTACTGCAGACTCTTGCAATCCCTCGTTGCTGATCCTCCCTGAGGACAAGCTTATCCCAAGCCTCCTTGACCTTTTTTACCAAATCATTGTCATCCCCATAGAGGCAGATGATGCTTTTGGGTTCGTCAGCTGGTCTGATTTGCATCCGCCCAAGTTGCCGCAATACCAATTCAGGAGTGTAGAAGAAACATCCATTAGTGCCAAGTAGTGGCACATTGTTGTATGACCCACACCTGATGATCATACTTTTCTGTGGACACCAATACCACATCCACCGATAATCAGCAGGAATTAGGTTCTCGAGCGTCACCTTCCATTGAGCCACTGAATCCTCTTTGAGTGCAATAGAATTGAAGTCTATCATGACGCGATTATTGAAGGCTTGATATTTGACGGCATGCACATGTGTGGCCATCCATACATACAGCAGGTGGGCACAACAACGGATCTTATGAAACCCCTTCTTATGACAATTAGACAGGGCGATGAAGGTGTCTCCCAGGATTGCTGGCACGGGGTCTACTTTCCACTTATATACCTTATAGAAGACCCTCATAGCTTCGAGTCCTACCGTGTCAGGGACTGATGGGAACATGACTAATCCGTATATGAGTAAGGCCAGGGTAGGTTTGACTGATATCCACTCTTTTTGACCCACTAATTTATGTAAGTGTCGTTCCAGAGCGCTTTGTAACCAACCCTGATTGTCCTTCCTTTCTAGCTGGTCTGCGGGAGCCAGTCCGATGATCTTCCTCATTGCATTGGTCGGAGCATCACCCCCTGGAATATAGATTCCATGACCCCTTCGGCACAAAAGCAATTGTTGGTATTCTTCAATTACCGGGACCGTGTCTAAGCGAGGCATCTCGAACACCCCTAAATTACTGTTCCAGAATTGAGTAAGTGTATTAAGAGCTGCAACATTGATGTCAACGAACAACAAATCGTACAATCTCCCGTATTCTTCCAAGAACTCAATTTGAACCTCAGAGGGAATCTTCTCAGCCATTAATCTAATATTATTGAGTCTAGTAATCTTGAAACCGGCTTTCACTCCTTTCTTGACATTAGCATTACTAGCACTTGGCTGTGAATCCATGGCCTCTGACTGTGTAGAATAGGTCATCGTTGGTCAAAGATCCTAAAAGAAATGATAATGTTAATATTTTGCATACGCATAAATACATGTATCATAGATGAATGATGCATGAATGTTCCTCCCTTTTTTTCCGCATGAATGATTATGTAGGAAATGACAACATTATTAGATATGTAGATATGTTTTTTATTTATTTATTTTAGCATATGAAATGCATGAATTTCTTTTTGAATGCATGAAATGATTATGAATGATGTGAGGACATGATTGAATATGTAAATATCTTTTAGCATATGGAATGCATGAATTTTTTTCGAATGTATGAAATGATTATGAATGATATCAAGACATGATTGAATATGTAAATATTTTTTTTAGCATATGAAATGAATGCCCTTTTTTTTGTATGAATGTTCATGATGATTTTAAAAGCCTTCCATCATGACATAAGGATACCAAAGTGCAGTGGTACCTTAATTCATTCAGGCTCATGTGACACAGAGTCACCATGATTGCAGGATGAAAGTTTTCCTGACTTTTTGTCGAATAGTAAAATACAATAATAAAAAAAAATGTATACTCCCGTGTCCTATACAAAGGTGATTTTCCCTACAAGGTATGTTTCAGTCTAAAAGGTCAACTCTAAGGCGAAGTGCTATGGTCCATATATGCAAGATTTAGTGGTACTAGACTTCCTCTAGGTTCCCGGACTGCCGTCACTAGTGGAAGCTGACAACCTAGATACACGAATATGACACGAAGATGTACGAGACACCATGGGGGTCATATCCGAAATACCTAGTAACAATCCGAGTGATAAACCGATCGAAATGTGCACGAGGGCCCAATAACGACAAGCCGATGTATCCCTAAACAGTAGGTAAATAGGCCCGGTAGACGGCCGAAAGAACAATGCATGAGTAGTGAAGTGTGTGAGGGAGTGTACAAACCTCGAAGATATACACACAAAAAACCATAAACCATCCCATAACCTGTACATACAGCAAGACAAAAATTCTTTGTACAAGAGTTAAATATATAAATAAGTAGTTAAAAAATAAAAAACAAAAAATGGATAAAATTAAAATAATGAATGAAATATCCACATAATTAATCATTTAAGGCCTGACTCTCAGCTGTCCCCAGTGGAGTCGCCATTCTGTCGCTACCCCATTTTCATGGGTACGACGGGAAATGTGCAAATAAATGCAACGAAGTCGCCATCAATGTTTTTTAGAGGGAAAACATGAAAAACCAATTTTTGTAAATAAAAAAAGGATTTGGTCTGCATACACAGAAAAATTAAGTTCGGGAGTCGGTTACGGATGAGGAAGGTGTTAGGCACCTCATACCGCCCGTTATAAAAACGGTACCTAGATTAATCACGTGGATATTTATTCAAAACATTAATTTTACCCTCACATTATTAAGTAAAAAGAAATACCAAAAAAACATTTTTTATTTTTTGTGTGCCTGACAGAGAAAATCTGCTCCTACGTATCTCTAGCTGCAATAGAGAAATCAAGGCTACGTAGTTCTTTCAAAAGAAAATTGATTGGTTGATATATATATATTTTTATTTTTTTTAAAACAAATAACAAGGTCGAGTAACGCGACAGAGCACAAGTCCCATAGTGCATTATCTTCTCTTGTCTTTATTAAATTATATTTTGAAAATAATCAAATTGAGATAACACGAAGGGAACGAGTTCCATAGTGCACCATCTCTCCTTGATTTATTTAAGTTTAGAAAAAAATATCAATTTGAGATAACGCGACAGAGAACGAGTCTCATAGTGCATATCTCTCCTTGATTTATTTATGTTTAGAAAAAATGTCAATTTGAGATAAGGCGACAGGGAACGAGTCCCATAGTGCATATCTCTCGTTGATTTATTTATGTTTAGAAAAAAATATCAATTCGAGATAACGCGACAGGGAACGAGTCCCATAGTGCATATCTCTCATTGATTTATTTATGTTTAGAAAAAAATGTCAATTTGAGACAACGCGACAGGGAACGAGTCTCATAGTGCATATCTCTCGTTGATTTATTTATGTTTAGAAAAATATATCATTTCGAGATAACGCGACAGGGAACGAGTCTCATAGTGCATATCTCTCCTTGATTTATTTATGTTTAGAAAAAATGTCAATTTGAGATAAGGCGACAGGGAACGAGTCCGATAGTGCATATCTCTCGTTGATTTATTTATGTTTAGAAAAAAAATATCAATTCGAGATAACGCGACAGGGAACGAGTCCCATAGTGCATATCTCTCGTTGATTTATTTATGTTTAGAAAAAAATGTCAATTTGAGACAACGCGACAGGGAACGAGTCTCATAGTGCATATCTCTCGTTGATTTATTTATGTTTAGAAAAATATATCAATTCGAGAAAACGCGACAGGGAACGAGTCTCATAGTGCATATCTCTCATTGATTTATTTATGTTTAGAATAAATGTCAATTTGAGATAACGCGACAGGGAACGAGTCCCATAGTGCATATCTCTCGTTGATTTATTTATGTTTAGAAAAATATCAATTTAAGATAACGCGACAGGGAACGAGTCCCATAGTGCATATCTCTCCTTGATTTATTTATATTTAGAAAAAATGTCAATTTGTGATAACGCGACAGGGAACGAGTCCCATAGTGCATATCTCTCCTTGATTTATTTATATTTAGTAAAAATGTCAATTTGAGATAACGCGACAGAGAACGAGTCCCATAGTGCATATCTCTCATTGATTTATTTAAAACATTCAATTTGCGATTTTTATTTATTTATGGTTATTGTTGTTTTCATATTAAGTTTTATAATACGAATATTATTAATAAAACATAAAACAAAATAAATAAATAAAAACAACAAAAATAATAATAATAATAAAAAACAGAAAAATAATAAAAATAAAAAAACAGAATAAAAATTAAATATATAAAAAAACGAAAATAAATAAAAAAAAGATGGGGTATTGGTTTAGGGATTTTAGGGTAAAATTGATTTGGGGTTTAGGTTAAAATTGATTTGGGGGTTTAGGTTAAAATAAATTTAGGGTTTTAGAGTAAAATAAATTTCGGGTTTTTGGTTAAAATTGATTTGGGGGTTTAGGTTAAAATTGATTTGGGGGTTTAGGGTAAAAATAATTTGGGTTGTGGTTGCCATGAGGCCACACTATTACTTTTGGCCGGAAAAAGTGGCGGTGACAACCATGGTAGCGGCGGCAATGGCGGTGACACTCACAATGATAAATATCAATAAAATGAAAATATATTTACATTCAACTCAGAAACAATAATCAAATAACTATACAATAAAGAGAATAAGCAAAGAAAGAAATAAAACTTAGGGAAAAGAAAATGGAGAAGATGAACCTCTTGATGTTTGAGAAAGATGAACCTCTTGATGTTTGAGAAAGATGAACCTCTTTACCTCCTTCTTCTTCTCCTCCTTCTCCCTTTCTTTTTCTTTCTCTTCTTTCCTTCCCTTCTTTCTTTCTTTTTCTTCTTCTTCTTTCCTTCTTTCCTTCTTTTTTTCTTTTCTCTCTTCTCTGTCTCCGCTGCCTTTCTTCCTTTTTTCTTCCTTTCTTTTCTTAAGTACTTAAATATTTAAGGGTAGGAATAGGGTTAGGTTTATGGTTTTAGGTAAAAGTTGATGGGCCATCCTAGGCCCAATTACCATATACCCTAAATCCTACACCCCAAACTTCTTAATTTTATTCTTTTTATTACTTCTAAAAAAACTAAATTACCCCGGTCAAAATTGAGTGTTTACACCCAATGTGGTGTAGAATTGCCCTGTGTGGTATTGAATCGCCTTATGTGGTGTAGACTTTCCCTATGTGGTATTGAGTCACCCTATGTGGTGTAGACTTGCCCTATGTGGTATTTAATCGCCCTATGTGGTGTATATGTAACACCCTAAGTTTCATTTTCCTAAAGTATTGTAAAAGTCAAAAAATCTGGGATATACTGTTGAATTCTCGCTAGAGCGAGAGGAGTCCATCCCAAGCGAGGGTGTCAGCATTTCTCCCATGATATTCCCCGGAATTCTCGCCTGAGCGAGAGTTGGCTAGCCTGGGCGAGAGAGGCCCTCTAGAGGCTGTTGATTTCTCGTCTGAGCGAGAGCTGGCTTTCTTGGGCGAGAGAGGTACTCTAGAAGTAGTTGAATTCTCGCTTGAGCGAAAGCATCAGAGTTTGAAACTTTAAAAGATAGGGATTTCTTGCCTGGGCGACGTGTTCTCGCTTGGGCGAGAATCTAAAATTCTGAACCCTAAAATAGACCCAGAAACATGAAAAGGGGTGGAAAGTTTGGTAGAAAAGAGAGGTAGAGGCGACTTTGATTGCAAGGGTTCGTATAGAAGCTACTAGAAGCTAGAAAAGAGGTAAATCACTTGATTTTGACACCCTATCATATTTTTGAAACTCCATTAGACCCTCTCATTTGTGTTGTGGTTCGTTTTATCTAACTTTTCCCTTGGAAACTCATGATTTAGAGTTTGTTTTTGGAAATGGGGTTGATTGGTTGTTGATTTATGAAAACCCCAAACCCTAAAATGAAAATGATGTGAAAGGGGGAAATTTTAGGTTAGAAAATGTTGTTTATGAGTCTTAATGTTGATTAAGAGTGAATATGTATGTTTTACATGTTTGAAATTCGAAAAGTAGATGGTTTTGAGAATCATTGAAAAATATGAACCTCTTTTATGGATGAATATGTAGTATAAGTTATTTATGTGATATTGTGAAATAAATGACTGATTATTGTTATTGTATGGTGGGAATGAGGAAAGATCCTAAGGTTGGAGGAGGTAACGAAGGAACTTGCAAAGTTACCAAAAACCAACCCCAACGGTCACCGAGGTAAGGAGAAGCATTATACTTGTATATTTTGTAATGAATAGTGTTGAATTTTCTGTTTAATCATGGATTATACGAGAAAGAAAAGTAAAACCTATTTTTAGCTCCCCTCAGTGGTGTAGCAACTTTGGCTCAAGTTATGTAGCAAAACTTTGGCTCAAGTTATGTAGCAAACTTTGGCTCAAGTTATGTAGCAAACTTTGGCTCAAGTTATGAAGCACACTTTGGCTCAAGTTATGTAGCAAACTTTGGCTCAAGTTATGTAGCAAACTTTGGCTCAAGTCATGTAGCAAACTTTGGCTCAAGTTATGTAGCACGCTTTGGCTCAAGTTATGTAGCAAACTTTGGCTCAAGTTATGTAGCATGGTTACATTTATGTGAATTACTGTAATTACCGGTTAAGGTGAAATAACTCTTTATATGTATTTATCTTATGTATGACCTTTTAAATTGTTTACCTAACCCTATTTAAAATGTGGATTATCGTATATTGATGTTTTATTGAGTTAATGACTTACTCCTTTGTGTTTTCCATGTATTTGTCAATGATAATCCCATTGCAGGTAAAAGATGGTTTATGGAAGCATGAATTAGGAGCTTTAGGAACCTTAATGATTTAAGGATGTTTATGACTTTGACTATTCTTGCCTTACATGAATATTTGTTGACAATGTTTGTAATTATGGGTACATTAATTTTTTAACCCCTTGACTTGACATGTGATGAACCTTATTTACATTATGAATGTGAATTATATTTTTCTGTAAATGGAGGTAGTTAATGTAAGAAACTGAAAATGTATGTTTTGTTTTATTAGGTAATAAAAGAAGTGGATGAATTAAAGAATAAGGGAATTGAATGTATTATCTATATTGAGAAACTAAGTATAATGGGTTAAAATGAACGGAAATTTCTAGGGTGAAAGTTTGGGTCCTTACAACATGGTATCAGAGCATTAGTTAATTCCGCGACCTAGAGTATGACCTTACATGTTTCTTTGTGAAATTTATGCGAGTTAACTACTTGATTTATGTGGTTTGATGTATTATTACGCAATATACTATGAGACTATGTGATAAACTGATTGCGTAAATTAGATTTTATGTACTAATAACAAATGAGTACAGGTTACGAAGATGGCTCGAAGAGGACGAGGACGAGGATCAGGTCAAAATGATCTATTGGCTCAGATAGCAGCCATGTTGCAGAACATGAATGAAAATCTGCAACATCTGAACCAGAATGCAGTGCCGAGCCCAAACGCACACCCCCTGGCACCTCAAGGACCGGTAGAGTACCGGGGACTGGATGAATTATGTAGACGTGGTCCGAATCAATTCCAAGGCGGACTATGTAAGGACCCAAATTCTACCCATGAATTTTTTTTTCTTATTTTAACTCATACAAACATGTGTTTTCCCTATATCTTATAATTAGTAACCCAAGGTATGATACATTAGTTACCTTGATTATTTTCAGATAATTTTATCATGCAATATTCATACACACATCAATAAGGCAGAAAAACATAATTCAAATTAATGTCCCCCATTTACTTAGGACATGCGAATAGTTATGGGTTTCTAAAATCATAATACCCACGGTTACAAACATCCAAAAATATAATGGTCATGATTACAAGTATTCAAATTCGCATATAGTCAGTTATGATACAAAAAGTGTAAATAGAGGAAACCAGGTTTAAAAACTCCGAAAGCTCCAAAATCAAACATCCTTAATTCATCCATTTACCTGCAATGGGATTATCAAATGGAAACACACAGAAACATACAAAGGAGTAAGTCATTTAATTCAATAAATACCATTTAGATATAATCCATATTATAAACAAAGTTAGATAAACAATTTAAACTTTCCAACATATAATCAGTACATGTCATTATATTTCTTACTACCTCATCCGACCATTCTTACTTTCACCTTCTTCAATGTCAAACCTTGTTACCCTCCTTTTCATTCCCGTTCTACATAGTCATTTCACACTTATACATACTTTCACAATACCACATAGGGAAAGACATTCAATTCACTACCACTTGGGCAATGCATTCAATTCAATACTACTTGGGCAAAACATTCAATTTCAATACCACTTGGGCAAGACATTCAATTTCAATACCACTTGGGCAAGACATTCAATTCAATAGCACTTGGGAAAGACATTCAATTTCAATACCAATTGGGAAAGACATTCAATTCAATACCACTTGGGGAATACATTCAATTCAATACCACTTGGGCAAGACATTCAATTCCGTACCACTTGGGCAAGACATTCAATTTCAATACCACTTGGGCTAGACATTCAATTTCAATACCACTGGGGCAAGACATTCAATTCAATACCACTTGGGCAAGACGTTCAATTCAATACCATTTGGGCAAGACATTCAATTATTTCGATACTTCCCACATCTTATTCCTTTCGAGTCATCCACATATAACCGTACATCTCATATTTCATATCTCGGAATAAATGCTTATACTTAACTTGGTGAGTGTTGGGTTTGGTCCTTGGTAACTTTGCAAGTTCCTCCGACACCGCCTCCAACCTTAGGATCTTTCCTCATCCCCACCAAACAACAAAAGTCAGTAATTTATTCTCAACAACATATAAACAACTCATAGTTCATCCTTAACCATACAAAAGATTCATACATTTTCAATGTTTCCAAAAACATTTCCATTAGAAGTTTTCAACATTAAAACATACATATTCATCTTCTATTTTACATTAGAACACATACTCATCTTCTACATCTACCATTTCACCCATTTTCCTCTTTCAACCACATTTTTATTTTGGGGGTTTTGGGGTTTTCTTGAATGAACCCACAAACCCTTTCCATTCTTTAAATACCGACTCTAAACCAAGAGTTTACAAGAGAGAAACTAAATACAATGAACCTTTTCTCGCTCAAGCGAGAAAATCCTGCCCATTTTAAAAACTCAGATCTGGCGCTCTCGCTCAAGCGAGGATCCTCCAGTGCCCACACCCCTCTCCCTTGCCTAGGTGAGCCAAAATCTCGCTCAGGCGAGAATCCTTCAGTATATCCTAGTATTCCACTCACCCAGGCGAGCCATCTCTCGCTCAAGCGAGACCCTCTCGTCCAAGCGAGAATCTGGCAGTGTGTCCCCTTCTCTAAGACTGTTACCACATCTTAAGAAATATAAATTCAGGGTGTTACATATTCACTCCAGATGTGGCCAATGAGTGGGTCCAAGACTTGGAGAAGATATTCAGAGAAATGGGTTGTGTTGATGCCTAGAAGGTAACTTATGCTGGTGAAGGAAGCCGAAACCTGATGAGAGTATACTCGGAGACAGATGGAGGCTGAAGAGCAGGCTGTCACTTGGGATGCCTTCAAGGGAATGTTTCTCCATAAATACTTTCCCGCTGATCTAAAGAGGAAGAATGAAATAGATTTCTTGAAGTTGGAGCAGGGTAACATGTCTTTGGGGGACTATGTGGCCAAATTCGAGGAGCTGGCCCGGTATTGTCCTTACTGTGAATTGGAAATAGACGGGCGGTCCAAGTGTGCAAAGTTTGAGTCGGGCTTGAAGCCCAAGCTGAATATGGTGTTTGGACATCAAGAAATTTCGGACTTCCCTACCTTGGTCAACAAGTGTAGAATGTATAAGGATGACATGAAGGCGGATGAGGTGGCGACGCCCAAATCAAATCCTCCTAGGAACTTTGGGCCTCAAATCAAATCAACGCGGGAGGGTTACAATTAAACTCTCCGTCCTTGTGCAGCAAATGTGGCCAAACTCATGTGGGGAACATTTGCCCGGGAACAAACCTTAGTTGTTTTAACTATAAGGAGTCTAGGCACTTGAAGAGGTATTGTCCGAAACTGCGTCAGAGTATGAATGTTTTGAGGGCTGAGAAACCTCAGATTACTAGTAGGGTATTCACCATGAGTGGCACAAAAGCGGCAGAGGTGGATGGTCTGATCCAAGGTAAATGTATGGTGGCATATATTTCTCTTGTTGTATTATTTGATTCGGGGGCGACACATTCATTTATATCTATAGAATGTGTACAATGACTGAGGTTGAAAACAGAGTTACTTCCCTTCGACTTAGTTGTATCCACCCTTACTAATGCACTTGTGGTGGTATCGACGTTTGTCACTCGGTTTCCGATAATGGTAAATGGTAGAACTTTTACCATAGACTTAATATGTTTATTGCTGTCTCAGTTAGACGTAATTCTAGGGATAAATTGGTTATCAAAAAATCATGTGTTATTGAATTGTTCTATTAAGACAGTAGTGTTTGGAAATCCATGTGAGATTTTTGATCCGTCTAGATGTTTGGAGCTCGTGTCGGCTAAGAGAATCAGGACTTCTCTTAAGGAAGGGGAACCATTGTTTATGTTACTTGCTTCACTAGAGGGTAATGAGAAACCCATTGTTGAGGACATACTAGTAGTATGTGAATTCCCTGAGGTATTTCCAGGAGACATTCCAGATTTGCCTCCATTTAGTACCAGGGACGGGACCCATTTCTATAGCCCCTAATAGAATGGCACCCATAGAACTGCCCGAACTAAAGAAGCAGATTGAGGATTTGTTGGGAAAGAAGTTTTGTTTGTCCTAGTGTTTCGCCGTGGGGTGCACCGGTTTTGTTGGTTAAGGAGAAAGATGGGAGTATGAGGTTGTGCACCGACTACAAACAACTGAACAAGGTCACAATTAAGAACAAGTATCCATTGCCTAGAATCGGTGACTTGATGGGTCAGGTAAGAGGAGTAGTGGTGTTTTTTAAGATTGATCTCAAATCGGGTTATCATCAACTCAGAGTGATGTTTGAGGAAATTTCTAGGACGGACTTCAGGACGAGATATGGGCATTTTGAATATTTGGTAATGCCCTTCGAAGTGACAAATTCCCCAACAATATATACCGACTACATGAATCAGATTTTTAACCCATACTTGGATTCATTCATAGTAGCATTTATTGATTACATTTTGGTCTACTCTAAGAGCCGAGAGGAACATGCCGAGCATTTCACAGTTGGTCTAGGAATTCTAAAGGACAACCAGTTGTATGCAAAGCTGTCAAAATGTGACTTTTGGATAGACTCAGTGAACTTCCTTGGACATGTGATATCAAAAGAGGGAGTGACAGTGGATCCTTCTAAGGTTGAAGTTGTAATGGAATAGGTAGTACCTAAGTCAGTCACACAGATCAAAAGCTTTTTGGGATTGGCGGGTTATTATCAGAAGTTTATCGAAGGGTTCTCGAAGTTAGCATTACCGCTAACAAAGTTAAATAAGTAAGGGGAACCGTATGTCTGGACGACCCGCTGTGAGGAAAGTTTCCAAGAGTTGAAGCAGAGGTTGACTACGACACTAGTGTTGGTTCTTCCTTTTAATGATCATGATTTCAGTGTGTATTGAGATTCTTCAAGCAAGGTTTGGGTTGTGTTTTAATGCAGGAAGGAAAGGTTGTTGCTTATGTTTCGGGACAGTTGAGATTGCATGAGCAAAACTACCCTACCCACAATTTGGAGTTAGTTATAGTGGCCTTTGCACTAAAGATTAGGAGACACGATCTCTATGGTGTGAGATTTGAAGTTTTCAGTGACCACAAGAGTTTAAAATATTTGTTCCATTAGAAAGAACTGAACATGAGGCAGAGAAGGTGGATGGAATTTCTGAACGACTATGATTTTGGTTTGCAATACCATCCTGTAAAGGTCAATGTGGTGGCAGATGCTCTAAGTCGGAAATCACTACATTTTTCCGCATTGATGATATATGAGGAGAAGTTAATTGAGGAGTTCAGAGATATGAACTTGACAGTTCAAGTAAAACCCCATAGTATGATTTTGGGAATGCTAAAGGTTACGAACGAGTTGTTTGATCAGATCAGGGTAATGCAAGCGGCACATTAGGAATTAATGGCCAAACGAATCATGATGGTTAATGGGAAAGAAGAGGATTTTGAGTTAGATGTTAGTGGGATGTTGAGGTACAAGAGAAGAGTGTGTGTACCTCGCGATGTGGAATTGTGGAAAAGTATTCTTGAGGAATCTCACAAGAGTAAGATGAGCTTCCACCCGGGGACCACAAAGATGTATCAAGATTTAAAGAAGTTGTTCTGGTGGTCCGGGATGAAGAAGGATGTGGCATTGTATTTATCGAGTTGCTTGATTTTACAGAAAGTTAAGATTGAACACCAGAGAGTCGGGTTTTCCAAAGACTCAGAAAGGGTATGATTCGATATGGGTAATAGTGGATCGGTTGACTAAGTCTGCTCACTTTTTACCTATGAACATGAGATATTCTTTAGAACAATTGGTGGAGCTGTATATCCGAGAGATAGTTCTATTGCATAGGATACCATCGAGTATTATATCAGACTGAGATCCCCGTTTCACTTCGAACTTTTGAACTAGTTTGCAATCTATTTTGGGAACCAGCTTAGAAATAGCTTGATGACTGACTGATGTTGTGATTGTAGTGATCAGATTTGCACAACATGCCCTCTTTAATCTCCCCCTCATTCTGTGCATGAGGAAAGTTGGGTATTTGAGCATTCAAAACTCCCCCTTACTTTTTGCGTTGCGGAAGCAATAGAAAAATCTGCAATATACATCAAAGTCAACCTTTCTCACCCTTTTGGCATGATCAAAAAGGTCATTAACCATAATCATATGCCAAAGAGTAGGAAAGAGAACAATTTTAATAGTCTCGCTAATCGATTAAGGAAGTGGTCAATCGATTGAGAGATACATATATTGCAACAGATGCACATGATCTAGGTGTCATAATTGATTAAGGACAACATTTAATCAATTAATCATAGTGACAGAAAACATGGAGAGTTTTCTGTACTTGACGTGCTCAACAATAGTAAGAGCAGAATGTCATTAAACACGCATAAAATATCTAAAACATTCAGCATGGGTGTAACATAATGCAAGTTATAGCAATAGGAGAATAACAGCAACAATTATAGTTAACAGTCATAGAGAAGTTATAGCGCATATATAAGTTCGAAACATACCCCAAAAAAACAATAAAAGAAGCGGTACACATTATGCAATGGCAATAGAACCAAAAGTGGATGACATAAACAACACAGACCGATATAACTTCAACCTAACTGATCAACTATCCTAGACATGGGTTCTAGCTAGGTTTGTTGGATGGAAGATTAGAGCTATTGGACATAGTTTGCAGCATGAAGACTATCTTGTCAATCTTAGCCTTGGTCTGATCATTATGTCAGCAGCAACCTTGTCATATAGATTCATCAAACCTGAGTGCACACTATCATTCAGTGACTGAAGTCCAACATCTATTCTCTGATTTATGCATTTCTCCAATGCGTCCAAATGAGCTTAACCAAATGGAGGAGCTTGAGATGCTTCAGGAGCCTCAATTTGCGTTGTAGGTTGCTCCTCTTGTTTAGTCGGGGTTTGTTAATCTGAGAGGTCCAAATCAATAGTGGTCCTGTTATCTTCCTGATACATCCATGTGCCACTAATCCGGTAGATGCCCATCTTGTGAATCAAATACTCACCCAATTAATGGTCATGTGTGTTAGTCAGTTTAATTTCAACATCCGAGGTATCGATCTCCATATGATCAATAATCCTCGAGATGAAGATTCCATAGGGAAGTAGTCTGCAGGGTGTGGAGGCAATCCGAGATATAACTCGTAGAATCTCTACAGACCAGTTGATCGGAATTCTATTCTTTATGGCAAATATCATTTTCAAATCATTTGTTGTCGGTTGCGCATGATTTGTGTTTCGCTGAACTAACATATAGGCAATTACATAATGCAAAAGACGATTTTCGACCGTAAGAGCCCCAACCTTTGTTAGACCTCCTGGTGTTACCGAAATAGTGTCCTTTAAATATGACCTGTATGTAACTAAAGCCTCAAAATTGTCCCATTGCTCATTTTCACAATTGCCTAACAGCTCACCAGAGCTACTTAAATCACCAACTGCTAAAAATAGTTCTTCATCCAACACAATCAATTTACCCTTTACCATGGTTATATACCTACCATTTTTCTATACAAAGTTGATGTAGAATTCACGAATTAATGACGGATAAAGTTTACCGTGCAACTCAATGAAGGTATTTGTGCCTTGAACTTCCAGCTCTTGAGGAAACTGGAAACCTTGCTCCACTAACCATTACACGTCTGCGTAATGAACATATGCAAGCTTTCTGCCATGAAAACGAGCCAGCCTTGATGCTTGTAGCGCCGGGGCGAAGAAAGGATCCCTTTTTCCAGCGGTTCTGCATGGGGTTGCAAACGAAGGGCCTCCTTCTTCAAATGTACGACGTGGACGGTTTGCAATGGTTTTCACTCTTTTGGGTCGACGTTCAGCCATGAGTGTGGAAGATGGGGTTTAGGTTAGGGTTTAGGTGTGAAACAGGAGCTTATGGTCTAAGCAGGCAATGTAAAAAAAATAAGGCCAAGTGAAAAGGAAACTTACGTTAGAGTGTTCAAACAGAGGTACAGGAGAAATAAGGTCAAGAGACACGAGCAAGCAGGAGGAAATGAATATTGACATTTCAAAATTACTTTGCTGCCTTATAAAATGTCGTCGATAAACGATTAAATGGATAGTTAATCGATTAACGTTGTTTAAAATTTCAAAAAATTTGAATTTTGAAGCCGAGGTAATCGATTAAGTATAAACATTAATCGATTATTCATACAAACATAAACTTTTCAAAAATAAGTTTGGGGCCTGGTAATCGATTAAATCCAGCCATAATCGATTATTCAGACATAAATTTGACATTTCCAGCATTTTGAGTGTGACGTAGTGTGGTAACTAGACATTCTATAGATGTGGCTGACTCCTCATAATAGAAATACACATTTATTGAAACATCCATGAAATGCAATACATGATGAGTACACTTTTCATTCATAGCTTGACAACCATATAGGCACATATTGAGATCATGTAGGGTGTAGGTTTCTAAAAGAAAACCAAAACAAATTAGTTTAGATAACTTTCATCAAGTATTCCTAACTCTCTACGTAGAGTATATAAGGTGTCCCTTGGCAGGGGTTTGGTGAAAATATAGGATAATGGTTTGGAGGTTTCGACAAATTCAATCACACAATCATCCTTTTGCACATGATCTCGAAGAAAATGATGTCTAATCTCTATATGCTTTGTACGTGAATGCAAGATGGGATTCTTAGATAGGTTTGATGGCACTAGTATTATCACACTTGATGGGAATTCGATCAAGCTTTAGACCATAGTCTACAAGTTGCTGCTTCATCCAAAGGATTTGAGCGCAACACACCCCCGCAACAATATATTCTGCTTCGGCAGTGGATAAAGCAACACATGCTTGCTTTTTACTATGCCACGACACAAGTGAATTACCAAACAAATGACATGTTCCACTTGTAGTCTTATGATCCAACTTGCATCCAGCAAAGTCGGCATCGGAGTACCCTATAAGAGATAATGAGGCATCCCGAGGATACCACAATCTCGTGTTTATTGTTCCTTTCAGATATTTCATGATGCGTTTCACAACAGAGAAATGCTATTCTTTAGGAACAACTTGATATCTAGCACACATACATACACTGAACATAATATTAGGGCGACTAGCAGTTAAGTACAGTAAAGATCCTATAATGCCCCGATACTTAGTTACATCAATTGCTTTTCCTTTCTCGTCTTTGACAAGATAGCAGGAGGATGCCATAGGAGTTGAAGCTTCCTTTGATTTGTCCATGACAAGATAGCAGGAGGATGCCATAGGCCTGGTGAACGAAAATCCCATTTGTCATTTGCTTAATTTGCAGCTCAAGGAAGAACATTAATTCTCCCATCATTGACATCTCGAACTCGCCTTTCATGAGATCTTAAAATTCCTCACATAAAGAGTCATTAGTAGCACCATATATTATGTCGTCAACATAAATTTGTACTAACAATATATTGTTTTCAGATTTGGATATGAAAAGTGTCGTATCAACCTTTTCTCTTACAAATCCCTTCTCCAGTAAGAATGAAATCAAACGATCATACGAAGCTCTAGGAGTTTGTTTAAGGCCATACAATGCCTTTTTGTGTTTAAACACATGGTTTGGGAATTTGTAGATTTCAAAACCAGGAGGTTGTTTCACATAAACCTCTTCTTGAATGTATCCATTCAAGAAGGCACTTTTCACATCCATTTGAAAAAGCTTAAAGTTCATGATAGATGCAAAGGATAATAACATGCGGATGGCTTCCAACCTAGCAACAGGGGCATAGGTTTCGTCATAATCGATACCTTCTTCTTGATTATAACCTTGTGCCACCAAATGGGCTTTGTTTCTTATAATTAAGCCAGATTCATCCAATTTGTTACGGAAGACCCATCTTTTGCCTATGATCGGATGATCCTTAAGCGTCGGGACTAAATCGCAGACATTATTGCGTTCGAACTGGTTTAGCTCTTCTTGCATAGCTAAGCCCCAATGTTCGTCTTCTAGGGCTTCATTAACATTCTTTGGCTCAATTTGAGAAACAAAAGCAACAAAATGACAAATATTATTAAGTGATCTTCGGGTTACCACTCCCGAAGATATGTCACCTATCACGTTGTCAATGGGACGATCTTTCTTTGTTTTCTAAGCTCTTGGAAGATCAGAATTCTCTACATCCTCTTGATTTTCTTGAGTAGGACAGTCAGGTTCTGGTTCATTTGAATATGGTTCCTCTTGTGTACCTGAAACGTTTTCAGCAACATCCTTTCTCTTATCTTTTGGAGAAAATTCATCAAATTGGACATGTACAGATTCTTCGATATGCATTTTAAGTTTATTATAAACTCTAAAAGCTTTACTACTTGGTGAATAACCAAGAAAGATACCTTCATCTTCTTTTGAGTCAAACTTTGCAAAAGTTCCTTTCCATTGTTTAAAATGAAACATTTGCACCCAAAAACATGCATATGTGAAATATTCGGCTTACGACCTTTTAAAATTTCGTAAGGAGTTTTTAAAAGTGAAGGTCTTATCAATACGGTTAATCACATAGCAAGTTGTATGTACTGCATCCGCTCAGAAATATTTGGGCACTTTGCTGTCATTCAACATGGCAAGAGTAAATCCTCCAAAACACGATTCATCCTCTCAACAACTCCATTTTGTTGAGGGGTGCGAGGTGCAGAAAATTGATGGTGTATGCCATGTTTATCGCAAAACTTGGCAAAGTGGTTATTCTCGAACTCACCACCATGATCACTTCGAATAAACACTATCTTATGGTTAAGTTGATTTTGCAATTTCCTGGCAAGCGATTTAAATTTTATAAAAGTATCGTTTTTCAAAGATAAGAACAAAATCCATGTAAACTTGGAAAAGTCATCAACTACCACTAGAGTATAATGAATGCCTCCAAAACTCATTATTTGTGAGGGTCCAAACAAGTCCACATGAAGTAATTCTAATGGCCTTGTAGTGGATATCACATTTTTAGATGAAAAAGAATTTTTTGTTTGCTTACACCTTTGACTGGTATGGCAAATATCTTTAGTCTTGAATTTAGTTTTGACAGTCCTACAACAAGCTCTTTTGACGATATCTTTTCCACATGTCTTAGATGGATATGTGCTATCCTTCTATGCCAGGTCCAGATATAAATCTCATTTGAAATAAGCCATTTTGAAAATAGAGACGTGATACTGTTCAGATTAACCATATAGATATTATTAGTTGGGTGACCGTCGAACTTAACTTTATCGTCTACGCCATCACGAATAATACAAAAGTCAGAATCGAAATATACCTTGTTACCTATATCGCATAGTTGACTAATGCTGAGTAGGTTATGCTCCAAGTCTTCAACATATAGCTCGTTATCCAAAATTGCTTGAGAAGCATTTCCTACTCTTCCGATTCCAAGGATCTTTCATTTGTTGTTATCCCCGTAAGTGACGTAGCCTTTCTCTTGGAGTGTAAGATCCAGAAATTTGGACTTATCACCCGTCATATGTCTGGAACACCCACTGTCGAGATACCAATGTTGTCCAAATGTTCGAAGACATACCTGCAAGATACAAATTACTTACTTTTAGGTACCCAAGTTATATTGGGTTCTTTCTTGTCAGTAACGGAAACTAGTGCACATTTGGCTACCCCACACATATTTGCCACTTGGCACCCCGTGCCGTTTAATATAGCAAGAGCCAGATGTGTGACCATGAACACCACAATAGAAGCAAGTAGGCAGTTTATGATTATTAACATGAGATTTACTAGCTACATGCTTTCTAACAGGTCTCTTTTTGCTTTTATGTTTGAACCCGAGACCGGTTTAACTTCCTACATTTTTTAATGAAGCAAGTAATCTGTTAAGATTCTAACTATTGAATGTGAACTTTGTTATCTTATTTTTCAGTTCGTCATTTTCATTTTTCAGTTGAAAACAAGTTTCACAATCAGGAGTCTCAATAACTTTAGTAGAACACATGCATGAAGCGCTAGAATAAATGAGATCGAGAGTTTCATTTTCAAGCTTAAGTTCATCTATTTCTTTTTGCATGCTTACATTCTTCTTTTCATGGAATAGAATAACTCTTTTCCGATCTACATTTATTTTAGCAAATTTCTTAAGTTCTTTGTAAGGACCCAAATTCCACCCTGGAAAATTTTCGTTTATTTTAACTCATACCAACATGTGTTTTCCCTATATCTTATAATTAGTAACCCAAAGGTACGATATATTTATTACCTTGATTATTTTCCAATCAATTTATCATGCAGTATCCATACACACATCCATAAGACAGAAAAACATAATTCATATTACCTAACCTAGACTCAAAGCTAAGCAAACATCTTAGGACTACTAGAAAGAAAAATAAAAGAACTTCCTAGAGTCAGAGTCTTGGTCATGTTGAATGTTGATGCGTCATGTCTTCATCGAAACATAGGCAGGAAACAGGTGTTGCAATCGCACTTGTTGACTTCACTTGCAATCTCAGCCCTATGTGGTGTAAACTTTCCCTATATGGTATTGAATCGCCCTATGTGGTGTAGACTTGCCCTATGTGGTATTGGCTCTATGTTGCAATGTATGACTTGCCCTATGTGGTATTGGCTCTTTGTAGCAATGAATATCTTTCCCTAAGTGGTATTGTATCGCCCTATGGGGTGTTTAATGTCTTGCCCTAAGTGGTATTGAATCGCCTTATGTGGTTTCGAATGGCTACCCTATGTGGTATAGCAATCTTGACCTTTGTGGCGTAGTATAAATCTTGGCCCTTGTGGCGTAGTATAAAATCTTAACCATCTATGGCGTAGTATAACTTTTGACCCTCAAAGGGTGTATGTAAAGATTTGATCCATGAATGGAGTAATCTAAATTGTGGAATTGTATTGATTTGGAGGTGTTGTATTGCTTTGAAAGTATTGTATTGTCTTCAGGTATGGAGTTGTTGGTGTGTATTGTGATTGAGTATGGTATTGTGATTTTGAAGAAGATTGGATTGGGTGAATTGTATATGATTGATATTGTTGATTTTAGTTTTTGTATAGGTTGTATCACTTTAATGTTATTACTCCATATAATTCCACGTTGTGGTCGCCGTAGTTGGTTATTACTCCCTCTTGTCTCTTCTTTGTCTATGCTATGTATATGAGTTTAGGTTGTTGTCGCCTTGGATATCTGCCGACAGAAGTACAGATTAGAGTAGTTAATTTATGTGTTCAAAATTGTATTTGTTTAAGGTATGTAATATGAGACATATGTTAGAGTAATTCATTTTGTATAAATGACCTCTTTCTAAATATACAATGAGACTAGCTTAATGTCTTTAATAAGTGATTTATTTATAAAAGGGATAATTGTATAGCTTATGGATTTGATGTTGAGTGAAATGACATGTTTTGTTGTAAAGATACATTTGAATATTTCTGCAGTTTGAATTATGAAACTTAACTAATATTTGAATACATTGAGGTTCTCTAATTTCAGTAAAAGTAATATCTATCGATAATATCAACTTCATTTTCCTGAATAAAGTTTTTTTTAATTTTCTTGGGTTACAAAATCGGGATGTTACATTGACGACTCTAATAAAGTCGTGCAGCCCAAAATCGGGGCGCGACAAGGTGACAGATGCCACTTAGTGTGCGTGTAGGTTTATCCTGATCATATGAGTAATGAACTTGAATTCTAACTAGATTGTCTTTCCTAAGCAATTCCTCAAGGCTTCATGATGAATCACTGTCATTGTTGCCCCTATCCAAATGCACGATGATGTTTGAATCACCGTGTCTTTCCATTTTCTCCAACTAGAAGAATGGAAATCATGCACATTAGCCGAAGGTATCCTATTAAGTATTTTAATCAAGATTTTCTAATTTTTTTATTTCAAAACGTATCACAACGTAGACATCTCGGTCCTAATGCATTTTTATCATTCCATATCCAGTGGACGAGCTCAAGACACTCACCTAATGATCAAATGTCATTAGGAAAAACCCCATATCTAACTACACTACCATGTATATGAATATTCATAGGCTAATAGAAAATACAATCTTTCCTAAAACATCACCCAAGTTAGTTGTCTCGGTGAATGCATTTTTACTGAGCCGTGTCCTCAGGACGAGCTCAAGATAGTAACTTAGTAATCCAATATCAACGGTCAAAGCCCTAAATATTACTATGCTTTTAAGTGTGTGATTAGTTGTATTTTTCTTTCAACCAACTCCATTGTCCATGGTTAATAACAAGGGAACTTAGGGATGTCTATCTTTTATCAAACATAGTATTTTATTTTTATCCCCACTAACCACAAACCAAAGAACAAATTTTCTTCTTTTCTTCAAAGACTCACTCTCACTCTACTCTTGTATTTAATATTCATATGATAGTCACTAATTTTCCTAATTCGAGAAATGAATTTATTTTTCCTTCTCACACTTAACATTTATTTTTAATCCTCATATAAGATTTATCATATCCCTCACAACTAGCTTATGAGTTTCTCATGTCCACTCAAATCCCAATTTAAAATCTAATGTAACTTCCATACCAAGACAATAATCCACAACTTAACAATTGCAATTGGATTATTTTCAATGTAAGGACCCAAATTCTATCCTTGAAAAATTTTCTTTTATTTTAGTCATTTATACTTGATTTCCCATGTTATATCATACATACATTCCCTTTTATCTTTTAAATCATCCCTTTCTTTAATTATCTAACAACTCTAATCATACAATTTCAGTTTCATGCCATGCTACCCTTAATTGCAGAAAATCATAATTCATATTACTATCTCCCGGTAACTACCGCATAAAACTAGCTATGGATTTCCAAAATATCCATAGCTACAAATATCCAGAGTTACAATTATCCAAAATAGCATTTAGTCAGTCATGATACAAAAGTGTAAATAAAGTAATCCAAATTAAAAAGCTCCTAAAGCTCCAAGTCAAGCATCCTTAATTCCATTTCTCGCCCAGGTGAGACAATTCTCGCTCAGGCGAGAACACTCTCGCTCAAGCGAGGATCCTCTCGCTCAAGAGAGAATCATTCAGTATAGCCCATATTTTCCTTAGTTACAAAGTTTTAGGAAAATTAAACTTAGGGTGTCACAATCCTTTCCCCCTAAAAGAAATTTCGTCCCCGAAATTTTATTAGGTTACTCTCAGGAAGATTCTATCATCGCCTTGACACTAGGTATAAGATAAACTCGACCAAATTCATACTCGATCATCTAATCCATTAAGATTACGTAAGCGACCACCAAGGGCACACACTACTAAACCGCGATATCACAAGGCCTATTCATGGACTAACTCGTCAAGGTCCAAATACTAAGATCCCAATCTCGAACAAATCGAACAATTAAGAGAACAAAACCGTAACCGGAATAAAGATTCCCCAGCATTCATCAAGAGCCATAGGTCTCTCTAACCTATCAAGCTAACAATCGTTCATGACGGTCATCACATATGATGAGAATCACAAGCGAATGACTTGCCCTACGTGGTATTGCGAAAGACTTGGCCTTTGTGGTATTGAATTTAATGACTTGCCCTACGTGGTATTGCGATTGACTTGTCCTACGTGGTATTGCGAATGACTTGCCCCTTGTGGTATTGAATTGAATGACTTGCCCTCGTGGTATTGGCTATCCATAGCAATGTATGACTTGCCCTCGTGGTATTGGCTATTCGTAGCAATGTATAACTTGCCCTCGTGGTATTGGCTATTCGTAGCAATGTATGACTTGCCCTCGTGGTATTGGCTATTCGTTGCGATGTATGACTTGCCCTTGTGGTATTGGCTTTATGTTATGGTGTAAGATGGGTCCTATGTGGTGTAGTGTTGTATTGAAAGTGGTTTTACCTTTGGAAAGTACTGAAATGTTATGTAAGCATGGTAGTTGTTTATAAAAAGAGACTATTGTGTGGTAATCTTGATGAAGATTGAATGGATAAATGGTATGAGCATGTGGTTATAGGAATTGTTTGAAGAATGAAGGTCCTATGGTATGTTGTACTGAGTTGATTGAATTATCTATGTGAGGTACGATGATTATACTAATTGGATAAATGAACGTTATGTGGTTTATTGTATTGATTGGTATATGTTTTATATGCTTGATTTTAGATGTTATGTAGGGTGTAATACTTTAATGTTATTACTCCATGTAATTCCACGCTGCGGTCGCCGTAGTTGGTTCTTACTCCCTTTCGTCTCTTCTTGTATGTGTTGTGTATTTGAGTTCAGGTTGTGGTGGTAGCGCATTGGACGCTTGCGTAGAAGAGTACATGATAGGGTAGTTGCTTTATGAATTCCATATGGTATATGATATATGTATGTAATATGAGATTGATTAATGTATGTAATAAAAGTATTATTTGAGAAAGGATAATTGTATAAATTATGTATATGAAAGGAAGTGTAATGACATGCTTTTAATGAAGTTAACGATTGACTATTTCTGCACCTGGAAGATGAATTGAACTTACATGTATATATTTAATCAGGTTTTCTAAATCGTTTGAGTAATGTTTTTTAAGAAAAAAAATAATCACTTCACTTTCATGGATAAAGTTTAAAGGAAATTTTGGGTTATGAAAAATCGGGTCCTTACGTGAAGCTTGTCATCTTTAATCCTTTCATCAGCATGCCATGTCAAATTCTTTGCATCTTTAGGGTTGTTGAACATACGCTTAAATCTTGTTTTGATAGGAAAGTACCATACAACCTTATTGGCAATAATTGAGTGCATTACATTTGTAACACCCCGAATTTATCTTTCTTAAAAGGGTAGTAACAGTCTTGAGGACTGAGACTTACTGCCATATTCTCGCTTGAGCGAGAGGGCATCTCCCAAGCGAGAGGATCAGAGTTGCTCCCATGATTTTACCTGAGAGTCTCGCCTGAGCGAGAGTTGGCTCGCCTGGGCGAGAATGTCACTCTGGAGGCTGTGAGATTCTCGCTTGAGCGAGAGATGGCTCGCCCGGGCGAGAGCGTCAGTGTTGAGTTTTTATAATGGGCATGATTTTCTCGCTTGAGCAAGAAATGGCTCGCTTGAGCGAGAACCCGATGATTGAACATTTAAAATAGAAACCCTCAAAAACTTTTACGGTTAGAACTTGAGAGAGAAGAGAGGAGGAGGCGATTTTGAGAGCAAGGATTCGTGGGAATCAACTAGAAGTTTGAGAAGAGGTAAATCTCTTGATTCTAACTCTCTTTCTTCCTTTCAAACTTGTTTAGGGTATATGGGATCTCTTATCAAAACGTGAGGAACCATGGAAACTCTCCCTTTGGAGTTGTGATTCGTTTTATCTATTTTCTCTCTTGAAAAACCTTTGGTTTAGAGTTAATATTGAAAGATAGGAGTGATTAGGGGTTGATTCATGAAAACCCCTAAACCCCAAAACGAATATGTGGTTAAATGGGAAAAGGGTGAAATATTAAATGCGGAATGTGTTTTATGAAAGTTGAATGTTGATTTGAAGGGAGATATGTATGTGTTAGATGTTTGGAAACTCCTAATGAAAGTAGTTTTGGAAACATTGAAAATGTGTGAATCTCTTGTATGGTTAAAGATGAAATATGAGTTGTTTATATGTTGCTGTGAATAAACCACTGACTTTTGTTGTTGTTTGGTGGGGATTAGGAAAGATCCTAAGGTTGGAGGAGGTAGCGAAGGAACTTGCAAAGTTACCGAAAACCGACCCCAACACTCACCAAGGTAAGGAGAAGCATTTAACTTGTACCTATGTTAATAAATGTGTGGATTTTCGTATTGTTGTCAATTGTAAAACAAGTAGAGGAAAATCTATTTTTCGCTCCCTTAAGAGGTTGACCAATGATTGACTTGCCCTTAGTGGTATTGGCTCGTTGAGCAATGACTGACTTGCCCTTAGTGGTACTGTCTCGTTGAGCAATGACTGACTTGCCCTTAGTGGTATTACCACGTTGAGAAAAGACTGAGTTGCCCTTGTGGTATTGGCTCGTTGAGCAATGACTGACATGCCCTTAGTGTTATTGGCTGTAACACCTTAAATTTATAACACGAAAAATTTTCAATTTTCTAAAACATATTCTTTTCGATTGTATTTTTCTGGAAAATAATTAAAGTACAATCCTAATGTTCATTTAACGATTAAAATCATCTATTTGATTATACAAAAGCCCACCATGATGATAAATATAATAAAACAGAAAAATGGAACTAATTTCCTACAATACAAATCCTTACACATTCGTTCGATTATCTTAGTACGAAAATTAAAGGAAAATTCCCACGTGGGGTTCAATAACATCAAATACAAATTATCAAATCAACCAGCAGGTACATAAAACAATCCAAGCAAGCTAAGGACTGCATGCCACTAAAATTCCCTAATCCTTTGCTTCACCTATAATCCGGTTACCACAGATTGAGTAAAATAAGAAACAAAGAGAGAGTCAGTCATTAAGTTCACGCAATAAGTAACATAGTGGATTTAAATAGAATAATAAACATTAGGAAAGCATAAATAAGGAAAGTAATTAAATATTTCAACATAGCCACAACCATAATCCATTTGTTCATTTCACACCAATTTATTACCATATTTATCACATGTATAACAGCCGCTTAAGGCCACCATACCATGAAGGCAGATCAAATCCATATAGTGAAGACAGGTAAAATCCATACCACGAAGGCAGGTCAAATTCCATACCACGAAGGCAGGTCAAATTCCATACCACAAAGGTAGGTCAAACTCCATACCACAAAGGTAGGTCAAATTCCATACCACAGAGGCCGGTCGAACTCCATACCACGAAGGCAGATCAAATTCCATACCACAAAGGCAGGTCAAACTCCATACCACGAAGGCAAGTCAAATCATTGCATTACTAACAACCCATTATCGTAAATAGGACTAACATGGTTAAATAAGAAACCTCCACCGTTTCCCGTTCAATCATTTTAGTCGGTGGAATTTCCTCCAACAATGAGTCGTTGGAGTTTCCAATGCTATTTACTAATACCACGAATTATAATCCTGCTCTCTCACCTGGATACCCGCTAATGTTTAGTACTAAGCCGCCTCGTTACGTCCTCCATTGTCTCCTCCAACCTTAGGGTCTTTCGACCCCCAAAACAACAACAACAATCACAACACATCATTTTTATATCAAAACAACCACAAAATCAAACAATACTCGAAACCCCACAAAGGGACATGTTTACATTATTCATTTCCATCCATTATTTCAAAAAGGGTTTCAAAATATCTCAAGGGTTCGAAAACAACATAACCCCCTATCATTTTCCGAAAACAACTCATACCCATTGTGTAACGACCCGATTTTCTACCCTTGAAAATTTTTCATTCATTTTAATCATTTTGCATGCATTTTCCTACACTTACTATCATACTTTGAAATTCCATAATCACCTACACTTGATTTGACAGAAAAACATAATTCATATTCGTAATGTCTCACGGATAATGAGACCCCATAAGTATAGTTCTCCGAAATAACCATACACCCAGTTACAAATATTCGACTAATGGTTAGCTATGATTACTATCATTTAAATCCGCAAGTAGTCATTTAAGATACAAAAACATAAATAGTGAATCCGAAGTCTAAAGCTCCTAAAGCTCCCGACCTAGCATACTTCATTCATCTATTTACCTGCAACGGGATTATCAATGACAAAAGTACAAAACACACAAAGGAGTAAGTCGTTAATTCAATAAACGTCATTATAAGATAATCCACATTAGAAAAAGGGTTAGTAAACCATTTCCGAAATTCATTTTGTCTTGCTGCATTACTTGAGCCAAAGTCACTACACCCCTCAGGGTTAGCTAAAAGCAGATTCTCATCCTTTTTACCAATAAAACACGCCTCATAAACTCGGGCCAAAGTGTTGCTACATAAACTCGAGCCGAAGTCGCTACACCCCTTAGGGTTAGCTAAAAAAAAATTCTCATCTCTTTTATAAAGAAAACATGCCGCGTAAACTCGGGCTGAAGTGTTGCTACATAAACTCGAGCCGAAGTCGCTACACCCCTTAGGGTTAGCTAAAAACAAATTCTCATCTCTTTTATAAAGAAAACATGCCGCGTAAACTCGGGCTGAAGTGTTGCTACATAAACTTGAGCCGAAGTCGCTACACCCCTTAGGGTTAGCTAAAAACAAATTCTCATCTCTTTTATAAAGAAAACATGCCGCGTAAACTCGGGCTGAAGTGTTGCCTCGTAAACTCGAGCCAAAGTGTTGCCTCGTAAACTCGGGCCGAAGTGTTTTCTCGTAAACTCGGGCCGAAGTGTTGCCTCGTAAACTCGGGCCGAAGTCGCTAACCATTTATGGTCGGCTAAAAATATATTTTCTTTTCATTGAATTCACCATCGATCATTTCCCGTAAATCCACGCCATCTTTAGTATAAACACACCCATATATGTTTATACTAACTACGTGATTCACAATATAATTATTGCATGACCAGAAAACGCACACGTTTTCCATCTTCCGTAAATCTACGCCTACTTTAGTATAAACACACCCATATATGTTTATACTAAATGCGCAATTTACAACTTATTCATTTCATAACCAGAAAAGACCCACATTTTCCTTTTCCGTAAATCTACGCCATCTTTAATATAAACACTCCCATATATGTTTATACTAAATGCGTAATTTACAACTTAATCTTTGCATAACCAGAAAATAAACATTTTCTATTTCAAATGCAAAATTAAAGACTTATCCTTACCTCGGTGAGTATTGGGGTTCGGTTCTTGGCAACTTCTCTAGTTCTACCGACACCACCTCCAACCTTAGGATCTTTCCTCATCCCACCACATAACACAATGTTAGTCATTTATTCCAAATATCACATAAACAACTTATATTGCATCATTTAATCATACAAAATATTCATCATCAATATTCAACCATCTAAAACATGCATAACATCTCATATTTCAATATTTGGGGGTAAACTCATCTTCTACCTCTAGCATTTTACTCATTCTCTCCTTTTACCACATTTTCACTTTTAGGGTTTTTGGGGTTTTCATGAATCAACCCACAACCCTTTCCATTCTTGAGATACTATCTCTAAACCAAGAGTTTACAAGATAAAAACAACATAAAACGAACCATAACTCTAAAGAATGAGTTTCCATGGTTTCTCATGTTTTGAAAATAAATCCAACATACCCACAACAAGTTAGAGAGGAAGAAGAAGAGTTAGAAGCAAGAGGTTTACCTCTTCTCAAGCTCTAAGATGAGTCCTAAGGCTCCTTGCTCTTGAAAAGCTCCATTATCTCTCTTCTCTTCAAGTTCTCACCCTAAAATGTGTTTTGGGTTTCTATTTTATAGACACAGCGATAAGTGTAATCGATTACAAGTATAGTGTAATCGATTACACTGTGTAAATTACAGAGGCATCGTCGCGATGTAATCGATTACCAACATGGTGTAATCGATTACATTAATACGATGTAATCGATTACCAGCAGTGTGTAATCGATTACACAGTGTAAATTTACAAAGGCATCGTCGTGATGTAATCGATTACCAATATGGTGTAATCGATTACATTGTGTCAGATGTACATATCTGATGCTTTTAATATGTCGTAATCGATTAAGAGTGTAGTGTAATCGATTATATAATGTAAAATACACATATCTGATGCTTTTATCAGCATGTAATTGATTACCAGGACTGTGTAATCGATTACATCATGCAAAATACAAATATCTGATGCTTTTATCAGCATGTAATCGATTACTAGGACTGTGTAATCGATTACACTGCCCAAAATTGCCATTTCTCGCCGAGGCGAGACAACTCTCGCTCAGGCGAGAATCCTCCAGTATAGCCCAGGATTTCACCCTCCCAGGTGATCCTTTCTCGCTCAGGCGAGAATCTCTCGCTCAGGCGAGAATCTCTCGCTCAGGCGAGAATCTCTCGCTCAGGCGAGAATCTCTCGCTCAGGCGAGACTTCCAGGACTGATACTCTAATTTTTAAAGACTAAAATTCGGGGTGTTACACATTGAGTTTCACAAGTTTTTTCTAATACTAGAACGAACCAAGCTTCAAGAGAGGGTTAATGGAGTTTTATCCCAAACCATAGAGAAGAGACCCATCTCTAATACACAATGGCACATAATAATAAGGAAATCCAAACTAAAGGATTTACCTCTTCTAAAGCCTTATCTCCGACTCTAAGAACTCAGAAATCACCTAGCTGCTTCTCCGCTCTTTTGCTTTCGTAAAAGTGACCCAATTCTCACTTAGGACCTCTAATTTAGGTTTCAGGTTTACGTACTCTCACCTGGGCGAGAAAAGGCTCGCTTGGGTGATAACCCACGACTCTTCGCATCACCCATCGCTCAGGCGAGATTCATCCATCCTCAACAGAACTCTCTAGGTTGAGCGAGAAATTCCTCGCCCAGGCGATGATCTCTCAGCCTCTGCAACCCCCTCTCTCAAGCGAGAATTCTAGAAAAATCCTGGGGAACAACTCTAGGTTTCTCGCTTGGGCGAGACACTCTCGCTCAAGCGAGAATTACCCAGTAATTCCCAGATATCTTGGGTTTCACAAATCCAAGGGAATATAATTTTTAGGATGTTACAGTGGCTCATTGAGCAATGACTGACTTGCCCTTAGTGGTATTGGCTCGTTGAGCAATGACTGACTTGCCCTTTGGGTATTGGCTCGTTGCGCAATGACTGACTTTTCCTTCGTGGTATTGGCTATTCGTAGCAAGTGTCTGACTTGCCCTATGTGGTAAGATTAATGAACCAAGGTAAAGGCTTACGAGGTGGATGACTAAGAAAGAAAATGGTTGAATGGTATATAAGCTTGAAGAAATGGGATAGTAAAGAGTCTTGACTATGTTAAATTGCGAAGTTAGTATAGTGGATATAGGTTGGAGATGTATTTATATGTTACGATATAACTGTTTATCTAACTTTATAGAATGTGGATTATCTTATGATTATGTTTGAGTTATGACTTACTCCTTTGTGTTTTCTATGTATTTGTTTATGATAATCTCATTGCAGGTAAACAAATGAATTGAGGATGCTTGATTTAGGGCCTTAGGGGCTTTTATATATGGATTCCTTTATTATTCCTTTTTGCATCATAACTGACTAATTGCTGATTTGGATATTTGTAACCATGGGTATTATGATTTTGGAAACCCATAACTATTTGTATGTCGTAAGTACTGGGAGACATTAATATGAATTATGTTTTTCTGCATAGTGAATGTATATATGAATATTGCCTGATAAAATGATTATGAACTGCGCAGGATGATTAATGTAAAGTTATTGGGTTTATAACTATAAGTTATAGGAAAAATTCATGTGCGACTGAATTAAAATAAGGAAAAAATTTCATTGGTAGAATTTGGGTCCTTACAATATGGTATTAGAGCATAGTTAATTCTGCGGCCTAGGGTACGGCCTTACGTTCTTCTTTGTTAAATCTATGCTAACTGACTGTTTAAGAACCATGTCAAACTGGTGTGACATTATGTGATATACTATGAGACTATGTGACAATTTGAATTGCGTGAACTGTATTTGTGTACTAAAAGTAAATGTGTACATGTTGACACATGGGCGGAAGAGGAAGAGCAGCGAATCAAAATGTCCAGAACAACCTTTTGGCATAAATGGTAGCATCATTGCATCATATAAATAAAAACCTGTAGAATCTGAATTAGAATGCAGTTCCGAGTCCTAGTCAGCAACCCCTGCCACCTCCCGGACCGGCAGAATACCGAGGTATGGACGAATTCTGCACGAGGAACCCTAGTTAGTTCCAAGGTGGATTCGCTCTTGATGCTTCCATTGAATGGGTCCAAGGATTGGAGAGAATCTTCAGGGCCATGAGTTGTTCTGATGCTTAGAAAGTGGCGTATGCCACCTATATGCTAGTGAAGGAGGATGAGAACTGGTCGGAAATGGTCCGAAGACAGATGGACAAATCGTCAATTGGGAGGCCTTCAAGAGTAAGTTCCTTCAGAAGTACTTTCCTGCAGACTTAAAAAGGAAGAAAGAGATGGAATTCTTGCGGTTGGAACAAGGGAGTTTAACAGTGGGGAAATATACAGCCAAGTTTGAGGAATTGACCCGGTATTGTCCATATGTCTAACTTGAAGTGGACGGGAGGTCCAAATGTGTCAAGTTCGTGATGGGTCTGAAACCTGATCTGAAGGTAATGTTTGGCAACCAAGAGATTTCTGATTCCCTACACTAGTGAACAAGTGTACAATGCATGGGGATGATGTACGAGTGAGGGACACTGCTACTGAAAAGGAGAACCGTATGTATGGACAATTCGTTGTGAAGAAAGTTTTCAAGAGTTGAAGCGGAGGTTGACTACGACACTAGTGTTGGTTCTTCCTTGTATTGATCGTGATTTCAGTGTGTACTATGATGCTTCTAAGCAAGGTCTAGGTTGTGTTTTGATGCAGGATGGGAGAGTTGTTGCATATGCTTCACGAAAGTTAAGAACACATGAGCAAAACTACCCTACGCATGATTTGGAACTAGCCGTGGTGGTCTTTGCATTGACAATCTAGATATGCCATCTTTATGGTGTAAGATTTGAAGTGTACAGTGACCAGAGAATGTGGATGGAATTCCGTAAGGACTATATTTTGGATTCCAATACCATCTTGGGAAAGCCAATGTGGTGGCCGATGCATTAAGTTGGAAGTCCTTACATATGTCGGCTTTGATGGTCCAGGAAGAGAAATTAATCGAGGAGTTCAGGGATATGAACTTGGCAGTTCAAATGAGACCACAAGTATGATTTTGGGAATGCTTAAAGTTACAAATGAGTTGTTCGACCAAATCAGAATAATGCAAGTTGAGGATCGTGAGTTGAAGGTCAAACGAGATTTAATGACAAGTGGGAAGGAGACTAATTTTGAGTTGGATTCTAGGGGATTGTTGTGATACAAGGGAAGGGTGTGTGTGCTTTTTGGTGCAGAATTGTGAAGGAGTATTCTTGAGGAATCTCACAAGAGTAAGATGAGCTTCCACCCAGGGACCACAAAAATTTATCAAAATCTGAAAAAGCTGTTTTGGTGGTCTGGTTTGTTGAAGGATGTGGCTTTGTATGTCTCGAGTTGTCTGATTTGTTAGAAAGCGAAAATTGAAGACCAGAGACCGACATGAGAGTTATAGTCGCTAGAGATTCCCGTATGGAAGTGGGATAGTATCTCCATGGATTTTGTATCGGGTTTCCCGTAGACTCAGAGAGGGTACGACTCAATATGGGTAAATAGTAGATTGTCTGATTAAGTCTGCTCATTTCTTGCCGATGAACTTGAAATATTCCCTAAAACGGTTGGTTGAGTTGAATATCAAGGAGATCGTTCGGTTGCATGGGATACTGTCAAACCTTGTGTCAGATAGGGATCCCCGTTTCACTTCAAACTTTTCGACTAGTTTGCAGTACGCATTGGGAACTAAGTTGAAACTGAGTTCGGCCTATCATCCAAAAACGGATGGTCAGTCGGAAAAGACCATATAGTCATTGGAGGACCTTTTGAGAGCATGTGTTTTGGAACAATTTTGGAGTTGGGATAGCATGTTGCCTTTGATCGAGTTCACCTATAACAATAGTTTCCATACTAGTATCGGGATGGCCCTTACGAAGCCTTGTATGGTAGGAAATGTAGGACTCTTGGAAGTTGGTTTGAAATTGGAGAGAATTTGGTATTGGGACCTTAGTTGGTCCGAGAAACGAAGGAAAAGATTATGAAGATTCGAGAAAACATGAGGATCACACGGAGTCGACGGACAAGCTATTATGATAAGAGACGGAAACCTCTTGAGTTTAATGAAGGGGATCATGTGTTCATGAGGGTAGTTCCGACTATAGGAATTGGTAGAGTGCTAAAATCCAGTAAGCTTACTCCAAGATTCATTGGACCATATCAAATTTTGAAGAGGGTGGGACCGGTAGAATATGGAGTGGCCTTACCCCCTTTGTTGTCAAATCTTCACAATGTGTTCCATGTGTCTCAATTGAGGAAATATGTTGGGGATCCATCTCATGTGGTCGAGTCCGGTCAGATAGAGTTGAAGGATAACATAACCTTTACTACGTTGCTAGTGAGGATCATGGATACCAGTATCAAGAAGTTGAGAGGCAAAGGAAAACTCTGGCTTGAGTATATAAGCAAAACTCTGGCTTGAGTATATAAGCAAAACTCTGGCTTGAGTATATAAGCAAAACTCTGGCTTGAGTATATAAGCAAAACTCTGGCTTGAGTATATAAGCAAATCTCTGGCTTGAGTATATAAGCAAAACTCTGGCTTGAGTATATAAGCGTGTTTTATTTAAAACGGGAAATGAGAATCTGCTTTTAGCTAACCCCGAGGGGTGTAGCGACTTTGGCTCAAGTTGTGTAGCAAAGTAAAATGAATTTCAAAAAATGGTTTGCTAACCCAATTTCTAATGTGGATTATCTTATGATGATGTTTATTTGAATTAACGACTTACTCCTTTGTATGTTTGTGTACTTGTCATTGATAATCCTATTGCAGATAAATAGGTGACATGAGGGGGACTCAATTTGGGGAGTCTTAGGGAGCTTTACATTTTGGATTTATTCACTTGCACTATTTTGTACATGAGTGCATAGTTGATATTTTGAAATATGATGTAACTAACGATATAGATATAATTGCAAACTTGAGACTGTAACTTTGGATATGTGTAGCTATGGGTATTTTGGAAACCCATAGCTAGTTATATGCGGTGGTTACAAAGTTTAATTAATGCGAATTATGTTTTTCTGTCGAACAATTTTGTATGTTAATATTGAGATAGGTTGCGAAGAGGGAAATAAGATTTGAAGTAAAGACATTAAATTGGTAATGTGAGATAGGAGAGATTACATGTAATTGAACTAAATTGAGAAAAAAAATTCAAGGGTAGAATTTCGGTCATTACAATCAAAACCTTCCTCTTGCTTCATGGTGACACATTTGGAAAAGCTTGGAGGTGAAAAAGCAACAATGGAGGTTGGAGGAAATGAAGGGAGATGTGGCTCTTTTGTGGAGCAACGGAGCTTACGCAACCTAAGGTGAGGGAGAAGACGATTGTGGTCTTAGAGTATTTCATTAGAATCATCATCTCCGATTTCCCTCAAGAATCGGAGTATATTAACTGATAGAAACTCTTTTGAGTGTTTGTGGTCCCTGTGAGAGTCTTTATTTTACATGAGGATGTATTAGCCTTAAAAGTGGAGATATATGAGTAGGAAAACCGTTTATTTAGATAAAACGCAATATGCTCAATTATGGTAATACGCCGTCATGAAAGATGATGCTAACGTTAATGTGTTATATGATGAAAAATATGTTGTGTGTGGTTTGTTTATGATAATGGTGTGTTATGAGTGTTGATGTGTTATAAGTGATGGGTGTTTATTGTTATAAACATATATGGGTATGTTTGTAGCAATGATGGTGTGGTAAGTTGTTTAACGACAACAAATGGATATGATTATGTTGTATGATAATGATTGATTTGTGAGCTATTTATACGTAGTAAGGGATAATTATTTTCATAATATTTAAGATGATGCAACTATATTATGCGTGTAAATGGACGTGGTTGTGATATAATGTAAAATGGAATACCTTTGTGGTGAAGTTTTCCCCGTAGTGGTAATGGAACACCTTTGTGGTGAAGTGTTGCCCGTAGTGGTAATGGAACACCTTTGTGGTGAAGTGTTGCCCGTAGTGGTAATGGAACACATTTGTGGTGAAGTGTTGCCCGTAGTGGTAATGGATCACCTTTGTGGTGTAGTGTTTCCCATAGAGGTAATGGATCACCTTTGTGGTGTAGTGTTGCCCGTAGAGGTAATGGATCACCTTTGTGGTGTAGTGTTGCCCGTAGTGGTAATGGATCACCCTTGAGGTGTAGAACTGCCGGTTGAGGCAATGGATCACTTTTGTGATGTAGACTTACCCTTTGTGGTATTGGATTATCTGTGTGGTGTACACGGATGGAATGTGGATAAAGTTGAGAAGAATAAATATGCACATTATAGAACATGTATATTATGGGATATATGTGTACTATAAGGTGAATATGGAGAAATATGAGAAGAATAAATATGCACACTATAGAACATATATATTATGGGATATATGTGTAGCATAGGGTGAATATGGATAATATGTGATGAATAAATATGCACACTATAGAACATATATATTATGGGATATATGTGTACTATAGGGTGAATATGGATAATATGTGATGAATAAATATGCACACTATAGAACATATATATTATGGGATATATGTGTACTATAGGGTGAATATGGATAATATGTGATGAATAAATATGCACACTATAGAACATATATTATGGGATGTATGTGTACTATAGGGTGAATATGGATAATATGTGATGAATAGATATGCACACTATAGAACATACATATTATCGGATATATAGGTACTATAGGGTGAATATGGACAGTATAGAGAATGAATTAGACCTGCCCTAGATGTAGTATTGCGTGTTATGATGCTGTTGTAGGAATATGAGTATGGTATAGATTGACCGTGACAATGATATGAGGAATGTACAAATTGTATGTGATATGTGGCGTTGATATTGGCCTTGATAGGAGGCGATACTGTTGGCTCCAGTTATGTAGCGACACCCTGGCTCGGGTTAAGGATGCGATACTATGGGCTCCAGTTATGTAGCGACACCCTGGCTCGGGTTAAGGATGCGATGTTGTGGGCTTCGGTTATGTAGCGACACCCTGGCACAGATTATGTAGCAATGTTTGAGTTACCTGTTGGTTACAACTATTTGTAGCTATGTATGAGTTATCTTTTGGTAACGGCTAATCATAGCCATGTATGAGTTGCCATTTTGGGTGTGGTATTGGATCACCCTTCGTGGTGTAGACTTGCCCTATGTGGTATTGGCTCTTGGAGCAATGGATGATTAGTTCCTTGTGTATGGTATTGCTTTGGAAGTATGGTGTTGCTTGGAAAAGTGTTTTAATGGTATATAAGTATGATATAGCTTGAGTGTAGCATTGCGGTTTATTATTGAAGATATTATTGTGTGGTGATCTTGATGAAGATCGAGTTGAGTAAATGGTATGTTGCACAGATTTGAATGAATCGTCTAAGTGAGATATCATGAATATGATAATTGGATATATGAACATTATGTGGTATAATGTGTTGATTTTTATATGTTTAATATGATGGATGTTAGACATTGTATAGGTTGAATACATTAATGTTATTACTCCATGTAATTCCACGCTATGGTCACCGTAGTTGGTTCTTACACCCTTTTGTCTCTTCTTGCATGTGTTATGTATTTGAGTTCAGGTCGTGGCGGTAGCGCATCGGATGCTTGCAGAGAAGAGTACAAATTAGAGTAGTTGCTTTATGTATTCAATATTGTATATGATTTATGTATGTAATATGTAATTGATATGTTATATGATAAATATTTGTAATATGAAGAACATGTTAAAGTGGATTCATGTATAAGCAACTTTCTTGTGAGTGTATAATGAAGTGGATCTAATGTTTGTATTCAAGGTACTTTTGAGATAGGGTAATTGTATAAAGGATGTATTTGAACGAAAGTGTAATGACATGCTTTTGAAATGAATGGTGTTTAGAATATTTCCGCCTTGTAAATTTATAAACATATTCACTCAAGTTTCCAAACTGTTCCAGTAATGTCTTTCAAAAGTAATCACTGCACTTTCACGAATAAGGATTTTAAAAGAGAATTTTTATTGTTATGAAAATCGGGTCGTTACACATAGGTTATCAATTACATATCAAAATATGTAAATTAATGAATGAACATATATAACGTGAAAACTATACCATAATAGGAACTACATCTATAAGATGTTTTTCCAAGCCACAAAAGTGCCTAAAGCCAATCTAACTGTTATAATATCCTAATCAACAGGAATTGATAGCAATGCATCATCTTCAAATGAAATATCAATAGAGACCTTCAAATGATTGGAGTGGATTTGTACATTATGTATCATTGCATCCCGTGTGTTGTACACCAAGCCAATTCCCACTGCTCGGGTACATGGTGTATCCAAAAAGAGTTTGCAATTATTGATTATTCCCAAGATGATAGTAAAAACATATAATGAATTAGTTTAGCAATAGTGAAAACAAATGATAGTAAAAACAAATTTGTATATTAAATTACCTCTAGAATGGGAAAATAGTTTCTTGGATGCGTGAAACTTTCTTTCACGGTAGTAGAAGCTTCAGGCCCCTAACAAATTTACCAGATTCCATCCGCTTTTCCATTGCTTGGAATCGTTGGAGATACTATCCCACATCCAAACGGGAATGTCTAGTGACTGTAATTCTCCTGATGGCCTCTAATGTTCAATCTTGGCTTTCTGACATATGAGACAACTCGAGACATACAAAACCACATCCTTTTTCAACCCCGACCACCAAAACAGATTTTTTAGATCTTGGTAAACTTTTGTGGTCCCCGGGTGGAAACTCATTTTACTCTTGTGCGACTCCTCCATAATACTCTTTTTGAAATTCCACATTATGAGGCACACACACCCTGACTCAAAGCCGGTTTCCTTTCCCTTAGCCATCAAATCTCGTTTGACCTTCAACTCACGATCCTCAACTTGCATTACTCTGATATGCTCAAACAACTCGTTGGTGACCTTAAGCATTCCCAATATCATGCTATGGGGTCTTACTTGAACTGTCAAGTTCATATCCCTGAACTCCTCAATATCATGCTATGGGGTCTTACTCAAAACATCGACTACCACATTGGCTTATCCCGGATGATATTGCAATCTGAAATCATAGTCTTTAAGGAACTCCATCCACCTTCTATGTCTCATGTTTAGTTCCTTTAGATCAAGCAGATATTTCAAACTCTTGTGGTCGCTATACACCTCAAATCTTACACCATAAAGATTGTGTCTCCCGATTTTCAATGCAAAACCACTACGGCTAGTTCCAAATCATGTGTAAGGTAGTTTTGCTCATGCGTTCTCAACTGTCGCGAAGCATAGGCAACAACTTTCTCGTCCTGCATCAAAACACAACCCAAACCTTGCTTAGAAGCATCGCAATACACACTGAAATCACGATTAGTATAAGGAAGAACCAACACTGAAGCCGTAGTTAACCTCCGCTTCAACTCTTGAAAACTTTCTTCACAACGGATTGTCCACACATACGGTTCCCCTTTTTCGGTAAGTTTGGTTAGGGGTAATTCCATTTTGGAAAACCCCTCTATGAACTTACGATAATATCCAGCCAAACCTATAAAACTCCCGATCTTAGTAACTGACTTGGGCACGACCCATTTCATCACTGCCTCGACCTTAGAAGGGTCTACTACCACCCGTTCCCAGGATATTGTAACACCCCAATTTTATATTCCTAAGTGTAGTGAAAATTCTGGGAATCTGGGGTATATTGGGTGTTTCTCGCTTGAGAGAGAGGGTCTCGCCCAATAGAGAGGCCCAGTATCTGCTCCCGGGATTTCCTGGGATTCTCGCCTGGGCGAGATTTGGCTCGAACACATTTAGGGTTAGAACTTGAGAGAGAAGAGAGAAGGAGGTGATTTTGAGAGCAAGGATTCGTGGGAATCAACTAGAAGCTTGAGAAGAGGTAAATCTCTTAATTCTAACTCTCCTTCTCCCTTACAAACTTGTTTTGGGTGTATGGGATCTCTTCTCAACATTTGAGAAACCATGGAAACTCTTCCTTTTGAGTTGTGGTTTGTATTATTTATTTTCTCTCTTGTAAACTCTTGGTTTAGAGTTGGTATTCAAAGAATGAAGAGGGTTTGTGGGTTGATTCATGGAAACCCCAAAACCCTAATGAAAATGTGGTTAAAGAGGATAATGGGTGAAATGTTAGATGTAGAAGATGAGTATATGCTCTAATGTTGAAATATAAGATGAATATGTATGTTTTAGATGTTTGGAAACTTTTAATGAAAGTAGTTTTAGAAATATTGAAAATGTGTGAATCTCTTGTATGGTTAAAGATGAAATATGAGTTGTTTATGTGTTATATTGAATAAATAACTAACATTTTTGTTATGTGGTGGGAATGAGGAAAGATCCTAAGGTTGGAGGCGGTTTCGGAGGATATTGCAAAGTTACCAAGGACCAAACCCCACACTCACCAAGGTAAGGATAAGTCTTTAACTAGCATATCGTATTGAGAGAATGCGTGGAATTGCTGTTTCTGAATTGATGGTGTATCAATGAAAAGAAAACATATTTTTAACTAACCATGATTGGTTAGCGACTTTGGCTCAAGTTATGTAGCAAGCTTTGGCTCAAGCGATATAGCAAACTTTGGCTCAAGCGATGTAGCAAAATTTGGCTCAAGTTATGTAGCGATACTTTTGCTCAAGTTATGTAGCGAAACTTTGGCTCAAGTTATGTAGCGACACTTTGGCTCAAGTTATGTAGCGACACTTTGGCTCAAGTTATGTAGCGATACTTTGGCTCAAGTTATGTAGTGATACTTTGGCTCAAGTTATGTAGCGATACTTTGGCTCAAGTTATGTAGTGAAACTTTGGCTCAAGTTATGTACCGATACTTTGGATCAAGTTATGTAGCGATACTTTGGATCAAGTTATGTAGCGATACTTTGGCTCAAGTTATGTAGCGATACTTTCGCTCAAGTTATGTAGCGATACTTTCGCTCAAGTTATGTAGCGATACTTTGGATCAAGTTATGTAGCGATACTTTGGATCAAGTTATGTAGCGATACTTTGGCTCAAGTTATGTAGCGATACTTTGGCTCAAGTTTTGTAGCGATACTTTGACTCAAGTTATGTAGCGATACTTTCGCTCAAGTTATGTAGCGATACTTTCGCTCAAGTTATGTAGCGATACTTTGGCTCAAGTTATGTTACAATACTTTGGCTTAGGTTATGTTGCGACACTTTGGCTCAAGTTATGTAACAACACTTTGGCTCAAGTTATGTAGCGACACTTTGGCTCAAGTTATGTAGCGACACTTTGGCTCAAGATATGTAGCGAAAATGAATTTAAAATGGTTTACTAAACCCTTTAAAAATGTGGATTATCTTACCATGATATTTATTGGATTAACGACTTACTCCTTTGTATGTTTTGTGTATTTGTTATTGATAATCCCATTGCAGGTAAATAAGTAGATTGAGGATGCTTGGTTTGGAGCTTTAGGATCTTTAAAATCTGGATTCTTTTGTTTACGCCTTTTTGTACTATAACTGACTATTTGTGGATTTGAACGTTTGTAACCATGAGTATTGCGGTTTTGAGAACCATAACTATTGATACTTTGCACTCATAGGGAGTTATTTAATTGAATTATGTTTTTCTGCATTATGAGTATGTGTAGTAATATTGCATGTTAAAGAAATTGAAAAATAGTTAATGGGCGACCAAAGTTAAGCCATTGGGTGTTTAAAATTATATGAAATACGAAATAATACATGTGGGAATGAATTAAAATAAGGAAAAATTTCTAGTGTAGAATATGGGTCCTTACAACCCGACCGAATGTCAATATTTGAAAACACAACTGCTCCTCTCAATTGATCCATCAAGTCATCAATTATAGGCAACGGGTACTTGTTCTTGATAGTAACCTTATTCAACTGTTTGTAGTCGGTGCGCAACCTCATACTCCCATCTTTTTTCTTAACCAACAAAACTGGTGCACCCCACGGTGAGACACTAGGACGAATGAATTTCTTTGCCAACAAATCCTCAACCTGCTTTTTCAACTCAACCATTTCTAACAGTGCCATCCTATAAGGAGTTATAGAGATGGGTCCCGTTCCAGGTACCAAGTCAATGGAGAATTCAACTTCTCTGACTGGGGGAAATTCCGGAATATCACCGAGAAATACCTCAGGGAACTCACAGACTATCGGAATATTATCAATGCTAGGTTTCTCTATACCCTCCAGTGTTGCCAACATCACAAACACTGATCCCCCTTCCTTAAGGGAAGTCCTGACCCCCTTAACCGACACTGGCTCCATATAACTAGCCTGGTTAGAAACCTCACATAGATCTCCAAACACTACAGTCTTATCAACACAATTAAGCATAACATGATTTGCTAACAACCAGTCCATCCCCAGAATTAAACCTAATTGGGACAACGGTAAGCAGATTAAATCTACGGTAAAAGTTCTACCATTTACCACTACCGGACACTGAGACACCAACGTCGATACCACCACCGACACACTAGTTGGGATGGATACGATTAAGTCGAAAGTTAACGACTCTGTTTGCAATCTCAGTCGGTTCACACATTCAACAGATACAAAAGAGCGTGTCTCTCCCGAATCAAACAACACTAAAAGAGGAATACCTGCTACCATACATTTACCTTGGATCAAATCGTCGACATTTGCCCTAAAACCAACACAAGAAACTTTCTCAAAAAGTTTGTCTATAACAACACAATTAGCTTAGAGTATCTTGATTATATTTGAATTTTATGGAATGTTAATTATGAGCAAAGTTGTGGAAAAACAGATTTTATAGCTAACTGAATTCAACATCATTTAATTGATTAACCCAATGAATAATCGATTAACGAGTTTTAAATATAATAGGAACCTTAATCGATTAGTGTCACTAGGAAATTCAAGACGTTCATCACATGGAATACATTTAACCGATTAAACCTATACTTAATCGATTAACGACCTTAGAAATATCAAGATGGTAGCTACTTGAAATCCCATTCATCAATTAATTCAAAGCTTAATTTATTACTAGGCTTCCACAATTACTTAATCGATTACTGAACCATATAATCAATTAATAGTTAAATGTAAATAGTTTCTTGATTTTCAAATAACCGTCCTTTATGATGTAAATTGATGCAATGAATGATTTTAAGAAAACCTATCATTATAATGCAACCTAATCAAATATGGATGGATGATGACTCAAAATTGATAAACACATTTTAAGATTATGTAAAATTCTCATCCTTGGGTTTATATACCTACACTCATTCTAAGAAACCATCTTAGGACTTCTAAAAATAGAAAAATAACTTTCCTAAGCCTGAGATGATCTTGAGCCTTGATATGTTGTTTGTTGACTTGTCATTTCTTCAAGCTTTTCCATAACATCTTTGTCTTCATCGAAACCAAATCAGAAGATCGATGTTCAAACCTTTCATATTGTCTCCTCTTACAATCTCAATCTCCCCCTTATTTATGATGACAAACTTGGAAATATGTATGTAGTGATAAGCTTTCATGACTGATTGATTCACTCTTTGTAGCAGTTGTGTAGGTGTCATGTGTGATTACCCCTCACTTTGTTCTCCCCCTCAATCTATACACGAGGAAGTATGTAGGGTAGCTCAAATTCATTCTGTGACACCGTAAATTTAAAGTTATTAAATTATAGTATTAGTTTTGGAAATCTCGCTTGTGCGAGAAAGCGGTCGCCTGGACAAGAGTGGCTCACCTTGGTGAGTGGAATACTAGGCTATATTGAAGAATTCTTGCCTGAGAGAGAATTGTCTCACTTGAGCGAGAGTTGGATCGCCTGAGCGAGAGTTCTCTCGCCTGAGCGAGAGTTGTCTCGCCTAGGCGAGAAATGGCACTCTGAAGCCGTAGAGGTTGTAAGACCCTCGCTTGAGCGAGAGTATCCTCGCTTGAGCGAGAGGATCATATCTCAGTTTTTAAAATGGGCGGGATTTTCTCGCTTGAGCGAGAATGGGCTCGGTTGAGCGAAAACCCGACGCTGTTACATTAAATAAGGAACCCGAAACACATTTTAGGGTTAGAACATTGAGAAAAGTGAGAGAAGAGAGCATTTTCAAGAGCAAGGAGTCTAGAGAATCAACTAGAAGCTTGAGAAGAGGTAAATCTCTTGATTCTAACTCTCCTTCTCCCTTTGAAACTTGTTTTGGGTATGTTGGATCTCTTCTCAAAGATGTGAGAAACCATGGAAACTCTCCCTTCTGATTTGTGGTTTGTTTTATTTAGTTTCTCTCTTGTAAACTCTTAGTTTAGAGTTGGTATTTAAATAATGGAAAAGATTTGTGGGTTGATTCATGGAAACCCCAAAATGAGAATATGAGAAAAGAGGGAAATGGGTGAAATGTTAGATGTAGAATATGAGTATATGCTCTAATGTTGAATATAAGATGAATATGTATGTTTTAGATGTTTGGAAACTCTGAATGAAGGTAGTTTTGGAAACCTTGGAAATGTGTGAATCTCTTGTATTGTTAAAGATGAAATATGATTTGTTTATGTGTTATTTGGAATAGATGACTAACATTGTTGTTATATGGTGGGAATGAGGAAAGATCCTAACGTTGGAGGCGGTGTCGGAGGAACTTGCAAATTTACCAAGGACCAAACCCAACACTCAGCAAGGTAAGGATAAGTCTTTAATTAGCATGTCGTATTGAGAAAATGCGTGGAATTGATGTTTATGAATTGATGGTGTATCATTGAAAAGAAAACACATTTTTAGCAGACCATGACTAGTTAGCGACTTTGCCTCAAGTTATGTAGCAACTCAAGTTATGTAGCAAGCTTTGGCTCAAGCAATGTAGCGAAACTTTGGCTCAAGTTATGTAGCAAGCTTTGGGTCAAGCGATGTAGCAAAACTTTGACTCAAGTTATGTAGAGATACTTTGGCTCAAGTTATGTAGTGAAACTTCGCCTCAAGTTATGTAGCAAGATTTGGCTCAAGCGATGTAGCGAAACTTTGGCTCAAGTTATGTAGCAAGCTTTGGCTCAAGCGATGTAGCGAAAATGAATTTTTAAAATGGTTTACTAACCCCGTTGAAAATGTGGATTATCTTATAATGACATTTACTGAATTAATGACTTACTCCTTTGTATGCTGTGTATTTGTCGTTGATAATCCCATTGCAGGGAAATAGGTTTGTTGAGGATGCTTGGTTTGATGCATTAGGAGCTTAAAACCTGGATTCCGTTGTTTTTGCCATTTTTGTATTATGACTGACTAATTGCTATTTTGGATAATTGTAATTTTGGATATTTGTAACTCTGCTTATTTGTAGCTATGGGTATTTTAGAAACTCATAGCTAGTTGTATGCGGTAGTTACCGGGAGATAGTAATATGAATTATGTTTTTCTGCAATTAAGGGTAGCATGGTATGAAAGTGAAATTGTACGATTTAAGTTATTAGATAAGTAAAGGAAATGTATGTATGATGTAACATGGGAATTCAAGCATAAAGGATTAAAAAAAAATAAAAAAAAATTTCAAGTGTAGAATTTGGGTTCTTACAATATGGTACCAGAGCATAGTTAATTATGCGGCCTAGGGTATGGCTTACTTGCTTCTTTGTAACATGTTTGCGATTTAATTAGTTGAAATTATGTGAATTGACTGTTTAAATCATGTAGCCTTGGTGTAGTGACATGTAATGTGGTTTGAGACTATGTGATGACCTGACTTATTTGAGTTAGATTTGTTTGCTAACCACCAAGGAGTGCAGGTTAAGAAATGGCTGGAAGAGGAAGAGGGAGAGGAACGAGTTAGAATGTTCCGAATGATCTGTTGGCTCAGATGGTGGCTGATTTGCAACAAGTTAATGAGAACTTGCATAACCTGAACCAGAACCCAACACCAAGTCCTAGTTCTCCTTTAGCTCCACCCGAGCCGACTGAATACCGGGGATTGAATGAGTTTTGTAAGCAGAATCCTAGTCAGTTCCAAGGTGGATTCTCTCCTGATGCTTCCAACGAGTGGATTAAAGACTTGGAACGAATATTCCGAGCCATGGGTTGTAATGATGCTTAGAAGGTGACTTATGCTTCTTACTTGTTGGTAAAAGAAGCTGAAACTTGGTGTGAATTTACTCGGCGTCAGATGGAAACTGAGGGTCGAGTGATTACCTGGGTTGCATTTAAGGAGAAATTTCTTCAGAAATATTTTCCTGCGGATCTGAAGAGGAAGAAAGAAATGGAGTTTCTAAGGTTGGAGCAGGGTAACATGTAAGTGGGAGAATATGCAGCCAAGTTCGAGGAATTGGCCCGATTTTGTCACTACGCTAAATTGGAGGTGGACGAACGGTTCAAATGTTCTAAGTTTGAATCGGGTTTGAAGCCCAAGTTGAAAAGGATGTTCGGGCATCAAGAGATCGCAAATTTTACTACATTGGTAAACAAGTGCAGGATTATGAAGATGACCTGGCGGTAGATGAGGTGGTGACTCCCCGCACAAATCTCCCGAGGCACTTTGGGCCTCAAAGGAGTTATGGGCATGGAAAAGGGAAGAATAAGGTCTTTCAAGAGGAACGGAAACCGTACTCCCCACCTCCTTAGTCTCCGTCCTTTTGCAACAAGTGCGGAAGAACTCATGTCGGTGATTTGTACCCCGGAACGACACTTAGCTACTTCCACTGCAAGGAGGCTGGGCATATCAGGAGGTATTGTCCTAAGCTACGGCATAGTGTGAATGCTGTGAGGGTTGAACGATCTCGGTTCACCGGTAGAGTGTTTACAATGAATGGTGCAGAGGGATCAGATGTGGATGGCCTGATCAAAGGTAATTGCATGGTGGTAAGTATTCCTCTTTTAGTGTTGTTTGATTCGGGAGCGACACACTCCTTTATATCTATTGAATGTGTGAATCGCCTGAAATTGCACACAGAGTCGTTGCCTTACGACTTGGTCGTATCCACCCAAACTAGTGTGCTTGTTGTGGTGTCGACGGTTGTGTCTCGATGTCCGGTAGTGGTCAACGGTAGGACATTTACCATGGATTTAATCTGCTTACCACTGTCCCAGTTAGATCTAATTCTGGGGATGTACTGGTTATCATCAAATCATGTGAAGCTTAATTGTGCTGATAAGACCGTTGTGTTTGGAGATCTGGATGAGATTTCTTATGAGGCTTGTTATATGAAGTCGTTGTCGGCTTAGGGAGTCAGGACTTCCTTTAAGGAGGGAGGGTTCGTGTTTGTTTTGTTGGCATCCCTGGAGGGTATTAAGAAACCCAGAGTTGAGGATATTCCGATAGTCCGTGAGTTTCCTGCGGTGTTTCCTAGTTATATTCTGGAATTGCCTCCAGTCAAAGAGGTTGAATTCTCTATTGACTTGGTACCTGGAATGGGACCTATCTCTATAGCTCCTTATAGGATGGCACCGTTAGTGTTGGCTGAGTTGAAAAAGCAGGTTGACGACTTGTTGGCAAAGAAATTTATTCGTCCTAGTGTCTCACCATGGGGTGCACCTGTTTTGTTGGTTAAGAAGAAAGATGGGAGTATGAGGTTGTGCACCGATTATAGAAGTTGAACAAGGTCACCATCAAGAACAAATATCCATTGCCTAGGATTGATGACTTGATGGATTAGTTGAGAGGATCGGTGGTGTTTTCAAAGATTGACTTTCGGTTAGGTTACCACCAACTTCGAGTGAAGTCGGAGGATATTCCTAAAACTGCTATTAGGAAGAGGTATGGGCATTTTGAGTATTTGGTGATGCCCTTTGGTGTAACGAATGCCCCATCAATATTTACCGACTACATGAATCGGATTTTCCATCCGTATTTGGATTCATTCGTAGTGGTATTTATTGATGACATTCTGGTTTACTCCAAGAGCCGAGAGGAACATGCGAAGCACATGAGAATTGTTCTAGATCTTCTGAGTAAGAATCGGTTATATGCGAAGTTGTCAAAATGTGACTTTTGGTTGGAATCAGTCAATTTCCTTAGACATGTGATATCCCGGGAATGAGTGGCAGTAGACCCTTCTAAGGTCGAGGCATTGATGGAATGGGCGGTGCCCAAGTTAGTGACTGAGATCAGAAGTTTTCTGGGTTTGGACGGTTATTATCGGAAGTTTATAGAGGGATTTTCAAAGTTGGCATTACCTTTAACTATGCTCACCAGAAATGGAGAACTGTATGTGTGGACAATCTGTTGCGAAGAAATTTTTCAAGAGTTGAAGCAGAGGTTGACTACGGCACTAGTGTTGGTTATTTCTTGTACTGATCGTGATTTCAGTGTGTATTGCGATGCTTCAAAGCAAGGTTTGGGTTGTGTGTTTATGAAAGACGGGAAGGTTGTTGCCTCTGCTTCGCGACAGTTGAGAATGCATGAGCAAAACTACCCCACACATGATCTGGAATAAGCTGCAGTAGTTTTCGCCTTGAAAATCTGGAGACACCATCTTTATGGTGTGAAGTTTGAAGTGTACAATGACCACAAGAGTTTGAAGTATCTGTTTGACCAAAAGGAACTGAACATGAGACAAAGAAGGTGGATGGAGTTTCTAAAGGACTATGATTTTGGATTGCAGTATCATCCTGGAAAGGCCAATGTGGTACCCGATGCTTTAAATCGGAAGTCCATGCACATGTTGGCTTTGATGGTTCGCGAAGAGAAACTAATTGAATAATTCAGAGATATGAATTTGGCGGTTCAAGTGAGACCCCATAGCATGATTTTGGGAATGCTTAAGGTCACCAATGAATTGTTTGACTAGATCAGAATAATGTAGGTTGAGGATCGTGAGTTGAAAGTCAAACCAGATTTGATGGCGAAGGGAAAGGAAACTGATTTTGAGTCAGATTCTAGTGGATTGTAACGATTCAAGGGAAGGGTGTGTGTGCCTCTTGATGCGGGTTTGAGAAGGAGTATTCTAGAAGAGTCACACAAAAGTAAAATGAGTTTCCAACCGGGGACAACGAAAAATGTATCAAGATCTGAAAAAGTTGTTTTAGTGGTCTGGTTTGAAAAAGGATGTGGCTTTGTATGTCTCGAGTTGTCTCGTCCATCTGAAGGCCAAGATTGAAAATCAGTGGCCAGCAGGAGAGTTACAGTCACTAGAGATTCCCGTTTGGATGTGTGATAGTATCTCCATGGATTCTGTATCGGGCATTCCAAAGACTCAAAGAGGGTACGACTCGATATGGGTAATAGTGGACCGTTTGACAAAGTCTGCTCATTTCTTTCCGAGGAACATGAAATATTCCTTAGAGCGATTAGCTGAGTTGTATATCAAGGAAATAGTTCGATTGCATGGGATACCATCGAGCATCGTGTCGGATAGGGATCCCCGTTTCACTTCGAACTTTTGGACTAGTTTGCAATCCGCTTTGGGGACTAAGTTGAAACTGAGTTCGGCTTATCATCCACAAACGGATGGTCAATCAGAAAGGACCATACAGTCACTAGAAGACATTTTGAGGGCTTGTGTATTGGAACAACTTGGGAATTGGGAAATTATGTTGCCTTGGTGAAGGTACTATGGAGTCAAGTTGATGGCGGGGATGCTACTTGGGAATTGGGAAAGTATATTACCCTCATTTGTTCGAATCGAGGTATGTTTAATTTTCGGGGACGAAAATTCTTATAAGAGAGGGAGGATTGTGACACCCTAAATTTAAAGTTATTAAATAAAAATATTAGTTATGGAAATCTCGCTTGAGCAAGAAAGGGGTTTCCTGGGCGAGAGTAGCTCACCTGAGTGAGTGGAATACTAGGCCATACAGAAGGATTCTTGCCTGAGCGAGAATTGACTCGATTGAGCGAGAGTTGGCTGGCCTGAGCGAGAGTTGGCTGGCCTGAGCGAGAGTTGTCTCGCCTGGGAGAGAAGTGGAACTCTGAAGCCGTAGAGGCTGTAAGATCCTCGCTTGAGCAAGAGGATCAGATCTGAGTTTTTAAAATGGGCGGGATTTTCTCGCTTGAGCGAGAATCCGACGCTGTTACATTAAATAAGGAACCCCAAACACATTTTAGGGTTAGAACTTGGAGAGAAGTGAGAGGAGAGCATTTTCAAGAGCATGGAGTCTTGAGAATCATCTAGAAGCTTGAGAAGAGGTAAATCTCTTGATTCTAACTCTCCTTCTCCCTTTGAAACTTGTTTTGGGTATGTTGGATCTCATCTCAAAGATATGAGAAACCATGGAAACTCTCCCTTTTGAGTTGTGGTTCGTTTTATTTAGTTTTTCTTTGTAAACTCTTGGTTTAGAGTTGGTATTTAAAGAATGGAAAAGGTTTGTGGGTTGATTCATGAAAACCCCAAAACCCCCAAAATGAGAATATGAGAAAAGAGGGAAATAGGTGAAATGTTAGATGTAGAAGATGAGTATATGCTCTAATGTTGAATATAAGATGATTATGGAAACCTTGGAAATGTGTGAATCTCTTGTATGGTTAAAGATGAAATATGATTTGTTTATGTGTTATTTCGAATAGATGACTAACATTGTTGTTATGTGGTGGGAATGCGGAAAGATCCTAAAGTTGGAAGCGGTGTATGAGGAACTTGCAAAGTTAACAAGAACCAAACCCAACACTCACCAAGGTAAGGATAAGTCTTTAATTAGCTTGTCGTATTGAGAAAATGCATGGAATTGATGTATATGAATTGATGGTGTATCAATGAAAAGAAAACATATTTTTAGCTGAGCATGATTGGTTAGCGACTTTGGCTCAATTTATGTAGCAAACTTTGGTTCAAGTTATGTAGCAAGCTTTGGGTCAAGTAATGTAGCGAAACTTTGGCTCAAACGATGTAGCAAGATTTGTCTCAAGCGATTTAGAGAAACTTTGGCTCAAGTTATGTAACGATACTTTGGCTCAAGTTATGTAGCGAAACTTTGGCTCAAATTATGTAGCGAAACTTTGGCTCAAGTTATGTAGCAAGTTTTGTCTCAAGTGATGTAGCGAAACTTTGGCTTAAGTTATGTAGCGATACTTTGGCTCAAGTTATGTTTTAAAACTTTGGCTCAAGTTATGTAGCAAGCTTTACCTCAAGCGATGTAGCGAAAATGAATTTTTAAAATGGTTTACTAACCCCGTTGAAAATGTGGATTATCTTATAATGATATTTATTGAATTAATGACTTACTCCTTTGTATGCTGTGTATTTGTCGTTGATAATCCCATTGCAGGTAAATAGGTTTGTTGAGGATGATTGGTTTGATGTATTAGGAGCTTAAAACCTGGATTCCGTTGTTTTGCTATTTTTGTATTATGACTGACTAATTGTTATTTTGAATAATTGTAATTTTGGATATTTGTAACTCTGCATATTTGTAGCTATATGTATTTTAGAAACTCATAGGTAGTTGTATGCGGTAGTTACCGGGAGATAGTAATATGAATTATGTTTTTCTGCAATTAAGGTAGCATGGTATGAAACTGAAATTTTATGATTAAAGTTATTAGATAAGTAAAGGAAATATATGTATGATGTAACATGGGAATTCAAGCATAAAGGATTAAAATAAAAGAAAAAAAATTTCAAGTGTAGAATTTTGGTAACACATTCTCCCCTTACTTAGGTGAATGTGGAAGCATGTACAACCTACAAACTTATCACTTTCTCCGCCTTTTGGCATGATCAAAAAGACATTAAATGGATACACACATCCAAAATAAGAAAAGATATAAAGCTGTAAACTCTCTTGATCGATTAAGGGAGTGGATAATCGAATAGTGTGGCAGTAAATTTTTTTGAACAAATGCACAAAGTTGATGTGATTAATTGATTAATAGAAGTGGTTAATCGATTAATCTAGGACACAGTGAGAACATTGAGAGTTCTCATAATTGAGGTCTAAGTAGTTTAATCAAAATAGCTAATGAACATATACATTAACAAATCATGTTAGTCCAAGCATCAGTTATAACATAGCAGATTTAGATCAAATCAACTACACACATAAATTGAAACGATAATGCGAGTAAACGAGAAATAATGCAGAAGTTTAGAGTTATACAAACTTAAGCCAAATAAAAGTTCAGAACCACAAAATTTAAACGACATAACCAAGACACATCCACTCCTAGACCCTAAGAAAATTAGGACAAGACACTAAAGTCCTACAGTAGACAACCCAAAGGGTGGAAGAGGAGGATATGCGAAGCTGGACATGGTTTTCATAATGAAGGATATACGATCAATGTCATTTTTGGTTTTCTCTGCCTCACGCTTAACATCGGCTGCAACTCTATCATATAAAGATAGTAATCCATAATCAATCCTTTCATTCAAGGATTGGAATCTAGATTCAATCCGTTCATTTAGCCTTTGTTCCATAGAGTGTAGAAGAGCCAACTCAAACAAAGGCTGTTCATGCATATGAGAAGCCTCAGCTTGTGGAAGATTAGGGTTTTTGCCCAAGCAAGTTTGCATTATCTTCTTTGGCGGAAAAAATCAAGGTCCACAATTGTCTTGTATTCCTCTTCATACATCCATTTACCATTGTACAGGTAAATACTCATCTTGTTAATCAAGTTTTCGCCAACTAAATACTCACAGGTGTTAGTCAGAATGATATCTACCTCAAATGTATCATCTCGAAATGATCGTTAATCCTGGATATTAAGATCTCATATACAAGTATTCTCGATGACGAAGATGCATTACTAAACATAACCTTCAATATTTCAACAGGCCAATTTACCAGAATTCATTCTCTAATTGAAAACATTAGCTTCAAATCGTTTATAGTAGGCTCAACATGGTTTGTATTTCTCTGAACCAATATATAAGCAATCAAGTAGTGCCGAAGGCAATTTTCAATAGTAAGTGACCCAATTTTGGACCATTCACCCGACACAAAGTAGTGCGGTCCACGCAAACAAGATTTATACATTTCAACAACATCGAAAGAGTCCCATGATTCATTTTCACAATCACCAATAGGTGAACCAAAACTAGATAATCTACCAGCACTAAAAAACAGTTCTTCATCAAATGTTATCATCTTACCACACTAACTACGGACATGTAAATCCTATCCTTATACTGAAAGTTAGTAGAATTCCCTAACTAATGAAGGATAGATCTTACCATGCATTTCCAAAAATGCATTTGCACCTTGCACCTCCATTTGATGTGGAAACTCAAACCCTTGTTCAACCAACCAAGAGATGTAGGCGTATCTGATGTGTGTCAATCTTCTACCTGTAAACTTGGCTAATCTGGTTGCCTGAACAGTAGGAGAATAATACGGATCCCTCCTCGCAACGGTTCTGCCGCATGTTTTCGAGGATGAACCACCAACTTCCATGTGTCTTATCCATTTATCCGTGGTTTTCACTCTTCTTTGCTTGGGTTCACTCATGATGCAAGTTTTGGGTAGAGATAATGTATTAAGACTCAAAAAACCTTAGGGTTTCTAAAAAGGAAAACTAAAATTGTGGAAAATAAGATGAAATTGGATGACCTACTGAAGGGATTACATATGGGAACTTACTAAGGAAAAATAAATTGAATATATTTGAACTTAACTTCTAACCTGCGTATAGAGAAGAAGTGTTCAACTTGAGGGCTTTGTTGTTCGGCACAATCAGTGATTTGCCTGCATATGGTAACATTTCAGGATATAGTACAAAAGGGAATCTTGCATGTCCAATGTGTGAAGACAATATTCATTCAACGAGGTTGCCACACATTAAGGAGAATGTCTACCTTGGTCACCGTAGATTTTTGCATGCAGATCATCAATATCGTTGATGGAGAAAAGCATTTGATGGGAATAATGAAGAAAGTCGTGCTCCTTTGCCGCTGACGGGTGACAAATTTTTTCAAAATCTAAAGGGTTTGAATAATAACTTTGGTAGACATTTTGCTCGAAAAATGGTCATAATTGGTGGGTGGATGAAAAAGTCAATCTTCTTTAATTTGTGGTATTGGAGCTCATTATATGTAAGACATTTTCTCGATGTTATGCATATAGAAAAAAATGTATTTGAAAGTCCCCTTGGTACTTTACTCAATATCTTTGGTAAGTCCAAAGATGGCTTGAATGCAAGATTGGACATGGTCAATATGGGAATAAGAAAGGAATTGGGGCCAATAATGAAGGGAAAATGTACATTTCTACCTCCAACTGCTTATACTTTATCGAGGAAGGAGAAATCAGAATTTTGTAAATTTATTAATGGTGTTAAAGTTCCAGAGGGGTACTCTTCCAACATTAAAAATCTCGTATCAATGAAAGACCTTAAGTTAATAGGTCTTAAGTCTCATGATTGTCATTACTCATGGAGTATTTCTTGCCAATTGGCACATGGTCTGTTCTATCTAAAAAATTGTGAGGAACCATAACTAAGTTATGCTTCTTCTTCAAGTTAATTTGTAGCAAAGTGATTGACCCTAAGAAATTACCTGCATTGCAAAGACAAATTATTTTGACTTTGTGTGAGCTTGAGATGTATTTCACACCTTCTTTTTTTGACAAAATAGTCCTTCTAAGAATTCAACTTGTTCGAGAGATACAACCATGTGATCCTTCCTACATGAGATGGATGTACCCTTTTTTAAACGTTATATGATGATATTAAAAGGGTATGTGAAGAATCTATCAAGACCAGAGGGTTGTATTGCTCAGCGATATATTGTTGAAGAAGCTCTTGATTTTTGTACCAGATACCTTGAAGATGATGATTTCATAGGCATTCCAAAGCCTCGGTATGCAAAAAGAACATCTGGTGAAGGAAATACTGGGAATGAAATATTGACTATATCAAGAAGCGAAGTGGAGCAAGAACACTTGTATGTTTTATATAATGTCCATGAGGTTGAGCCATATGTTGAAAGACACATGGAGACTCTTAAGAAGTCTAACCCAAGTAAGAATGAAAATTAGATTTCCAAAGAGCATAATCGCTGTTTCATAAAGTGGCTAAAACATGACATTGATAAAGCGTTGAATATAAATGCGGATTCGGTTTCCGAAAGATTGAAATGGTTAGCCAATGTTTCAAGTATTCATGTCTTATCCTACAGTGGTTACCTAATTAATGGATTCACATTTAATACGGAAAAACAATATAATCAAAGTAAAATGCAAAATAGTTGTGTGACTATTGTTGCTCGAACTCTACATATGTCAAGTGCCAAAGATAGAAACTCAATATATGCAAACATGGCATACTTTCGGGTAATTAAACAAATATGGGAATTGGATTACACAATGTTTCGGGTGCCGATTTTTTGTTGTTTGTGGGTTGATAACAATAATGGCTTCAAGTTGATGAATTAGGGTTCATGCAGGTGGATCTTAATAGACAAGGATATAAAGATGAACCATTTATTCCAGCATCCCAGACTCAACAAGTATTTTATCTTAGTGACCTAGTAAATAAGAAATGGTCCATTGTTCTATTGACCAACAAAATGATCATCAATAATATAGATGATGAAGAAGATATTGATGCTGAATATGATCTTTTTTTTCGGGATATCACTGTCGCATGAGAGCGAATCAATAACTACGAACGATGATTTATATACAATAGATGATCATGATGAGGGCCTTTGGGTGAATGAAATTCTTACTAGAGAAGACAATAACATTACAAGCCATAAACCGTCAAAGAAGAGGAAAAAGTAGATGCATATCTTTGTATAAATATATTATAATTTTATTTGTTTTTAATTAACACTTTACTTATATTAGCATTGTGTTTATAATTTTGTGTGTTTATAATTTTGTTTGTTTGTTTGGAATAATATTCTTGGTTTGCATTTTGGTATGATGTTTTAATATTTCAAACATATTTTAGCATTGTGTTAATTTGATGTTCTAGCTTGAATATAGTAAGTTTGTTGAGAGTCTTCTGGTTGAGAGTTTGTTGTGGATAGTTTGCAGTTGAGAATAAACAACAGCGCATGCTAAGAAGGGATCTATAAAGCGCAGTTGTATTTGAAACAACACATGATAATAAGGCGTTGTTAATGTGAGCGCTTCATAAATAGCATTCCATTAACAATGGCTTCTTAAATATGCGCTGTCATACGTAACCTATAAGACATCACATCTTATACAATGCGTTGTCATACGTAACCTATAAGACAACATGTTATTTAAGTTGTGCTGTCATACGTAACCAATATAACAGCACAACTACTTATTTAAAAAATGTGTTGTGGTATACAAACAGTACAACAACGCCACTTATAACATCCGCCTTTGTAAACTATTGTCTTTTGCAACGCAAGGTGTGAGTTGCGCTGTTGTAAATATGGTATACAACAGTGCTAGAACGAAGCACGGTTAATGTATACCATCTACTACTGCGGTCAAACAGACAGCGGACGAATGCGCTGTCATAAAGCCAAAAGAAGCACTATTGCTTAACGTATCTGGCGTAGTGTTTCAATTGAGGGATTTTATTGTGATCATGTCCCACATTCAAAAGTTCCTTGGTTGCATCATATTTCTTTTTATTAACAACATCATCTCAAGCTTGAAGAAATTTTATCCGAGAAGCATTCAATTGCATTGATTACTCACTGCGACAAACAATTGTGTCATGAAACTTAAAATATCTCAATTAGCACCAGTTTTCATAGTGAAAAAATATTTCACTAATTACATCTCAAGAACTAAACGCTCAATCTAACTCATTATTATAGAAATGAAGGATCTAAAGTGAATGAGTAACCGGATTTTAAAATACATAGTTGGTTAGTTACTTCTTCGGCAAAACAGAGATCTCATTAGCTTTCTCCTCGACTTCTTGGTGGATAAACCGAACCATTTGCTAGATTTGATTTTACACATCTGATTCGTTCATTTTCGGAATCGCATAAGATTCAAATTGCTTCGACACGACAACTGAACCTCTATAAACCACTTTATACTAACAACTAATTCATTGAAAACCCAAACCAAGATAAATTAATCATCAACTAGAGGAAATTTTAAAAAACAAAATTGGATAAAATGAAAAGTTATAGTTTAGGATTTACCAGCTATATGTCAATGGAATCTAGCGGAGCGACAACGCCTTTACCGGAATCGAAAAGCTAGGATTTTGAAGAATAGAGAGTGGCGGCTAACGAAGCGAGAATGAGAGTGAGGACTAAACATAGAGAAAATGAAGTTGACAATAATTATCACATATTGAGAAAAGTTTTGAGGGAGACGGGAAAAGAATGAAGGTTGAAAAACCCCATAAATTGAATAAAAACCTCCACTACAGATCTAATTAATTTTCCGGTATGCCTCATTGGATTTATTTGAGGAGATTTGAAAAACCTCCACAAAAAACCTTCGCAAAATGAAAGATTTGGTGTAGTGCATCGTAAGGAGTGCTATTGATATGTCACCTTTAACAAAACTCATTTAAGAAAGCACTGTTGAATATATTCTAAACAACAACGCTTTCTTAAAAGAGCTTTTTTGAATCTCAACTTTAACAACACTAATTCAAGAGCTGTTACATGTGTGACTTTTAATAACGCCATTTTGCATAGTTTTTTTATTTTGAGTGTTGGTTCATATAGCTACGGGTGAAGTTTTTGCATGAAATTTTGTTTCCACACTCCTTTCATCCCACATTGAATACGAGAAAAGGAAGAATCACTTTCCAAGCTGTAGTTTGTGAAAATGACCTAGACAGTGAATACTAAAAAGGCCAAATTCTATTTTTAGTATAACATTGGATTCGTATATCAGAATAGGACATATAATATATGCATTTGGGGTAGAATTATCTTATGATTAGTAACCCAAGGTATGTTACATTAGTTACCTTGATTATTTTATGATCATTTAACATGCAGTATTCATACACACATCCATAAGGCAGAAAAACATAATTCATATTAATATTCCCCATTTAATTGGGACATGGGGATAGCTATGGGTTTCCAAAATCATAATATCCAAATTTACAAACATCCAAAAATATAATGACCATGGTTACAAATATTCAAATACGCAAATAGTCAATCATGATACAAAAAGGTGCAAATAAAGGAATCCAAATTTGAAAGCTCCTAAAATTCCAAGTCAAGCGTCCTTAATTTATCCAATTACATGAAATGGGATTATCAAATGGAAACACACAAAAACATACAAAGGAGTAAGTCATTTAATTCAATAAATAACATTTGATGTAATCCGAATTATAAACAGAGTTAAATAAACAATTTAAGCATTCCAACATAAAGTCATTACGTTTCATTTTATCTCTTACTACCTCATATGACCATTCATACTTTCACATTCTTACATGTCAGAACTTGTTACCCTCTTCTTCACTCCAGTTCTACGTAGCCATTTCCCACTTATCCGTAATTCCACAATACGGTATAGGGCAAGACATTCAATTCACTACCACTTGGGAAGACATTCAATTCAATGCCACATAAGCAAGACATTCAATTCAATAACACTTGGGCAAGACATTCATTTCAATACCACTTGGGCAAGACATTCAATTCCATGCCACTTGGGCAAGACATTCAATTCAATACCGTGGATTTAAATGGTAGAACATTTACCGTGGATTTAATCTGCTTACCCCTGTCCCAGTTAGATTTAATTCTGGGAAGGAACTGGTTGTTAGCAAATCATATTATGCTTAATTGTGCTGATAAGACTGTGGTGTTTGGAGATCTATGTGAGATTTCTGACCAGGCTAGTTGTATGGAGCCAGTGTCGGCTAAGGGAGTGAGGGCTTCCCATAATGAAGGGGATCAATGTTTGTTCTGTTGGCATCACTGGTTGGTATTGAGAAATCCTGTATTGATGATATTCCGATAGTCCGTGAGTTCCTTGAGGTATTTGCTGGTGATATTCTTTAATTACCTCCAGTCAGAGATGGTTGAGTTGAAAAAGCACGTTGAGGATTTGTTGGCGTCGTGGGTGCACTGGTTTTGTTGGTTAAGAAGAGAGATGGGAGTATGAGGTTATGCATCGTTTATAGAAAGTTGAACAAAGTCACTATCAAGAACAAGTATCCATTGCCAAGGATTGATGACTTGATGGATCGGTTGAGAGAAGCAGTTGTGTTTTCAAAGATTGACCTTCGGTCGGGTTATCACCAACTTCGAGTTAAGACAGAGGATATTCCTAAAACTACTTTCAGGAGGAGGAATGGGCATTTTGAGTATTTGGTGATGCCCTTTGTTGTGACAAATGCCCCAGCAATATTTACCGACTACCTGAATCGGATTTTTCATCCGTATTTGGATTCATTTGTGGTAGTATTTATTGATGACATTCTGGTTTACTCCAAGAGCCGAGAGGAACATGCGAAGCATCTGAGGGTGGTTCTGGATCTTCTAAAGAGCAATCATTTGTATGCGAAGTTGTCTAAATGTGATTTCTGGTTGGAATCAATGAACTTTCTTCGGCATGTGAAATCTAGGGAAGGGGTGGAAGTAGATCCTTCTTAGGTCGAGGCAGTGATGAAATGGGCATTACCCAAGTCAGTTACAGAGATGAGGAGTTTTCTAGGTTTGGCCGGTTATTATCGAAAGTTCATAGAGGGGTTTTCAAAGTTGGCATTACCTCTAACTAAACTTACCAGGAAAGGGGAACCGTATGTGTGGACAATCCGTTGTGAAGAAAGTTTTCAAGAGTTGAAGCGGAGGTTGACTACGGCACCAGTGTTGGTTCTTACTTGTACTAATCGTGATTTCAGTGTGTATTGTGATGCTTCTAAGCAAGGTTTGGGTTAAGTTCTTATGCAGGACGGGAAGGTTGTTGCCTATGCTTCATGACAGTTAAGGACACATGAGGAAAACTACCCTACGCATGATCTAGAACTACCCGAAGTGGTCTTTGCATTGAAGATCTGGAGACACCATCTTTATGGTGTTAGATTTGAGGTGTACAGCGACCACAAGAGTTTGAAGTATATGTTTGATCAAAAGGAACTGAACATGAGACAGAGAAGGTGGATGGAGTTCTTTAAGGACTATAATTTTGGATTGCAGTATCATCTATGAAAAGCCAATGTGGTAGCCGATGCTTTAGGTCGGAAGTCCTTACATATGTCGGCTTTGATGGTTCATGAAGGGAAACTAATTGAGGAGTTTAGGGATATGAACTTGGAAGTTCAATTAAGACCCCATAGTATGATTTTGGGAATGATTACAGTTACAAATGACCTGTTAGACCAAATCCGAATAATGGAAGTTGAAGATCGTGAGTTGAAGGTCAAACGAGAATTGATGGCTAAGGGGTAGGAGACTGATTTTGAGTCGGACTCTAGTGGAATGTTGCGATACAAGAGAAGGGTGTGTGTGCCTCATGATGTGGAATTGCGAAAGAGTATTATGGAGGAGTCACACAAGAGTAAAATGAGTTTTCACCTGGGGACCACAAAAATGTATCAAGATCTGAAAAAGCTGTTTGGTGGTCTAGTTTAAAGAAGGATGTGGCTTTGTATGTCTCGAGTTGCCTAATCTGTCACAAAGCAAAAGTTGAACACCAAAGGCTGCTGAGAGAATTGTAGTCGCTAGAGATCCCCGTTTGGAAGTGGGATAGTTTCTCCATGGATTTTGTATCAGGATTCCCGAAGACTCAAAAGTGATACGACTCGATTTGGGTAATAGTGGACCGTTTGACTAAGTCTGCTCATTTCTTGCCCATGAACATGAAATATTCTCTAGAACGGTTGGCTTAGTTGTATATAAAGGATATCGTTCGGTTGCATGGGATCCCCGTTTCACTTCAAACTTTTGGACTAGTTTGCAGTCCGCTTTGGGTACTAAGTTGAAACTGAGTTCGACTTATCATCCACAAACGGATGGTCAAACGAAAAGGAGCATATAGTCATTGGAGGATCTTTTTGGGCTTGTGTTTTGGAACAGCCTGGGAGTTGGGATGGGCCCTTATGAAGCCTTGTATGGGAGAAAATGTAGGACTCTAGTCTGTTGGTTTGAAACTGGGAAGAACTTAGTATTGGGACCTGAGTTGGTCCGAGAAATGACGGAAAATATCAAGAAGATCCGGGAGAATATGAGAATAGCACAGAGTCGGCAAAAAAGCTATTACGATAAGAGGCGAAAACCTCTTGCGTTTAAGGAGGGAGATCATGTATTTATGAGAGTAGTTCCGACTACTTGGATTGGTACAATGTTGAAGTCCCGTATGAGATTGCAAGCCTACATAATTACATTGGGGAGATGGAAATGCATCATGCATCACTATAATTGTTTTGATGAGGACAAAGTGAAGACAAAGAGAAGTCAAAGAAAGGATAAGGATAAGACAAAGCAAGCTTGAAGACATATGCAACTCAACAAGCAACAAGGTCAAGACTCAACATCACTCAAGTAGACTCGGGCTTAGAGTTTTATATTTCTAGAGTCTATGTTTGATTGGGTAGAGTCTAGGCTAGGTTAACCTAGAATGGAAGGCTCACAAAATCTAAATTTGATTATAACTAATCCAACTAAAATGAGACTTGCATACATTCATACATGATTCACATGCTCATGCATTTACATATGATAACATGATTTTAAGTGCATTAAAATTCAGTATATCTCATACATTTTCAAAATCATGTATCATGCATATACACATCAAGTAGAAGGTTCATCATGCATCAAGAAAACATTTTTTAACACAGTTAATCAATTAAAACTTGTGTTAATCGATTAAATGAACTAGGGAACTACTCAATCGATTAAGTATGAGATTGATCGATTAAATAGAGTTACAGTAGCTAAAATCTTGGATTTCTAACTGTCGTTAATCGATTAAGTGACGATTTAATCGATTATCTGCAGTAAAAACAGTTTTCTATAAAAGCTTACTTTTTCCCAAATGTTCATAACTTTTCACAACTTTTTCCAACTTCTCCAATTTCGAAAATCACAAGTTTGTAGAATTCTCTGAGCTTATCTTTCATATCATTAGAGAGAGGTTCTTTGTGTGTGAAAAAGTTTCTTTAAGTTTTCTTGCATTGCATAAAAAGAGATAGGTTTTTCAAGAATCACTCTTTTGGGCTTAATCTTTCATATTCTTTCTTGAAGAAAAGCCAAGCATTAATCACACATAGTTCTTTGAGTCTTTGTGAGATTTCTTGTAACTTGAGCTATTTGACAATTTTTTTGAGAAAATCCTAGCTGCGGTTAGGTTGTAATCTCTAAGGTTTAGAGGTTAGGTTGTAATATCGGCTAGCTGCGGTTGGCTTGGTACAGTCTTCACTGGATATCTTGTTTGGCGCATCGAGTAGCAAGATTGGCAACCGTTTGCGAACGGAGGGAAGTCAAGGCTTGGCGAAATAGGATTCGCATAGTAAGTTGAAAAGGCTCAATTTGGAAGTGTGTGTGTAAAGAACATATTTTCAAATATAGTAAAGAAAATCTCCCAAGATCAGAAGGGGAGGCCTAGATGTAGTTTGCCAGTGGACAGGCAAACGAACCAGGATAAAATCGCCGTCTCAAGTTTTCATGATCCCTTATCTCTTTACTTTTCAATCATTTTGTTCTTTATAGGTTTAATTGATTTGCATATTGAATTTAGTGCATGTTCTTGAATCTGTTGATACATTGGCATAAACTCCCTGAGTAGATTGCATCTGTTCTTGATTGAAATTGATGTAATGTTTCTTGCAAGAAAGTCGATTTTCCAAGAATGCAAGAATCAGGATAATCGAATAAATATGTCATTAACCGATTAACTGAAGATTGATTTAATCGATTAGATGAATCTTTAATCGATTAACTGCACTGTTTTTAGAATTTCTTATTGACCCGAAAAAATGTTAATTCCTTCCGCACACACCTATTCACCCCCTCTAGGTGTTAATTGTTCTGTGGTATACCCCAACACCATAAGCTTACTCCGAGATTTATTGGACCATATCGTATATTGAAGAGGGTTGGACCCGTAGCATATCGGATTGCTTTACCTCCATTGTTGTTGAATCTCCACAATGTGTTTCATGTGTCTCAATTGCGGAAATATGTAGGGGATCCATCTCATGTGCTTGAGTCTGATCAGATAGAACTAAAGGATAACTTAACATTTGCGACCTTAACCACGAGGATCATGGATACCAGTATCAAGAAGTTGAGAGGAAAAGATATTTCCTTGGTGAAGGTATTATGGAGCCAAGTGGATGAAGGAGACGCTACTTGGGAAGTGGAGCGAGACATGAGGGAAGATTACCCTCATTTGTTTGAATCAAGGTATGTTTAATTTTCGGGGACGAAAATTCTTATTAGAGGGGGAGGATTGTAACACCCTGAATTTATCTTTCTTAAGATGTGGTAACAGTCCTGAAGAATGGGACACATTGCCAAATTCTCGCTTGAGTAAGAGGGTCTCGCCTGGGTGAGAGATGGCTGACTTGGGTGGGTGGAAAACTGGGAGATGCTGAAGGATTCTCGCCTGAGCGAGATTTGGCTCGCCAAGGCGAGGGAGAGAAGTGTGGAGGATGGCGGATCCTCTCTTGAGTGAGAATCCCTCGCTTGAGCGAGAGCGCCAATGTTGAGTTTTTAAAATGGGCGGGATTTTGTCGCTTGAGCGAGAACCCGACGATTGAACTTTAAAATAGAGAGAAGGGAGCCTTTTCAAGAGCAAGGATTCATGAGAATCATCTAGATGCTTGAGAAGAGGTAAATCTCTTGATTCTAACTCTCATTCTCCTTTTGAAACTTGTTTTGGGTATTTGGGATCTCTTCTCAAAATGTGAGAAACCAAGGAAACTCTTCCTTTGGAGTTGTGGTTCGTTATATTCAGGTTCTCTCTTGTAGACTCTTGGTTTAGAGTTGGTACTCGAAAAATGGAAAGGGTTTGTGGGTTGATTCATGAAAACCCCAAAACCCCAAAATGAAAATATGGTTAAAGAGGAAAATGGGTGAAATAGTAGATGTAGAAGATGAGTATGTGTTCTAATGTAAAATAGAAGATGAATATGTATATTTTTGATGTTTGGAAATTCCTAATGAAAGTGGTTTTGGAAACATTGAAAATGTATGAATCTCTTGTATGGTTAAAGATGAAATATGAGATGTTATATTTTGTTGTGAATAAATTACTGACTTTTGTTGTTGTTGGTGGGGATGAGGAAAGATCCTAAGGTTGGAGGAGGTAGCGAAGGAACTTGCAAAGTTACCCAAAACCGACCCCAACACTCACCACGGTAAGGAGAAGCATTTAACTTGTACCTATGTTAATAAATGCGTGGATTTTCGGATTGTTGTTAATTGTAAAACAAGTAAAGGAAAATCTACTTTTTGCTCCCTTAAGAGGTTGAGCAATGACTGAATTTCCCTTTGTGGTATTGGATCGTTGAGCAATGACTGACTTGTCCTTAGTGGTATTGGCTCATTGAGCAATGACTGACTTGCCTTTGTGGTATTCGCTCATTGAGCAATGACTGACTTGCCCCTGTGGTATTGGCTCGTTAAGCAATGACTAACTTTCCCTTAGTGGTATTGGCTCGTTGAGCAATGACTGACTTGCCCTTTGTGGTATTGGCTCATTGAGCAATGACTGACTTTCCCTTGTGGTATTGGCTCGTTGTGTAATAACTGACTTGCCGTTAGTGGTATTAGATCGTTGAGCAATGACTAACTTTCCCTTAGTGGTATTGGCTCGTTGTGCAATGACTGACTTGCCCTTAGTGGTATTAGCTCATTGAGCAATGACTGACTTGCCCATAGTGGTATTGGCTCGTTGAGCAATGACTGACTTGCCTTTATGGTATTGGCTATTTGTAACATATGTCTGAATTGCCCTATGTGGTAAGATAAATGAACCAAGGTAATGGCTTACGAGGTGGATGACTAAGAAAGAAAAGGGTTAAATGGTATATAAGTATGAGGAAATGGAATAGGAATGAGTTTTGACCATGTTGAATTGCGAAGTTAGTATAGTGGATATATGTTGGAGTAGTATTTATATGTTACGATATTATTGTTTATCTAACCTTATTGAATGTGGATTATCATATGATTATGTTTGAGTTTATGACTTCCTCTTTTGTGTTTTATATGTATTTGTTTATGATAATCATATTGTAGGTAAACGGATGGATTGAGGATGCTTGATTAGGAGCCTTAGGAGCTTTAAAATCTGGATTCTCTGATTATCTTTTTTTGTATTATTTTTTATTAATGATGATTTGAATATTTTTAACTATGGGTATTATATTTCTGGATAACTATAATCATGGGTATTATGATTTTGGAAACCCATAGCTATCTATATGTCGTAATCACTAGGAGATATTAATAGGAATTATGCTTTTCTGTTTGGTGAATGTATGTAAGATTTTCGCATGTTAAGACTATCATGAATCTGGAAAGATGACTAATATAAAGTTATTGGGTCCATAATTATAAGTCATAGGTAAGAATACTTGTGTAAATGAATTAAAATATGGAAAAAATTTCAATGGTAGAATTTGGGTACTTAAAAGTATAACTTTAGATCCGTATATCAAAATTGTTCATATAATATATGCATTTTAGGTAGACGTTAATGTTCTATCCATTGGACATATCAATAGCACTTTCTCTCAAGAGGATTGTTGAACACAATTGATTTACGCAAAATTAAATGTGTGACTTTTAACAGCGCTCATTGTAATGATGTGTCACCCTTAACAAAAGCCATTTAAGAAACTGATGTTGAATATATTTAAAACAATTATTCTTGGTTAAAAGTGCAAGGTTGAATTTCAACTTTAACAACACTTATTTAAGAGTTGTTAAATGTTTGACTTTTAACATTGTCATTTTGCATAGTTTGTTGATCATGTGAGTGTTGGTTCATATAGCTGTGGTTGGAATATTTGCACGAAATTTTTTTTCCACACTTATTCAATCCCACATTGAACACCTGAAAAAGCAGAATCACTTTCCAATGTGTAGTATGTGAGATGCACCAAGGCAGTGAATAAAAAATAGGCGAAACTCTATTTTTACTATTACTTTGGATCCGGATATCAGAATTGGACATATCATATATGCATATGGGGTATAATTTTATGTTCTATTCATTGGTCAATTCAACAGTTCTAGTTATAAAGAGCGTCGTTGAATGTCACCACTAAAAACTGATTTAAGCGTAGTTAAATGTGTGACTTTTAACAACGCTCATTGTAATAAGCGTTGTTGGTGTGTCACATTGAATGGCATTCATATAAGAAACTGTTGTTGAATGTCATCTTTAACAACACTCATTTAAGAGCTATTGAATTTGTGACTTTTAACAGCGCCATTTTGCATAGCTGTGGGTAGATTTTAGGTATGAAATTTTGTTTCCATATTTCTTTCATCCCATATTGAACACCAGAAAAACCAGAAGCATTTTACAAGTTTTATTTTGTGAGATGCGCCTAGGTAGTGAATAGTAAATAGGCAAAATTCTATTTTTATTATAATTTTGGATCCGTATATCAAAATTGATTATATAATATGTAACGCCTCAAATTACTAACACGGAAAATTCAAATCTTTTCTAACATAATAAAATTCGATATCATTTAAAACCTTCACTTTAACGAGAAAATACTCCATATAATATAGATAGAGCGATAGTAGGAAAACAAGACAGTAATTCCACCATTAGTCAATTAACCAAACAACAAAACATGGATCAAATTCCCACAAAAGGGTCCAATGTCAACAATTACAAATCCCTATAGTAACTAGCAGACACACACTAAATCCAAATGCCAAGCAAACACTTCATGACTCTGTAGTCTCTTAATCCTTCGCTCCACCTACAATCCGATTACCACGGATTGAGTAAACAAGACAACATAGAGAGAGTCAATCATTAAATACATGCATTATATAACATGGTGGTTTTACATAGAATAATAACATTAGAACATTACAATACAGAAGCCACGCATCATTACAGCAAGCACAACACAATCCCGAGTTTACAATTAATCTCTATGATAACCATGACATACATCCGTAGTACAACCAACTCGCAACCTATCCGAACCTCTATAAAACATCCACACTATAAGTGCATATTCCAAAATCCATACCACGAAGGCAGGTCAATCTCCATACCACGAAGGGCAGGTCTAACTCCATACCACGAAGGGCAGGTCAAACTCCATACCACGAAGGGCAGGTCAAACTCCATACCACGAAGGGCAGGTCAATCTCCATACCACAAAGGGCAGGTCTAACTCCATACCACGAAGGTCAGGTCAATCTCCATACCACAAAGGGCAGGTCTAACTCCATACCACGAAGGTCAGGTCAATCTCCATACCACGAAGGGCAGGTCAAACTCCATACCACGAAGGGCAGGTCAATCTCCATACCACGAAGGGCAGGTCTAACTCCATACCACGAAGGGCAGGTCAATCTCCATACCACGAAGGGCAGGTCTAACTCCATACCACGAAGGGCAGGTCAATCTCCATACCACGAAGGGCAGGTCTAACTCCATACCACGAAGGGCAGGTCTAACTCCATACCACGAAGGGCAGGTCAATCTCCATACCACGAAGGGCAAGTCTAATATACCAATCACATTGGTAGGACTAACGCGGTTAAATAGGAAACTCATGAGATTTCCCATTTAATCATGTTAACCCCTTGAAATCCTCCAACTAGTGAGTATCGTTGGAGTTTCCAATGTTAAAATTCTTACACCACAAGTTTTAATGCTGCTCCTTCACCTGAGTAGTCGCTAATGCTTGCACTAAAGCTCAATTGCGTTCTCCGCCGTCTCCTCCAACCTTAGGGTCTTTCAACCCACAACAACAACAATCACAACACATCAATTTTACATGTCAAGACAAGAATAATACTAACCAAAACCATACAACGCAAGACAACATTATCTATTCACTTCATCCTCAAAAGGAAGGTTTCCGTAATATTGAAATGACTCTACGGTTTTGAAAACAACTTCCCACACACACCCATCTCGAAAAACAACTCATACTCTATGAGTTTTACAAGGTTTTCTAAAGCAAAACGAACCGAAAAGCAAAGAGAGGGTTTACGGGGTTTTATCCCTAAACATGGAGAAGAAACCCTATCCAAAACAAGACATTCAACCTTAAGAGAGGCTAGGTCAAGCGATTTATCTCTTCTCCGGTCTCTTCCTCGACTCTAAGGGTGCTCAACTCCTCAAATAGTTCCACTTCTCTTTGTTTTTCGAAAAGTAATACCCTATCGTCACTTGGGACGTCTATTTTAGGTTCTCAGATTTTAGACTCTCGCTCAAGCGAGGGTAGGCTCGCTTGGGCGAGAATCCACGACTCTTCGCATCATTCAGGGACTGAGGCTCTCGCTTAGGCGACAATTTCTCGCCCAGGCGAGAATCTTCCAGTGGCTGCACCTCTCTCTCGCTTAAGCGAGCTCCATCTCGCTCAGGCGAGATTCTTCCAGTAGCCACACCTCTCCTTCGCTCAAGCGAGCTCCATCTCGCTCAGGCGAGAATTCCAGGAAAATACATGGGAACAACCCTGAGCCCCTCGCTTGGGCGAGGTCTTCTCGCTCAAGCGAGAATTGCCCAGTAGCTCCCAGACTTCCTGAAATCCACTATATTCAGGAATTGACACTTTTGGATGTTATATAATATATGCACTTGGGGTAGAATTTTATGTTTTATCCATTAGTCATATCAATAGAGTTAGCTAAAAAGAGCGTTATTGAAAGTCACCGTTAACCACACTCATTTAAGCGCAATTAAATGTGTGACCTTTTTACAACGCTCATTGTAATGAGCATTGTTGATTTCTCACTTTTAACAGCACTCACTTCGTTAAAAGAGCTTTGTTGAATGTCAACTATAACAACAGACATTTAAGAGCTGTTAAATGTGTTACTTTTAATAGTGCCATTTTGCATAGTTTGTTGATCCTGTCAGTGTTGGTTCATATAGATGTGGGTGGAATTTAAGCATGAATTGTTTTTTCAGACTTGTTTCATCCCGTATTGAACACCAGGAAAAGCATAATCACATTCCATGTTGATGTTTTTGAAATGCACGTAGGCAGTGAATAGTAAATAGGCAAAATTCTATTTTTAGTATTACATATAAATTGTTTATCAGAATTGTACATATAAAATATGAATCTCGGGTATAATTATATGTTCTATACATTGAACATAATAAAAACGCTTGCTTAAAAGTGGGTTGTTGAATGTTACCTTTAATAACACTCATTTAAGCGCACAGTTAAATGTGTGACTTTTAACAACGCTAATTGTAATGAGTGTTGCTGATATGTCACCTTTAACAACACTCAAATAAGAAATCGCTATTGAATATAATAAAAACATCAACTATGGGTTAAAATAGCTTTAATAAATGTCACTCATTTAAGAGCTGTTATGTGTAGCTTTTAACAGCGTCATTTTTCATAATTTGTTGATCTTGTGAGTGTTGATTCATATCGTTATGGTTGGAATTTTTGCTTGAAAGTTTGTTTCTACACTTCTTTCATCCCACATTGACTACCAGAAAAAGCAGAATTACTTTCCAAGCGGTAGTTTGTGGGATGCACCTAAGCATTGAATAGTAAATATGCGAAATTCTATTTTTAGTATAACTTTGGATACGTATATTGAACATTTAATATTGCATTTTGGGTTGAATTTTATGTTCTATCCATTGGACATATCCACAGTGTTTTCTTAAAAGAGTTTTGTTGAATATCACATTTAACAACACTCAATTTAGCGTTGTTAAATGTGTGACTTTTAAGAAGGCTCATTGTAACGAGCGCTATTGATATGCAACCTTTAACTACACTCATTTAAGAACGGGTTGTTGAATATATTCCAAAATCAACGTTGGGTAAAAAGAGCTTTGTTGAATGTCAACTTTAAAAACACTCATTTAAGAGTTGTTAAATGTTTGACTTTTAACAACGTCATTTTAAATAGTTTGTTGATCCACTGTGTGTTGGTTCATATAGATGTGGGTGGAAATTTTGCATGATATTTTTTTCCAGACTTGTTTCATCCCACATTCAGCAACAGAAAAAGAAAAATCACATTCCCAGCTGTAGTTTGTGAGATGCACTAAGGTAGTGAAGAGTAAATAGGGAAATTCTATTCTTAGTATAGCTTTGGATTCGTATATCATAATTGGACAAACAATATATGCATTTGGGGTCGACTTTTCTTTTCAATCCATTGGACATATCATAAGCACTTGCTTCAAGGAGCATTGTTAAATGTTACTTTTTACAACACTCATTTAAGACCAGTTAAATATGTGACTTTTAATAGCGCTCATTGTAAGTAGTGTTGTTGATATGTCACCTTTAACAACACTCATTTAGGAAAGTTTTGCTTAATATATTTAAAACAACAACACTTGGTTAAAAGAGCTTTGTTGAATGTCAACTTTAACAAAAATTGTTTAAGAGTTGTGTGACTTTTAACAATGCCTTTTTATATAGTTTCAACATTCTCTGAGCGTTTGTTCATATAGAGTTGGTTCAAAACAACAAAGCTTGGTTAAAAGAGCTTTATTGAATATCAACTTTAACAACACTCATTTAAAAGCTATTGAATTTGTGACTTTTAACAGCGCCATTTTGCATAGCTGTGGGTGGATTTTTGGTATGAAATTTTGTTTCCATATTTCTTTCATCCCATATTGAACACCAGAAAAAACAGAAGCATTTTACAAGTTTTATTTTGTGAGATGCGCCTAGGCAGTGAATAGTAATTAGGCGAAGTTCTATCTTTAGTATAACCTTGGATTCTTATATCAGAATTTGACAAAAAATATATGAATTTGCGGTATAATTTTATGTTTTATCCATTTGACCTATCATCATCACTTTCTTAGAGGTGCGTTGTTGAATATCACCTCTAACAACACTCATTTCAGCCCTTTAAATGTGTGACAACGCTCATTGTAATGAGCGCTGTTGATAAGTCAACTTTAACACCACTCAATTACGAAAGCGTTGATGAATATATTCTAAACAACAATGCTTCGTTAAAAGAGCTTTGTACAATGTCAACTTTAACAACACTCTATAAGGACCCAATTTTTATCCTTGAAAAGTTTTCATTTATTTTAATCATGTATACTCAAATCCCACATGTTATATCATACATACATTTCTTAAAATCTTCAAATCACCCATTTCTTTAGTTATTTAATAACTCTAAACAATAAAATTCAGTTTTATACCTTCACTACCCTTATTTGCAGAAAACATAATTCACATATATTTATATAATAGGGTTCATCATATGTCAAGACGAAGGGTTACAAAATTAATGTACCGATAGTTACAATCCAAGTCAACGAATATTTAGTTAATACACAACAGTACACAAAACAAGAAATTTTGATTATTAAAAACTTCTATAGCTTTTAAATCAAGCATCCCTTCTGCATCCGCTTACCTGCAATGAGATTAACATTGACAATACACAAAGAAAATACAACGGAGTAAGTCGTTAACTCAATAAATATCAATATATGTTAATCCACATTTTATTAGTATCAAGTAAACAATTTAGCATAATAATACTTAAAACCATTTCAACAGTTATATATCTTTGAAAATCATGCTACATAACTTGAGCCAAAGTTTGCTACATAGCTTGAGCCAAAACTTGCTACATCACTTGAGCCAAAGTTTGCTACATAGCTTGAGCCAGAGATTGCTACATCACTTGAGCCAAAATGTGCTACATAGCTTGAACCAAAGCTTGCTACATCACTTGAGCCAAAGCTTGCTACATCACTTGAGCCAAAGCTTGCTACATTACTTGAGCCAAAGTTTGCTACATTACTTGAGGGTAGCTAAAAAAATTTTTTCTTTCCATTGATTCGCAATCAATTTATAACCAGAAAATCCACACATTTTCTTATACAATGTACAAGTTAAAAGACTTATCCTTATATTGGTGAGTGTTGGGTTTGGTCCTTGGTAACTTTGCAAGTTACTCCGACACCGCCTCCAACCTTAGGATCTTTCCTCATCCCCACCAAACACAACAAAAGTCAGTAATTTATTCATAATAATATACACACAATTCATATTACATTCACAACATATATAATATTCACTTATTTCCAATGCTTCCAAAACTACTTTCATTAGAAGTTTCCAACATTAAAACAAACATATTAATATTCTATTTTGCATTAGAACACATACTCATCTTCTCCATCTACCATTTTACCTATTTTCCTCATTTACCACATTTTCATTTTGGGGGTTTTGGGGTTTTCATGAATCAACCCACAAGCCTTTTCCATTCTTCGAATACCAACTCTAAACCAAGAGTTTTCAAGAGTAAATAAAACGAACCACAACTCCAAATGAAGAGTTTCCATGGTTTCTCACATTTTGAGAAGAGATCCCATACACTGATAAACAAGTTTGAAAGGGAGAAGGAGAGTTAGAATCAAGAGATTTACCTCTTCTCAAGCTTCTAGATAATTCCCACGAGTCCTTGCTCTCAAAATCACCTCCTTCTTTCTTCTCTCTCTAGTTCTAAACCTAAAAGTGTATGAGGGTTTCTATGTTAAAGTGAAATCGTCGGGTTCTCGCTCAAGCTAGCCTTTTCTCGCTCAAGCGAGCAAATCCCGCCAATTTTAAAAACTCAACACTGACGCTCTTGCTCAAGCGAGGGATTCTTGCTCAAGCGATGGATTCTTGCTCAAGCGAGGATCCTCCAGTGTCAACACCCTCTCCCTCACCTAGGCGAGCCAAATCTCCATAGGCGAGAATCCTAGAAAATCTTGGGACCAGGTACTGGGCCTCTCTCTTGGGCGAAGCCCTCTCGCTCAAGCGAGAAACACCCAGTATACCCCAGATTCCTAGAATTTTCACTTCACTTAGGAAAATAAAATTAGGGTGTTACATCCTCCGCCTCTTATAGGAATTTTCGTCCCCGAAAATTAAACGTACCTCGATTCAAATTAATGTGGGTAATCCTCCCTCATATCACGCTTCACTTCCCAAATAGCGTCTCCTTCATCTACTTGGCTCCACAATACCTTCACCAAGGCAATCTCTTTGCCTCTCAATCTTTTGATACTAGTATCCATGATTCTCACTGGCAATGTCGTAAAGGTCAAGTTGTCCTTCAACTCTATCTAATCTGACTCGACCACATGAGATGGATCCCCAACATATTTTCTTAACTGAGACACAGGAAAAACATTGTGAAGGTTTGACAACAATGTAGGTAAAGTAATCCGATATGCTACCGGTCCAACCCTCTTCAATATCTGATATGGTCCAATGAATCTCGGTGTAAGCTTACGGGATTTCAACACTCTACCTATCCCAGTAGTCGGAACTACTTTCATAAATACATGATTTCCCTCATTAAACTCTAGAGGTTTCCGTCTCTTATCGTAATAGTTTTTCTGCCGACTCTGTGCTATTCTCATATTGTTGGAGCATTCGTCACCCCAAAAGGCAACACCAAATGCTCAAAATGGCCATACCTCGTTCTGAAAGCAGTCTTAGGAATATCTTTCGACTTAACTCGAAGTTGATGATAACTCGATCTTAGGTCAATCTTAGAATACAACTGCTCATTTTAATTGATCCATCAAATCATCAATTCTAGGCAATGGATACTTGTTCTTGATAGTGACCTTGTTCAACTGTCTGTAATCAGTGCACAACCTTATTCTCCCATCCTTCTTTTTAACCAACAGAACCAGTGCACCCCACAGTGAGACACTAGGACGAATCAATTTCTTTGCCAACAAATCCTCAACCTACTTTTTCAACTCAGCCAGTTCTAACGGTGCCATCCTATAAGGATCTATAGAGATGGGTCCCGTTCCAGGTACCAAGTCAATGGAGAATTCAACTTCTCTGACTGCAGGCAATTCCAGAATATCATCAGCAAATACCTCAGGGAACTCGCAGACTATCAGAATACTATCAATGTTGGGTTTCTCAATACCCTCTAGTGATGCCAACAGTACAAACACTTATCCCCCTTCCCTAAGGGAAGTCCTGACTCCCGTAGCCGACACTGGCTCCATACAACTAACCTGCTCAGAAATTTCACATAGATCTCCGTACACCATAGTCTTATAAGCACAATTAAGCATAACATGATTTGCTGACAAGCAGTCAATTCCTAGAATTAAATCTAACTGGGACAGTGGTAAGCAGATTAAATCTATAGTAAAAGTTATACCATTTACCACTACTGGACGCTAGGACACGAACGTCGATACCACCATCAGCATACTAGTTGGGGTGGATATGACCAAGTCGAAAGGCAACGACTCTGTGTGCAATTTTAGTCGGATCACACACTCAATAGATACAATGGAGTGTGTCGCTCTCGAATCAAACAACACTAAAAGAGGAATACCTGCCACCATACATTTACCTTGCATCAGACCATCCACATCTGAAGCCTCTGCACCACTCATGGTAAACACTCTATCGGTGGATCGAGGTCGTTCAGCCCTCACCACATTCATACTCTGCCGTAACTTAGGAAAATACCTCTTGATATGCCCAGCCTCCTTGCAGTGAAAGCATCTAAGTGTTGTTCTGGGGCACAAATCACCGACCTGAGCTCGTCCAAATTTGATGCACAAGGATGGAGAGTTTAATTGTGACCCTCCCACATTGGCATGAGTCCTCGGCCCAAGCGAAGTATATCCCCGACTACCAGTGGATGGAGAGTAAGGCTTCCGTTCCTCTTGAAACACCTTACCTTTGCCCTTCCCATTCATAAGGTTCCTTTTAGGCCCAAAATTCTTGGGAGGAATTGACTTGGGTGTCGCCACCTCATCCGCCTTCATGTCATCCTAATACATCGTACACTTGTTGACCAATGTAGGGAAGTCAGAGATTTCCTGGTGTCCAAACATCATTTTGAACTTGGGTTTCTAATCTGATTCAAACTTGGAGCACTTGGACCTTTCGTCCACCTCCAATTCAGAGTAGGGACAAAATTGGGCCAATTCTTCAAACTTGGCCGCATAATCTCCCACCGACATGTGACCCTCCTCCAACCTCAAAAACTCCATTTCTTTCTTCCTCTTCAGATCAACAGGAAAGTATTTCTGAAGGAATTTCTCCTTGAATGTACCCCAGGTAATCACTTGTCCCTCCGCATCCATTTGGCGCCGAGTAAATTCCCACCACTTCTCAGCCTCCTTCATAGCATATAGATGGCATATGCCAAATTCTGAACATCTGAAAAGCTCATGGCCCTGAAGATCCTCTCCAATCCTTGGACCCACTCAATGGCAGCATCAGGAGCGAATCCGCCGTGGAACTGACCGGGATTCCTCCTGCAGAGTTCATCCTGACCTCGGTACTTTGCCAGCCCGGGTGGGACCAGGGGTTGCGAACTCTGACTTGATGTTGTGTTCTGCTTCAGAGCCTGCAAGTTCTCGTTTACATGTTGCAGTGCAGCTACCATCTGAGCCAATAGATCATTCGCAACATTCAGACCCGCACTTCTTCCTCTTCCAGCCATGTGTACCTATACTCTTTCACTTGTTAGTAAACCAAATTTTTAACCTGTCAGGGATCACATAATCACACAACAGCTAGTACCAACTAAGTAATTCAAGCACATAAAAATCACAAAGAAGCACGTAAGGCCATACCCAAGGCAGCATAATTAACTATGCTCTGATATCATATTGTAAGGACCCAATTTTTACCCTTGAAAATTTGTCATTTATTTTAATCCTGTATACTCAAATCCCCCGTGTAATATCATACATACATTTATAAAAATCTTCAAATAATCCATTTCTTTAGTTATTTAATAACTCTAAACAATAAAATTCAATTTTATACCTTCACTACCCCTATTTGCAGAAAACATAATTCGCATATATATATATATATATAATAACGTTCATCATATGTCAAGACGAAGGATTACAAAAATAATGTACGCATAGTTACAATCCAAGTCAACGAATATTCATTTAATACACAACAGTCCACAAAACAAGAAATCTTGATTATTAAAAACTTCTATAGCTTTTAAATCAAGCATCCCTACCACATTAAAAATGACAAATACACAAAGAAAACACATAGGAGTAAGTCGTTAACTGAATAAATGTCAATATATGTTAATCCACATTTTATTAGTATCAAGTAAACAATTTAGCATATTAGTACTTAAAACCATTTCAATAGTTATATATATCTTTGAAAATCATGCTACATAACCTGAGCCAAAGTTTGCTATATAGCTTGAGTCAAAGCTTGCTACATCACTAGAGCCAAAGTTTGCCACGTACCTTGAGCCAAAGCTTGCTACATCACTTGAGCCAAAGTGTGCTACATAGCTTGAACCAAAGCTTGCTACATCACTTGAGCCAAAGCTTGCTACATCACTTGAGTCCAAGCTTGCAACATTACTTGAGCCAAAGTTTGCTACATTACTTGAGCCAAAGTCGCTACACCTCTCGAGGGTAGCTAAAAATATGTTTTCTTTCCATTGATTCACAATCAATTTATAACCAGAAAATCCACACATTTTCTTATACAATGTACAAGTTAAAAGACTTATCCTTATCTTGGTGAGTGTTGGGTTTGGTCCTTGGTAACTTTGCAAGTTACTCCGACACCGCCTCCAACCTTAGGATCTTTCCTCATCCCCACCAAACACAACAAAAGTCAGTAATTTATTCATAATAATATACACACAATTCATATTACAATCACAACATATATAATATTCACTTATTTCCAATGCTTCCAAAACTACTTTCATTAGAAGTTTCCAACATTAAAACAAACATATTCATTTACCACATTTTCATTTTGGGGGTTTTGGGGTTTTCATGAATCAACCCACAAGCCCTTTCCATTCTTCGAATACCAACTCTAAACCAAGAGTTTTCAAGAGAGAAACTAAATAAAACGAACCACAACACCAAATGATGAGTTTCCATGGTTTCTCACACTTTGAGAAGAGATCCCATACACCGAAAAACAAGTTTGAAAGGGAGAAGGAGAGTTAGAATCAAGATATTTATCTCTTCTCAAGCTTCTAGATGATTCCCACGAGTCCTTGCTCTCAAAATCACCTCCTTCTATCTTCTCTCTCAAGTTCTAAACCTAAAAGTGTATGAGGGTTTCTATGTTAATGTAAAATCGTCGGGTTCTCGCTCAAGCTAGCCTTTTCTCGCTCAAGCGAGCAAATCCCACCAATTTTAAAAACTCAACATTGACGCTCTCGCTCAAGCGAGGGATTCTTGCTCAAGCGAGGATCCTCTAGTGTCAACACCCTCTCCCTCACCCAGGCGAGCCAAATCTCCATAGGCGAGAATCCCAGAAAATCCTGGGACTAGGTACTGGGCCTCTCTCTTGGGCGAAGCCCTCTCGCTCAAGCGAGAAACACCCAGTATACCCCAGATTCCCAGAATTTTCATTTCACTTAGGAAAATAAAATTAGGGTGTTACAATCCTCCGCCTCTTATAGGAATTTTCGTCCCCGAAAATTAAACGTACCTCGATTCAAATTAATGTGGGTAATCCTCCCTCATATCATGCTTCACTTCCCAAATAGAGTCTCCTTCATCTACTTGGCTCCACAATACCTTCACCAAGGCAATCTCTTTGCCTGTCAATCTTTTGATACTGGTATCCATGATTCTCGCTGGCAATGTCGTAAAGGTCAAGTTGTCCTTCAACTCTATCTAATCTGACTCGACCACATGAGATGGATCCCCAACATATTTTTATTAACTGAGTCACATGAAAAACATTGCGAAGGTTTGACAACAATGTAGGTAAACCAATCCGATATGCTACCGGTCCAACCCTCTTCAATATATGATATGGTCCAATGAATCTCGGTGTAAGCTTACGGGATTTCAACACTCTACCTATCCTAGTAGTCGGAACTACTTTCATAAATACATGATCTCCCACATTAAACTCCAGAGGTTTCCGAATCTTATCGTAATAGTTTTTCGGTTGACTCTGTGCTATTCTCATATTCTCTCGGATCTTCTTTATCTTTTCCGTCATTTCTCGAACCAACTCGGGTCCCAATACTAAGTTCTCCCGAGTTTCAAACCAACTCACGAGAGTTCTACATTTCCTCCCATACAAAGCTTCGTAAGGGGCCATCCTGATACTAGTATGGAAACTGTTGTTGTAGGTGAACTCAATCAGAGGCAATATACTATCCCAACTCCCAGGCTGTTCCAAAATGTAAGCCCTCAAAAGATCTTCCAAAGACTGTATGGTCCTTTCTGATTGACCATTCGTTAGGGGATGATAAGACGAACTTAGTTTCGACTTAGTTCCCAAAGCAAACTGCAAACTGGTCCAGAAGTTTGAAGTGAAACGGGGGTCTCTATCCGACATAATGCTTGACGGTATCCCATGAAACCGAACGATTTCCATGATATACAACTCAACTAATCCCTCCTGGGAATAATTCATGTTCATCGATAAGAAATGTGCAGACTTCGTCAAACAATCTACTATTACCCATATCGAATCGTACCCTCTTTGAGTCTTCGGGAAACCCGATACAAAATCCATGGAGATACTATCTGATCGAGGCCGTACTCGATACAAATAATATAACAATAAAGTATAGTACTAGGAAGTGACTCCTAGGTCGTTTCCCAAAAATTATCTTTCACACAATGGTTCAAACACCTTACAAGCACACATACAATGGGGGGTTTTAGTGGTTGTTATGCTATGAAATTAAGCTAAAACATAACATAAACAGAAAACAGAATTGTAAAGAGGCTAAATCCCTTTGGTTTCCTTGTTCACAACTCAATCCTCGGTTTCAATATATCAAAATCAAATTCTCAGTGTTCCTTTGTTGAGAGTCGATTAACTAAGCGATGATCAACTCACAGTTAAATTGCTAAACCTCTAACTAAGCGAAATTGGCATAAGCAACAAACAGTTAACAATGTCACACGAATCAAAGCATCAATTTCAGATTCTACACATTGAATTCCTAATCTATTCATAACTCTAATGTTTAAGCTTCAAACTAAGCGAATTCAACATAAACATAGAGCATTTACAGATTCTCATAAACTAAGCGATTATGTGCTAGAGAACTAATTAACTAAGCGAAAATCAGTTCACAAACCTAAAACAACAGCATGGAATTAAGCAAACCATAACATGAAATAGGATAGAAGCTTCAACAACATAAAACCAAAATTGCATTAACAACAACATAGAAACCGAAAATGCATTAAGCACTAAACCTCAAGAGTGTGATACATTACCAAAGGAATTTAGCACTAAACTTCTAGCCTTCCATGGAGGAAGAAGCAATGGGCCCAAAACCTAAAACGGAATTAAAAATCCTATAACTAAATACAATCTTCACTTTTAGCACACATCTTCCACTTGTAATGCCCAAAATGTCCTTGGTGCCAAATATGTCCTGAAAATGGAATTAGATTTAATTAGGCTAAATAATCCCAAATTAACTCATTTTAGGAATAATAGTCCAATAAAGCCTAAAACACTAAACAATGCCAAATAAAGTCAATTAGACACCAAGAATCATTAACAATGGTAAAATAAGGTTATTAATAGTGTGTAATATTTGACTCATCAAATACCCCCACACTTAACCTTTTGCACTCCTAGGCAAAATCAAGAAATAATGCTATGCTAACTAGTGCAACAAAGTGAGTCATGTAAGAAGATTATTAAAAACTAGGAAATCAAAAATCCTAAAGGTGGCATACTTCACAATGAATTCTAAGAAATGCAAAGAGATGGTCAAAATCAAACACACTAGAATAAAAAGATCAAGAATCAAGATATCCATGTAGATCATCCAATCAATTCAAGCATGCAAAGAAACCAATCAAATCAAGAGGTGAGTCACAACAATGATAGATCCTCACAAGATATGCTCTCTAAAGTGTTTACACTCATGTGTCTTAGGTTGTAAGTATTTACACTCAAGGCACTTCATGAAACCAAACAAAACCATAAGCTTGACAAGTTTCTAACATCAACATGACCAACACATGTACATAGTGATCAAAAGGACTTTTCAAAGTTGTAATGGGGCCAAGGACAAGGTAGGATAAAGTATGGAATATGTAGCTTAAAACCAAGGGAATAGAGGAGCAATGAGGAATAAGTAAAAAGTAAGACAAAATCAACCCCATATTCAAACTCAAATTCCAATCCTCTTTGCCACACTCAACTTTTATTCACTTTTTTTTTTCATTTTTTTTTCATTTTTGTTTCTTTTTCTTTTGTTTTGTTTCTCTTTTTGCTATTTTTTTTCTTTTTGTTTTTCAATACAACACACTTATGTACCCAAAAAAATGTATTAACCAACCCGTGAGTCATACCCAAAAATTATAAGAAATGAAGAACAATGCACCCTTACTTTAATACCCATTCCCAAAACAATTCCAAAGCTCCAAAATTCCCTAAAGTTAGGATAATCATGGTTTTTCACTTATAATGAGCTATATAACAAAGAAAGGGGTAAAAAGGCTCAAAGGGGCTAGCAAAAGGATGATTTCATTCAAGGTAGGCTATATGGCATGTGGCTTATTCAAAAGAAATGCCTAAATCACTACAAAATGTGCAATATAAAAATCAAGTATCAACAAGAAACATGTCAAGTTCTAGAGTGCAAGTAATCAAGAGTGCAACAATCACACATGAAAGAATACTAGATGGCATACATCAATCCATCCTCAATTAAGGCTCAAAATCTCACAAGGGACAAGACTATCACAATTTCCTCAACCTCTCAATTCTCAAAAGTAACTTAACACACAGAAAATGCATGGATTTACAACACAATATCAAGAATCAACTAAAACAAAGCATGAGAGAAAATGTCCAAAATCTAAGCAAAATTTAAGAATCAAAGAAAATCATGCATCAACATAAACCTACATTAGTCTCCACCCCCACACTTAAACTACACATTGTCCCAATGGACCACAACCAGAATATCCACGCAGTTATATTAGAAATAGTAATTGGACAAGTGCAATAAAAAGTAAGGAAGGAGAGAAAGAAAGAAAAACTCCCTTAATCATGGAGGGAGGAAATCAAACTCATAACTAGCAAGGACAATCCCCAAAGCATAAACAGCAATGTCGCACTCAAGGTCAAATGGGGGTGTCCAATCAGGTGCCTGCAAAACAGATGGAAAGAAAGTAGCAAAGCTAGGCTTTGTTGCAGCTTGCACCTGAACAAATAAATCAGATTGTAGTGTGATTCCTGCATCAATTGTGTTAGTGCAATGTGAATGTGTAATAGGAGAATCAACAACAATATTAAGAAACTCATCAATACAAGAGTCACACCGCTCGGAATCAGTGCATGCATGGCAAGTGTACAATGAAGTGCAAGGAACATCAATGTTCAAAAACTCATCAATGCAAAAACTACATGTTTCAGAATTAGTGCATGCATGACAAGTGTATGAATCAGTTAATTACGGAGCACGAAAATCATGAAGAAAATTAGAAAGGTGTGTATCATTGAACTCATGTAGCAAATCAAGGTGGAAAACAGAGTGGCCCTCAGATGGATGCTTTAAAGCATCAAAAATGTTAAACCGAGCCACTTTATCATCGAATTCCATAGAGAGTGTCCCAGCATGGACATCGATCTTGGTTCGGGCTGTTCTCAAGAATGGTCTCCCCAAAATAATTGGAACTGTGTTACTAGGGGATCCCTCTTCCATATCAAGAATGTAAAAATCAGCAGGAAAGATCAGTTGATCAACCTGAACCAAGACATCCTCTACCAAACCAGCAGGGTATGCAGTACTCCTATTTGCTAATTGGATTACCACACCCGTAGGTTGCAAGGGTCCAAGTGAAAGGAATCTAAATACATTCATAGGCATAACATTAATGGATGCTCCTAAATCAAGCATGGCATTTTCAAATTTTCTATTACCTATGATGCAAGGTACAGTAAATGCACCTGGGTCCTTACACTTTTCAGGGATGTGAGGAACAGGCATACCTATCATGGCAAAAACATTCCTTCCCATGTTGATCCTTTCATTACCTTTCAGCTTCCTCTTGTGAGTGCACAATTCTTTCAAAAACTTGGCATATCTCGGAATCTGCTTGATGGCATCAAGGAGAGGTATGTTCACCTCAACCTTTGTAAATGTATCCAAGAGGTCCTTGTCCAGCTCTTCCATATTCCCCATTTTCTTGGTTGGAATGATTTTTGGTGGAAATAGAAGAGGAATGGAAAATGGTTGTTGCGCAACACTTGAGGAAGGTTGATTTGCATGAGTTTCTCTTGTTGTATTCTCATTTTATTCCAAAACAGATTTATTCCTTTTTGATGCATCATGTTCTTTTTGAAGACCAAAATCTATTCTAGGTGTAGGCACTTCAGTCTGCTTGCCTGATCTGAGGGTGATGACACTCACATTCCTTGGGTTAAGCATAGTCTGAGAAGGTAACTTGTCAGAATTCTGTGACTGCAATGTGTTCAGTGAAGTAGCCATCTGCCCCATCTGGGTAGTTAGATTCTGAATTGAAGACTCTTGTCTTTGAATTGAAGCTCTAGTTTCTTGCTGGAACTGCATGTTCTGCATTGTCATCTGCCTCACCAATTCTTCCAAAGAGGGTTCAGTAGGTGTAGGAGTGTTAATCATTTGATGCCTCTGTTGTTGGATTGGTGGGGGCACATATGATGATCTATTCTGCCCAACATTATTGTTCTGAAATGGTGCCCGATTTCTCCAACCAAGATTGTATGTGCTTGATGAGGGTGGATCATAATGTTGCTGCTGATGTGGAGGTCTGTTGTTGTATATGTTTGCAGCATACGCCTCAGGATGATCACCAGTTCTTGGCTCAAGCAGAGAATGACACATATCACTATAATGATCACTTGAGGTGCAAATGCCACATACTCTTGCCATTGAAGATTTTTGCTGATTTATGGCTAATTGGGTGATCAAGGTGGTGAGGGAATCAATTTTAGTCTCAAGCTTGTCTTGCCTTGCTGCATTTGTCCCAACATCATGGACTCCTCTTACAACTATGGCATCACCACTCCTTGCATTGAATTGTTGAGAATTGGATGCCATCTTCTCAATCAAACTTCTTGCCTCAAAAGGAGTCATGTCCCCAAGTGCTCCACCACTAGCAACATCAATTTTACTCCTATCCATATTGTTCAGTCCCTCATAAAAATACTACAGGAGGATTTGCTCAGAGATCTGATGATGAGGGAAACTAGCACACAATCTCTTAAACCTCTCCCAGTACTCATACAAGCTCTCACCATGTTGTTGCCTAATTCCAGATATGTCCTTTCTGATTGCAGTGGTCCTGGATGCAGGGAAGAATTTACCCAAGAATGACCTCTTCAAGTCACCCCAACCTGTGATGGAACCAGGAGCCAGATAGTACAACCAATCCTTTGCAGGGCCTTCAAGTGAATGAGGAAAGGCCTTTAGGCAAATGTGATCCTCCATAACATCATGTGGTTTCATGGTTGAGCAGACAATGTGGAACTCCTTAAGATGTTTATGAGGATCCTGACCTCCAAGTCCATTAAACTTAGGCAACAAATGGATTAGTCCAGTTTTAAGCACATATGGTACATCCTCATATTGAATACACAAACTGTCATAAGTAAAATCAGGGGCAGCCAACTCCCTTAATGTCCTCTCACTGGGACCAGGAGGAGTAGGTGGCTGAGCCATATTTTCAGAATGGACAGAATGGTCAAAATTAGGAAATGCAACAGAATGCCCAAAATCACTATATTCAGAATGCACAAAAACAGAATGCTCAGAAGCAATATTTTCAGCAACAAGATGTTCAGAAAGAGAAACAAAATTAGTATCTAAAGTCCTATTTTGTCTAACTAAACTATGATATGTCCTATCAATTTCGGGATTTATTGAATGCAAAAGGCCTGTGTTCCTCCTAGTCATGCATTACAGTCAACAATAGGAAGAAAGTAATGCACCAGTAATGGAAATTCATGTTATAATTGTAGAATCAACCAAGTATTTGCATCAATAACATCCTAAAATCATATAGAACATGTACAAAAAGTTTCAAGAAAAAATTCAAAGCCTAACTATGTTAAAAATGCAAAACAGTTTCACTATAAACCTTGAAATATAAAAAATAAACCTCAAAAAATAAAAAAGAAATAGTAAAAAGGGTTATTTCTACCCCAAATGCATACGTCATATGTCCAATTCTAATATACGGAGACAAAGTTATCGTAAAAACAAATTTCCAACAATTCACTATTCACCATAAAGTTGTATCTCACAAACTACAGCTCAGAAAGTGGTTATGCTTTCTCTGGTGTTCAATGTGGGATGAAAGAAGTGTGGAAACAAAATTTCATGCAAAAATTCCACCCACATCTATATAAACCAGCAAAACATAATCACATAAATCATGAAAAATGGCAAAATAGTGAACAGTGAACAGTGCACATTAACAGCTTTTTGCACCAATATTAGAATTTTCACCAAAATGCACTATAGAAATGACTAACTAAACTACACTACACTAAACTAAGCTTTATGAAACTACAGAGAACCTTTGTATGGATCGATAATCCCCGGCAGCGGCGCCAAATTTCATCGAGGCCGTACTCGATACAAATAATATAACAATAAAGTATAGTACTAGGAAGTGACTCCTAGGTCGTTTCCCAAAGATTATCTTTCACACAATGGTTCAAACACCTTACACGCACACACACAATGGGGGGTTTTAGTGGTTGTTATGCTATGAAATTAAGCTAAAACAGAACACAAACAGAAAACAGAATAGTAAAGAGGCTAAATCCCTTTGGTTTCCTTGTTCACAACTCAATCCTCGGTTTCAATATATCAAAATCAAATTCTCAGTGTTCCTTTGTTGAGAGTCGATTAACTAAGCGATGATCCACTCTCAGTTAAATTGCTAAACCTCTAACTAAGCGAAATTGGCATAAGCAACAAACAATTAACAATGTCACACGAATTAAAGCATCAATTTCAGATTTTACACATTGAATTCCTAATCTGTTCATAACTCTAATGTTTAAGCTTCAAACTAAGCGAATTCAACATAAACATAGAGCATTTACAGATTCACATAAACTAAGCAATTATGTGCTAGAGAACTAATTAACTAAGCGAAAATCAGTTCACAAACCTAAAACAACACCATGGAATTAAGCAAACCATAACATGAAATAGGATAGAAGCTTCAACAACATAAAACCAAAATTGCATTAACAACAACATAGAAACCGAAAATGCATTAAGCACTAAACCTCAAGAGTGTGATACATTACCAAAGGAATTTAGCACTAAACTTCTAGCCTTCCATGGAGGAAGAAGAAAAACCGAATTTGGAGGAGGAAGAAGATGGAAAACGAAAACCTAAAAGAACACCAAAAGGGAGAAAACGAAAATGTAATGTAAAGTTGTTTGTGAAAACGAAATTCTAAGGTTATTAAAGGGTAAAACCGAAATGGGCCCTAAACAATGGGCCCAAAACCTAAAACGGAATTAAAAATCCTACAACTAAATACAATCTTCACTTTAGCACACATCTTCCACTTGTAATGCCCAAAATGTCCTTGGTGCCAAATAAAGCCTAAAACACTAAATAATCCCAAATTAACTCATTTTAGGAATAATAGTCCAATAAAGCCTAAAACACTAAACAATGCCAAATAAAGTCAATTAGACACCAAGAATCATTAACAATGGTAAAATAAGGTTATTAATAGTGTCTAATATTTGACTCATCACTATCCCACTTCCAAACGGGAATCTCTAGTGACTATAACTCTCCCGATGACCTCTGATGTTCAAACTTGGCTATCTGACAGATGAGACAACTCGAGACATAAAAAGCCACATCCTTTTTCAACCCCGACCACCATAACAACTTTTTCAGATCTTGGTACATTTTTGTGGTCCGCAGGTGGAAACTCATTTTACTCTTGTGTGACTCCTCCATTATACTCTTTCGCAATTCCACATCATGAGCCACACACACCCTTCCCTTATATCCCAACATTCCACTAGAATCCGACCCAAAACCGGTTTCCTTTCCCTTAGCCATGAAATCTCGTTTGACCTTCAATTCTATATCCTCAACTTGCATATTTATGATCTGGTCAAACAACTTATTGGTGACCTTGAGCATTCCCAAAATCATGGTATGGGGTCTCACTTGAATTGCCAAATTCATATCCCTAAACTCCTGAATTAGTTTCTCTTCATGAACCATCAAAGCCGACATATGTAAGGACTTCCCACTTAAAGCATCGGCTACCACATTGGCCTTTCCCGCATGATACTGCAATCCAAAATCATAGTCCTTAAGAAACTCCATCCACCTCCTCTGTCTCATGTTCAGTTCCTTTTGATCAAATAGATATTTCAAACTCTTGTGGTCGCTGTACACCTCAAATATTACACCATAAAGATGGTGTCTCCAGTTTTTCAATGCAAAGACCACCGCAGCTAGTTCCAAGTGATGTGTAGGGTAGTTTTGCTCATGCGTTCTCAACTGCCGGGAAGCATAGGCAACAACATTCCTTCCGACATCAATACACAACCCAAACCTTGCTTGGAAGCATCACAATAAACACTGAAGTCTCGGCCAGTACAAGGAAGAACCAATACTGGTCCTGTAGTCTACCTCGACTTCAACTCTTGAAAACTTTCTTCACAACAGATCGTCCACACGTACGGTTCCCCTTCTCTGGTAAGTTTTGTTAGGGGTAATGCCAACTTGGAAAACCCCTCTGTGAACTTCCAGTAATAACCAGACAAACCCAGAAAACTCCTGATCTCTATAACTGACTAGGGAACCTCCCATTCCATCACTGCCTCGACCATAGAAGGGTCTACTGCCACTCCTTCCCGGGATATCACATGTCCAAGGAAGTTCACTGATTCCAACCAGAAATCACATTTTGACTACTTCACATACAACCAATTCTTACTCAGAAGATCTAGAACAATTCTCAGGTGTTTCACATGCTCTTCTCGGCTCTTGGAGTAAACCAGAATGTCATCAATAAATAACACTACAAATGAATCAAAATACGGTTGGAAAATCTGATTGATGTAGTCGGTAAATATTGCTGGAGCATTCGTCACCCCAAAAGGCAACACAAAATACTCAAAATGCCCATACCTCGTTCTGAAAGAAGTCTTAGGAATATCTTCCGACTTAACTCGAAGTTGATGATAACTCGATCTTAGGTCAATCTTAGAATACAACTGCTCATTTTAACTGATCCATCAAATCATCAATTCTAGGCAATGGATACTTGTTCTTGATAGTGACCTTGTTCAACTGTCTGTAATCAGTGCACAACCTTATACTCCCATCCTTCTTTTTAACCAACATAACCAGTGCACCCCACAGTGAGACACTAGGACGAATGAATTTCTTTGCCAACAAATCCTCAACCTACTTTTTCAACTCAGCCAGTTCTAACGGTGCCATCCTATAAGGAGCTATAGAGATGGGTCCCGTTCCAGGTACCAAGTCAATGGAGAATTCAACTTCTCTGACCGCGGGCAATTCCGGAATATCATCAGGAAATACCTCAGGGCACTCACAAACTATCGGAATACTATCAATGTTGGGTTTCTCAATACCCTCCAGTGATGCCAACAGTACAAACACTTATCCCCCTTCCCTAAGGGAAGTCCTGACTCCCGTAGCCGATATTGGCTCCATACAACTAACCTGCTCAGAAATTTCACTTAGATCTCTAAACACCATAGTCTTATAAGCACAATTAAGCATAACATGATTTGCTGACAAGCAGTCCATTCCTAGAATTAAATCTAACTGGGACAGTGGTAAGCAAATTAAATCTACAGTAAAAATTCTACCATTTACCACTACTAGACACTAGGACACGAATGTCAATACCACCATCAGCATACTAGTTGGGGTGGATATGACCAAGTCGAAAGGCAACGACTTTGTGTGCAATTTCATTCGGATCACACACTCAATAGATACAGTGGAGTGTGTCGCTCCCGAATCAAACAACACTAAAAGAGGAATACCTGCCACCATACATTAACTTGCATCAGACCATCCACATCTGATTCCTCTGCACCACTCATGGTAAACACTCTGTCAGTGGATCGAGGTCGTTCAGCCCTCACCACATTCATACTCTGTCGTAACTTAGGAAAATACCTCTTGATATGCCCAACCTCCTTGCAGTGAAAGCATCTAAGTGTTGTTCTGGGGCACAAATCACCGACCTGAGCTCGGCCACATTTGCTGCACAAGGACGGAGAGTTTAACTGTGACCCTCCCACATTGGCATGAGTCATCGGCCCATGCAAAGTATATCCCCGACTACCAGTGGATGGAGATTAAGGCTTCCGTTCATCTTGAAACACCTTACCTTTGCCCTTCCCATGCATAAGGTTCCTTTGAGGCCCAAAATTCTTGGGAGGAATTGACTTGGGTGTCGCCACCTCATCCGCCTTCATGTCATCCTAATACATCCCACACTTGTTGACCAATGATTTCCTGATGTCCAAACATCATTTTGAACTTGGGTTTCTAATCCGATTCAAACTTGGAGCACTTGGACCTTCCATCCACCTCCAATTCAGAGTAGGGACAAAATTGGGCCAATTCTTCAAACTTGGCCGCATAATCTCCCACCGACATGTGACCCTCCTCCAACCTCAAAAACTCCATTTCTTTCTTCCTCTTCAGATCAACAGGAAAGTATTTCTGAAGGAATTTCTCCTTGAATGTACCCCAGGTAATCACTTGTCTCTCCGCATCCATTTGGCGCCGAGTAAATTCCCACTAGTTTTCAGCCTCCTTCATAGCATAAAGGTGGCATATGCCAACTTCTGAACATCTAAAAAGCTCATGGCCCTGAAGATCCTCTCCAATCCTTGGACCCACTCAATGGTAGCATCAGGAGCGAATCCGCTGTGGCACTAACCGGGATTCCACCTGTAGAGTTCATCCAGACCTCGGTACTCTACCGGCCCGGGTGGGACCAGGGGTTGCGAACTCAGACTTGATGTTGTGTTCTGATTCAGAGCCTGCAAGTTCTCGTTCACATGTTGCAGTGCAGCTACCATCTGAGCCAATAGATCATTCGCAACATTCAGACCCGCACGTCTTCCTCTTCCAGCCATGTGTACCTATACTCTTTCACTTGTTAGTAAACCAAATTTTTAACCAGTCAGGGATCACATAATCACACAACAGCTAGTACCAACTAAGTAATTCAAGCACATAAAAATCACAAAGAAGCACGTAAGGCCATATCCAAGGCAGCAGAATTAACTATGCTCTGATAACCATATTTTAAGGACCCAATTTCTACCCTTGAAAATTTGTCATTTATTTTAATCCTGTATACTCAAATCCCCTGTGTAATATCATACATACATTTCTAAAAATCTTCAAATAATCCATTTCTTTAGTTATTTAATAACTGTAAACAATAAAATTCAATTTTATACCTTCACTACCCCTATTTGCAGAAAACATAATTCGCATATATATATATACATATATATATATATATATATATAATAGGGATCATCATATGTCAAGATGAAGGATTACAAAATTAATGTACGCATAGTTACAATCCAAGTCAACGAATATTCATTTAATACACAACAGTCCACAAAACAAGAAATCTTGATTATTAAAAACTTCTATAGCTTTCAAATCAAACATCCCTACCGCATCCGATTACCTGCAATGGGATTAACAATGACAAATACACAAAGAAAACACAAAGGAGTAAGTCGTTAACTGAATAAATGTCAATATATGTTAATCCACATTTTATTAGTATCAAGTAAACAATTTAGCATATTAGTACTTAAAACCATTTCAATAGTTATATATATCTTTGAAAATCATGCTACATAACTTGAGCCAAAGTTTGCTATATAGCTTGAGTCAAAGCTTGCTACATCACTAGAGACAAAGTTTGCTACATAGCTTGAGCCAAAGCTTGCTACATCACTTGAGCCAAAGTGTGCTACATAGATTGAGCCAAAGCTTGCTACATCACTTGAGTCAAAGCTTGCTACATAGCTTGAGCCTAGGCTTGCTACATAGCTTGAGCCTAGGCTTGCTACATCACTTGAGCCAAAGCTTGCTACATTACTTGAGCCAAAGTTTGCTACATTACTTGAGCCAAAGCTTGCTACTTCACTTGAGCCAAAGCTTGCTACATTACTTGAACCAAAGTTTGCTACATTACTTGACCCAAAGTATGCCACATTACTTGACCCAAAGTTTGCTACATTACTTGAGCCAAAGTTTGCTACATTATTTGAGCCAAAGTCACTACACCTCTCGTGGGTAGCTAAAAATATGTTTTCTTTCCATTGATTCACAATCAATTTATAACCAGAAAATCCACACATTTTCTTATACAATATATAAGTTAAACACTTATCCTTACCTTGGCGAGTGTTGGGTTTGGTCCTTGGTAACTTTACAAGTTCCTCGGACACCGCCTCCAACCTTAGGATCTTTCCTCATCCCCACCAAACACAACAAAAGTCAGTAATTTATTCATAATATTATACACACAATTCATAATACATTCACAATACATATGATATTCACCTATTTCCAATGTTTCCAAAACTACTTTTATTAGAAGTTTCCAACATTAAAACATACATATTCATCTTCTATTTTGCATCAGAACACCTACTCATCTTCTCCATCTACCATTTTACCTATTTTCCTCTTTTACCACATTTTCATTTTGGAGGTTTTGGGGTTTTCATGAATCAACCCACAAACCCTTTCCATTCTTCGAATATCAACTCTAAACCAAGAGTTTTCAAGAGAGAAACTAAATAAAACGAACCACAACTCCAAATGAAGAGTTTCCATGGTTTCTCACATTTTGAGAAGAGATCCCATACACCCAAAAACAAGTTTGAAAGGGAGAATGAGAGTTAGAATCAAGAGATTTACCTCTTCTCAAGGTTCTAGATGATTCCCACGAGTCCTTGCTCTCAAAATCACCTCCTTCTCTCTTTTCTCTCAAGTTCTAACCCTAAAAGTGTTTGAGGGTTTCTATGTTAAAGTGAAATCGTCGGGTTCTCGCTCAAGCTAGTCTTTTCTCGCTCAAGCGAGCAAATCCCGCCAATTTTAAAAACTCAACACTGACGCTCTCGCTCAAGCGAGGGATTGTTGCTCAAGCGAGGATTCTCCAGTGTCAACACCTTCTCCCTCGCCTAGGATAGCCAAATCTCCACATGCGAGAATCCTAGGAAATCTTGGGACCAGGTATTGGGCCTCTCGCTTGGGCGAGGCCCTCTCGCTCATGCGAGAAACACCCAATATACCCTATATTCCCAAAATTTTCACTTCACTTAGGAAAATAAAATTAGGGTGTTACAATCCTCCCCATCTTATAGGAATTTACGTCCCCGAAAATCAAACGTACCTCGATTCAAATTAATGTGGGTAATCTCATATCACACTTCACTTCCCAAGTAGCGTCTCCTTCATCTACTTGGCTGCACAATACCTTCACCAAGGCAATCTCTTTGCCTCTGAATCATTTGATACTGGTATCCATGATTCTCACTAGCAATGTCGTAAAGGTCAAGTTGTCCTTCAACTCTATCTGATCAGAATCGACCACGTGAGATGGATCCCCAACAATGTGAAGGTTTGACAACAATGTAGGTTAAGCAATCCAATATGCTACCGGTCCAACCCTCTTCAATATCTGATATGGTCCAATGAATCTCGGTGTAAGCTTACGGGATTTCAACACTCTACCTATCCCAATAGTCGAAACTACTGTCTTAAATACATGATCTCCCTCATTAAACTCTAGAGGTTTCCGTCTCTTATCATAATAGCTTTTCTGTCGACTTTGTGCTATTGTCATATTCTCCCGGATCTTCTTGATATTTTCTGTTGTTTGTCGAGCCAACTCGAGTCCCAATACAAAGTTCTCCCTAGTTTCAAACCAACTCATGGGAGTCCTACATTTCCTCCCATACAAAGCTTCGTAAGGGGCCATCTCGATACTAGTATGGAAACTGTTGTTGTAGGTGAACTCAATTAGTTCCCAAAGCGGACTGCAAACTGGTCCATAAGTTTAAAGTGAAACAGGGGTCCTTATCCGACACAATGCTTAATGGTATCCCATGCAAGCAAACGATTTTCTTTATATACAACTCAGCTAATCGCTCCAGGGAATACTTCATGTTCATCGGCAAGGAATGTGCAGACTTCGTCAAATGGTCTACTATTACCCATATCGAGTTGTACCCTCTTTGAGTCTTCGGGAAATCCGATACAAAATTCATGGAGATACTATCCCACTTCCAAACGGGAATCTCTAGTGACTATAACTGTCCCGCTAGCCTCTGATGTTACATCTTGGCTTTCTGACAGATGAGACAACTCGAGACATACAAAGCCACATCCTTTTTCAACCCCGAACACCAAAACAGCTATTTCAGATCTTGGTACATTTTTGTGGTCACCGGGTGGAAACTCATTTTACTCTTGTGTGACTCCTCCATGATACTCTTTCACAATTCCACATCATGAGGCACATACACCCTTCCCTTATATCGCAATATTCCACTAGAATCCGACCCAAAACCAATTTCCTTTCCCTTAGCCATCATATCTCGTTTGACCTTAATTTCTATATCCTTAACTTGCATATTTATGATTTGGTCAAACAACTTATTGGTGACCTTGAGCATTCCCAAAATCATTCTATGGGGTCTAACTTGAATTGCCAAGTTCATATCCCTAAACTCCGCAATTAGTTTCTCTTCATGAACCATCAAAGCCGACATATGTAAGGACTTCCCACTTAAAGCATCGGCTACCACATTGGGCTTTCCCAGATGATACTGCAATCCAAAATCATAATCCTTAAGGAACTCCATCCACCTCCTCTGTCTCATGTTCAGTTCCTTTTGATCAAATAGATATTTCAAACTCTTGTGGTCGCTGTACACCTCAAATCTTACACCATAAAGATGGTGTCTCCAAATTTTCAATGCAAACACCACGCTGCTAGTTCCAAGTCATGTGTAGGGTAGTTTTGCTCATGCGTTCTCAACTCTCGGGAAGCATAGGGAACAAACTTCCCTTCCGGCATCAAAACACAACCCAAACCTTGCTTGGAAGCATCACAATAATACCTGAAGTCTCGGTCAGTACAAGGAAGAACCAATGTTGGTGCTATAGTATACCTCCGCTTCAACTCTTGAAAACATTCTTCACAATGGATCGTCCACACGTATGGTTGCCCTTCTCTGGTTAGTTTGGTTAGGGGTAATGGCAACTTGGAAAACCCCTGTGAGAACTTCCAGTAATAACCAGCCAAACCCAGAAAACTCCTAATCTCTGTAACTGACTTGGGTACCTCCCATTCCATCACTGCCTCGACCTTAGAAGGGTCTACTGCCACTTCTTCCCAGGATATCACATGTCCAAGGAAGTTCACTAATTCCAACCAGAAATCACATTTTGACTACTTCATATACAACCAATTCTTACTCAGAAGATCTAGAACAATTCTCAGGTGTTTCACATGCTCTTCTCGGCTCTTGGAGTAAACCAGAATGTCATCAATAAATACCAATACAAATGAATCCAAATACGGATGGAAAATTCGATTCATGTAGTGGTAAATATTGCTGGAGCATTCGTCACCCCAAAAGGCATCACCAAATACTCAAATTGTCAATACCTCGTTCTGAAAGCAATCTTAGGAATATCTTCTGACTTAACTCGAAGTTGTTGATAACCCGATCTGAGGTCAATCTTAGAGAATACAACTGCTCCTTTTAACTGATCCATCAAATCATCAATTCTAGGCAATGGATACTTGTTCTTGATAGTGACCTTGTTCAACTGTCTGTAATCAGTGCACAACCTTATACTCCCATCCTTCTTTTTAACCAACAGAACCAATGCATCCCACAGTGAGACACTAGGACGAATGAATTTCTTTGCCAACAAATACTCAACCTACTTTTTCAACTCAGCCAGTTCTAATGGTGCCATCCTATAAGGAGCTATAGAGATGGGACCCCTTCCAGGTAACAAGTCAATGGCGAATTCAACTTCTCTGACTGGGGGTAATTCCGGAATATCACCAGGAAATACCTAAGGGAACTCGCAGACTATCAGAATATTATCAATGTTGGGTTTCTCAAAACCCTCAAGTAATGCCAATAGTACAAACATTGATCCCCCTTCCCTAAGGGAAGTCCTGACTCCCTTAGTCGATACTAGCTCCATATAACTAACCTGGTCAGAAATCTCACACAGATCTCCAAAGACCACAGTTTTATCAGCACAATTAAGCATAACATGATTTGCTGACAACCAGTCCATTCCCAGATTTAAATCTAACTGGGACAGCGGTAAGAAGATTAAATCTACAATAAAAGTTCTACCATTTACCACTACTGGACACTGGGACACGAACGTCGATACCACCAACGGCACACTAGTTCGGGTGGATACGACCAAGTCGAAAGGCAATGACTCCATGTGCAATTTCAATAGATACAAAGGAGTGTGTTGCTCCCGAATCAAACAACACTAAAAGAGGAATACCTGCCACCATACATTTACCTTGGATCAGACCATCCACATTTGATGCCTCTGCGCCACTCATGGTAAAAACTCTGCAGGTGGATAAAGGTCGTTCAGCCCTCACCACATTCATACTCTACCGTAACTTAGGACAATACCTCCTGATATGCCCAGCCTCCTTGTAGTGAAAGAAATTAAGGATGGAGAGTTTAATTGTAACCCTCATGCATTGGCATGAGTCCTCGACCCATGCGAAGTATATCTCCGACTACCAGTGGGTGGAGAGTAAGGCTTCCGTTCTTCCTGAAATACCTTACCTTTGGCCTTCCCATGCATAAGGTTCCTTTGAGGCCCAAAATTCTTGGGAGGAATTGACTTGGGTGTCGCCACCTCATCCGCCTTCATGTCATCCTCATACATCCTAAACTTGTTGACCAATGTAGGGAAGTCAGAGATTTCGTGATGTCCAAACATCGTTTTCAACTTGGGCTTCAAACCCGATTCTTCAAACTTGGCCGCATAATCTCCCACCGACATGTTACTCTGCTCCAACCTCCAAAACTCCATTTCTATCTTCCTCTCTAGATCAGCAGGAAAGTATTTCTAAAGGAATTTCTCCTTGAATGTACCCCAGGTAATCCCATGTCTCTCCGCTTCCGTTTGGCGCCGAGTAAATTCCCACCAGTTCTCAGCCTCCTTCCCTAGCATATAGGTGGCATATGCCAACTTCTGAACATCCGAAAAGCTCATGACCCTGAAGATCCTCTCCAATCCTTGGACCCACTCAATGGCAGAATCCGAAGCGAATTCACCATTGAACTGACTGGGATTCCTCTTGCAGAATTCATCCAGACCTCGGTACTCTACCGGCCCGGGTGGGACCAGGGGTTGCGAACTCGGACTTGGTGTTGTGTTCTGATTCAGAGCTTGCAAGTTCTCGTTAACATGTTGCAGTGCAGCTACCATCTGAGCCAACAGATCATTCGGAACATTCTGACTCGCTCCTCTTCCTTTTCCAGCCACGTGTACCTGTACTCTTTCACTTGTTAGTAAACCAAATTTGTAACCGTCGGGGATCACATAATATCACAACAGCTAGTACCAACTAAGTAATTCAAGCACATAAAAATCACAAAGAAGCACGTAAGGCATACCCTAGGCCGCATAATTAACTATGTTCTGATACCATATTGTAAAGACCCAATTTCTACCCTTGAAATTTTTTTATTTATTTTAATCCTATATACTCAAACCCCCCGTATTATATCATACATACATTTCTTAAAATCTTCAAATCATCCATTTCTTTAGTTATTTAATAACTCTAAACAATAAAATTCAGTTTTATACCTTGACTACCCATATTTGCAGAAAACATAATTCGCGTATATTTATATAATAGGGTTCATCATATGTCAAGACGAAGGGTTACAAAATTAATGTACCCATAGTTACAATCCAAGTCAACGAATATTCAGTTAATACACAACAGTCCACAAAACAAGAAATCTAGATTATTAAAAACTTCTATAGCTTTCAAATCAAGCATCACAACCGCATCCGCTTACCTGCAATGAGATTAACATTGACAAATACACAAAGAAAAGACAAAGGAGTAAGTCGTTAACTCAATAAATGTCAATTATTTTAATCCACATTTTATTAGTATCAAGTAAACAATTTAGCATGATAATACTTAAAACCATTTCAGCAGTTATATATATCTTGAAAATCATGTTACATAACTTGAGCCAAAGTTTGCTACATAGCTTGAGCCAAAGCTTGCTACATCACTTGAGCCAAAGCTTGCTACAAAGCTTGATCCAAAGCTTGCTACATCACTTGAGCCAAAGCTTGCTACATTACTTGAGCCAAAGTTTGCTACATTACTTGACCCAAAGCTTGCTACATCACTTGTGCCAAAGCTTGCTACATTACTTGGGCCAATGTTTGCTACATTACTTGAGCCAAAGTTTTCTACATTACTTGAGCCAAAGTTTGCTACATTACTTGAGCCAAAGTCGCTACACCTCTCGAGGGTAGCTAAAAATATGTTTTCTTTCCATTGATTCAGAATCAATTTATAACCTGAAAATCCACACATTTTCTTATACAATGTACAAGTTAAAGATTTATCCTTACCTTGGTGAGTGTTGGGTTTGGTCCTTGGTAACTTTACAAGTTCCTCCGACACCGCCTCCAACCTTAGGATCCTTCCTCATCCCCACCAAACACAACAAAAGTCAGTAATTTATTCATAATAATATACACACAATTCATATTACATTCACAACATATATGATATTCACTTATTTCCAATAGTTCCAAAACTACTTTCATTATAATTTTCCAACTCTATAACATACATATTCATCTTCTATTTTGCATTAGAACACATACTCATATTCCCCATCTACCATTTTACCTATTTTCTTCTTTTACCACATTTTCATTTTGGGGGTTTTGGGGTTTTCATGAATCAACCCACAAACCCTTTCCATTCTTCGAATACCAACTCTAAACCAAGAGTTTTCAAGAGAGAAACTAAATAAAACGAACCACAACTCCAAATGAAGAGTTTCCATGGTTTCTCACATTTTGAGAAGAGATCCCATATACCCAAAACCAAGTTTGAAAGGGAGAAGGAGAGTTAGAATCAAGAGATTTACCTCTTCTCAAGATTCTAGATGATTCCCACGAGTCCTTGCTCTCAAAATCACCTACTTCTCTCTTCTCTCTCAAGTTCTAACCCTAAAAGTGTTTGAGAGTTTCTCTTTTAAAGTGAAATCGTCGGGTTCTCGCTCAAGCGAGCCTTTTCTCGCTCAAGCGAGGATCCTCCAGTGTCAACACCCTCTCCCTCACCCCAGGCGAGAATCCCAGGAAATCCTGGGAGCAGATACTGGGCCTCTCGCTTGTGCGAGGCCCTCTCGCTCAAGTGAGAAACACCTAGTATACCCTAGATTCCCATAATTTTCACTTCACTTAGGAAAATAAAATTAGGATATTACACACTCATTTTAGAGCTGTTAAAAGTGTGACTTTTAACAACACCATTTTGCATAATTTGTTGATCCTATGAGTGTTGGTTCATATAGCTATGGGTGAAATTTTGGCTTGATATTTTTTTTCCACGCTGATTTCATCCCACATTGAACACCGGAAAAGGCAGAATCACTTTCCAAGCTGTAGTTTGTGAGATGCACCTAGGGAGTAAATTGTAAATATGTGAAATTCTATTTTTAGTATAACTTTGGATCTGTATATAAAAATTGGACATATGAGATTTTCCTTAGCGGTAGATTTTCATGTTCTATCAATTGGACATATCAACAATGCTTGCTTAAAAGAGCGTTGGTGAATGATACCTTTAACAACACTCATTTAAGCGTAGTTAACTGTGTGACTTTTAACAACGCTCATTCTAACGATCATTGTAGGTATGTCACCTTTAAAATCACTCATTAAGTAAAGCACTATTGAATATATTCAAAACAACAACACTAGGTTAAAAGAGATTTGTTGAATGTTAACTTTAACAACACTCATTTAAGAGCTATTAAATGAGTGACTTTTAAAAGCCTCATTTTGCATATTTTGTTGATCCTCCGAGTGTTGGTTGATATAACTGTGGGTGGAAGTATTGAATGATATTTGTTTCCACACTTCCTTTATCCCACATTGATAATCGGAAAAAGAAGATGTGCTTTGTTGAATTTCACCTTAAACAACACTCACTTAAGCGCACTTAAATGTGTGACTTTTAACTGCGCTTATTGTATTTAGTGTTGTTGATATGTCAGATTTGACAACACTGATTTATGAAAGCACTATTGAATATATTCAAAACAACAACGCTTGGTTATAAGATCTTTGTTGTATGTCAACTTTAACAACTCTCATTTACGAGCTGTTAAAAGTGTGACTTTTAATAGTGTCATTTTGCATAGCTTGTTGATTCTTTGAGTGTTGAATCATATAGTTGTCGTTGAAATTTTTGCATGAAATTTTCTCTCCACACTTCTTTCATCCGACATTCAATACCGGAAAAAGCAGAATCACTTTCCAAGATGTTGTTTATGAGATGCAACTAGGCAATGAATAGTAAATAGGATAAATTCTATTTTTAGTATAACTTTGGATCCGTATATCAGAATTGGACATATAATATATGCATTTAAGGAATAATTTTTGGTTCTATCCATTGGACATATAAACAGTGCTTGCTCGAAAGAGTGTTGTTGAATATCACCATTAACCACACTCATTTAAGCGTAGTTAAATGTGTGGCATTTAACAGTGCTCAATGTAATGAGCGTTATTGATATGTCACCATTAACATCACTCATTTAAGATTTCGTTGTTATATATATTCATGAAAACAACGCTTGGTTAAAAGTGTTTTCTTTAATGTCATCTTTAACAACACTCATTTAAGAGCTAATAAAAGTGTGACTTTTAACAATGTCGTTTTGCATAATTTGTTGATTCTTTGAGTGTTGGTTCATATAGTTGTGTGTAGAATTTTTGCTTGAAATTTTGATTCCACACTTCTTTCATCCCACATTGCATAATCTCCTTTGAAGCTGTAGTTTGTGACATGCACGTAGGCAGTGAATAGTAAATAGGTGAAATTCTATTTTTAGTACAACATTGGAAATGTTAATCAGAATTAGACATATTATATATGCATTTGGGGTAGAATTTTCTGTTCTATCAATCTGAAATATCAACACCGCATGCTTAAAAGAGAGTTGTTGAATGTCATCTTTAACAACACTCATTTAAGTGCAGATAAATGTGTGACTTTTAACAATGCTCATTGTAACGAGGGATGTTGATATGTCACCTTTAACATCACTCATTTAGGAAAGCTTTGTTGAATATATTCAAAACAACATCGCTTGGTTTGAAGAGATTTGTTGAATGTTAACTTTAACAACACTCATTTATGAGGTGTTAAATGTGTGACTTTTAACAGTGTCATTTTGCATAGTTTGTTGATTATGAGTTTGTTGGTTCATATATCTGTGGGTGGAATTTTTGAGTGAATCACTTTCCAAGCTCTAGCTTGTGAGATGCACCTAGGCATTGAATAGAAATTGACGAAATTATATTTTTAGTATAACTTTGGATCCGTATATTAGAACTGGATATATAGTATATGCATTTGGGGCATAATTGTTTGTTCTATCTATTGGACATATCAAAAGCGCTTGTTTAAAAGATAGTTGTTAAATGTCACTTTAAACAATAATCATTTAAGGGCAGTTAAAAGTCTGTATTTTAATATTGTTCATTGTAAGAGAGCTTTATTGAAAGTCAACTTTAACAACATTAATTTAAGAGCTGATAAATGTGTGACTTTTACAAACACCATTTTGCATAGTTTTTTGATACTATGACTATTGGTTCATATAGCTATGGCTGAAATTTTTGCAAGAAATTTTGTTTCCACAATTCTTTCATCCCACATTGAACACCAGAAAAAGAAGAATCACTTTCGAAGCTGTAGTTTGTGAGATACACTTAGTCAATGAGTAATAAATAGGCGAAATACTATTTTTAGTATAACTTTGGATCAGTATATCAGAATTGGACATATAAATATGCTTTTTGGATTGAAAATGTCATTGGCTGCTTTGTTTCGAAAATGTCCTTGGCTGCACATTGTAATTAGTGTTGTTTATATGTCACCTTTAATAGAACTCATTTAAGAAACCGCGGTTGAATATATTCAAAACGACAACTGTACATTAAAAAAGTTTTGTTGAATGTCAACTTTTACAACACTCATTTAAGAGCTATTAAATGTGTGACTTTTAACAGCGTCATTTTGCAGAGTTTTTTTGAATCTGTGAGTGTTTGTTCATATAGCTGCGGGTGGAATTTTAGCATGAAATTATGTATCCACTCTTCTTTCATCTCTCATTGAACACCAGAAAAAGCATAATCATTTTCCAAACTGTAGTTTGTGAGATGCACCTAGTCGGTGAATAGTAAATAGGCGAAATTCAATTTTTACTATAACTTTGTATCAATATATAGAATTGGACATATAATATATGCATTTGAGATAGAATATTATGTTTTACCCATTGGACATATCAACAAAGCTTGATTTAAAGAGCGTTGTTGATGTCACCCTGAACAACACTCATTTAAGCGCAATTAATTGTGTGACTTTTAAGAGCGTTGATTGTAATGAGCGTTGTTGATATGTCATTTTTAAGTGAAATCATTTAAGAAAATGTTTTTGAATATATTCAAAACAACAAGGCTTTGTTAAAGAGCTTTGTTGAGTGTCAATTTTAACAAAACTCATTAAAGAGCTGCTAAAAGTGTGACTTTTAATAGCGTCATTTTACATATTTTGTTGATTCTGTGAGTGTCGGTTCATATTGATGTGGATGGAATATTTGCATGAAATTTTATTTTCACACTTCTTCGATCACAAATTGAACACCATAAACAGCAGAATCACTTTTCACGCTGTAGTTTGTGACATGCACCTAGGCAGTGAATGGAAAAAAGGCGAAAATTTATTTTTAGTATAACATTGGATCGATATATCAGAATTGGAGTTATAATATATGTATTTGGGTAGATTATTTTTTCTATCCATTCGATATATCAATAGAGCTAGCTTAAAAGAGAATTGTTGAGTTTAACATTTAAAAACACTCATTTAAGCACAGTTAAATGTGTGACTTTTAACAGCGCTCATTATAATGAGTGATATTGATATGTCACCTTTAACAACACTCATTAAAGAAAGCTTTGTTTAATATATTAAATGCAACATCACTTCGTTAATAGAGCTTTTTTGAATGTCAACTTTAACAAAACTTATTTAATATCTGTTAAATGTGTGACTTAGTTGTGGTTGGAATTTTAGCATGAAATTTTGTTTCCACACTTCTTTAATCCCACATTGAACACACGAAAAAACATAATCACTTTCCATGATGTAGTTTGTGAGATGCACCGAGGTAGTGAATAGCAAATGTATGAAATTCTATTTTTAGTATAAATTTGGATCGATATATTAGAATTGGACATATAATCTATGCATTTGGGGTAGAATATTCTTTTATATCCATTGGAAATATCAACATAGCTTGCTTAAAAGATCATTGTTGAGTGTAACCTTTAACAACACTCATTTAAGAGAAATTAAATATGTGACTTTTAATTGTGCTCTTTGTAATGAGCGTTGTAGATATGCCACATTTAACAACACTCATTTACGAAAGAGTTATTGAATACATTAAAAAAAACAACGCTTGGTTAAAAGAGCTTTGTTGAATTTAAAATTTACCTACACTCATTTAAGAGTTGTTAAATGTGTGACTTTTAACAGCGTCATTTTGCATAGTTGGTTGATTCTGTGAGTGTTGGTTCATATACAATATGTCATATATGTAAATCAACAGCGAGCAATTTCAGGGATAAAACAACACTTACGGGCTGTCTATGTGAGTGAAGTAGTAGATGGTATGTTTTCACAACGCTTATGCGAGCACTGTTGTATGTCATATATACAACAGCGCCACCTCCAACAAGCGTTGTTATATATGTACATGAATTTTAACAGCTCTCATCTCGAGCGTTGTTAATATGTCACCCTTAACAGCACTCATTTAACCGCACTGATATTAAATAAAACAAGATCTCTTTCAGACATTTTATCAAACACATAAGAAACAACAATATAATAGGAATGAAATCAAATTATTGCGTGAACATGTCTATGTTAACCAAATGCAGTAATGAAAAGGACGAATGTGACGAAGATATAGAGGACAAATCTATGATTTTCTACTCTCCCTTAACCGAAGAAATTAGAGGACATAAAGATACGGTCAAATTCAATATAATAAGAATGAAATAAAAAATTACATATAAAATATGGATGAAAAATAATAACCAAATACAAGAATTACATACCGAGATTGCAAATTTGGTAAATCAACAACAACTTCACGTAGATTTAACCTTGTCATTTCCTGTATTATAAAATAAGAAGTTAACGTGGATGTAAATCAAGAAGAAAAAGTGAATCAAAGAGAATGATTCACCTTATGCTCGAATAGAGAAAACGTGAGCTAATAACTTGCTTGAAGAGATAAACTAAGAGAAGAAGAGTAAGAGCTGAATGATATGTGTATTATTGTGTGAGGTTTTGTTTTTAAATCTGCAAAGATTCACGTCTACTAAAACAAAAATATATGACTTTTAACAACGCTCTCTAAACATACGCTGTTAAATGTGTGACTTTTCATCTACTCTAACATTATCAAAACACATTGACTATAAAACTTGTAAATTAAAAAAAAAGAAATAGTAAAAAAATGTTTTTTATTTTTATTTCAGGGTGCACCTTTATAATGTAGTGAGAAAATTTGGATAGAATGAATTTTTCTACCCCAAATACATATATAATATGTCCAATTTTGATTAGTTATTCAAAAGTTATGTCAAAAATAGTGATATATCATCTTTAACAGCGCTCGTTCAAATAAGCGTGGTTAAAGGTGTCATATCAGCAGCACATTCGTAAATAAGTGTTGTTAAAGGTGTCATATCAATATCACTTGTGTAAATAAGCGTTGTTAAAGATGTCATATCAACCGCGCTTGGGTAAATAAGCGATGTTAAAGGTGTTGTGTCACTATTTTTTATATAACTTTTGAACCACTAATCAGAACTGGAGATATTATATATGCATTTGGGGTAGAAAAATTCATTCTATCCAAATTTTCTCACTACATTAGAAAGGTGTACTCTGAAATTAAAAAAGAAAGAACATTTTCTACAATTTTTTTATTTTACAAGTAGCAATATCACATATTGTAGTAAGTGTTGTATAAGATAACAAATCAACATCGAATATTGAAGAATGTGCTGTAGAAGATATCTCATCAACAGCGTAAACAAAAACAGGCACTGTTAAATATATTCCTATTAACTGCGCAACGAAAAAGAGCACTGTTAAAGAGCGTTGTTAAAGAGTTCACATTCGCGGTTGCGCTACTGATGTTATATCTGCTAATCAATGTTAACAACGATTTCTTAAAGATGCGCTGTCTATTTTCCCCCGCCTTGAATTTAACAACATTATTCTAAGATGCGTTGTTGAATAACCGCTATTAAATACATTTTCTAGCATAGTGATAGGTGTGGGTGTAATTTTTGCATGAAATATTGTTTCCATACTTCTTTCATCCCACATTGAACACAAAAAAATCTGAACCACTATCCATGCTTTATTTTGTGAGATGCACCTAGGCATTTAATAGTAAATTCGCGAAATTCTATTTTTAGTATAACTTTGGATCAGTATATAAGAATTGGTCATATAATATATGAATTTGGAGTAGAATTTCTTGTTCTATCCATTGGACATATAAATAGCAATTGCTTTAAAGAGCATTGTTGAATATCAACTTTAACAACACTCATTTAAGAGTAGTTAAATGAGTGACTTTTAACTGCGCTCGTTGTAATTAGCATTGTTGATATGTTACCTTTAACATCGCTAATTTAAGAAAGCACTGTTGAATTTATTTAAAACAACAATGATTGGTTAAAAGTGCTTTGTTGAATGACAAATTTAACAACACTCGTTAAAGAATTGTTAACCGTGTGACTTTTAACAACGCCATTTTGAATAGTTTGTTGATTTTGTGAGTGTTGGTTCATATAGCTATGCGTGTATTTTCCACATTAAATTTTGTTTCAACACTTCTTTCATCCCAAATTGAACACCATAAAAAGAATAATCAGTTTCCAAGATGTAGTTTGTGAGATGCACCTAGTCAGTGAATAGTAAATATGTCAAATTCTATTTTTAGTATAACTTTGGATCGATATATCATAATTGGAAATATAATATATGCATTTGGGGTAGAATTTTTTGTTCTATCCATTGGATATATCAACAAAGCTTGCTTGAAAGGTCATAGTTTAATGTAACCTTTAACAACACTCATTAACCGTAGTGAAATGTGTGACTTTTAAAAGCGCTCATTGTAACGAGCGTTGTTGATATGTCACATTTAAAAACACTCATTTAAGAAAGAGTTGTGGAATATATTCATAACAACAACACTTGGTTAAAAGATCTTTATTGAATGCTAACTTTAACAACACTCATTTAAGAGTTGTAAAATGTGTGACTTTTAACAGCGTCATTTTGCATAGTTTGTTGATTCTATTAGCCTTCATATTGTTGTGCGTGAAATTTTTGAATGACATTTTGTTTCCAAACATATTTCATCCCATATTGAACACCAGAAAATTAGAATTTCTTTCCAAACTTTAGTTTGTTAGATGCACCTAGTCATTTAGTAGTAAATAGGCGAAATTCAATTTTTAGTATAACTTTGAATCCATATATCAGAATTGGACATATAATATATGCATTTGGGGTAGAATTTTCTGTTCTATCCATTGGACATATCAAAAGCACTTCCTTTAAAGAGAATTGTTGAAAGTCACCTTCAAAAATACTCATTTAAGAGTTGTTAAAAGAGTAACTTTTAATTGCGCTCATTGTAATGAGATTTGTTGATATATCACCTTTAACAATGCTCATTTAAGAAAGCACTGTTGAATATATTCAAAACAACAACGCTTGGTGTAACGTCTAGATTTTGTACTCGAAGAAAATTAAAAACTTTATTCAGAAAAATGAAGTAGATGATATCGATAGATATTACTTAACTAATTTAGGAAATCTGAGTGGATTCAAATAGTAGTTAAGTTTCATAATTCAAAATGCGGAAATATTCAAGTGTATCTTTACAACAAAACATGCCATTTCACTCAACTTCAAATCCATAATCTATACAATTATCCCTTTTACAAATTAATCACGTATTATAGTCATTAAGTTAGTCTCATTGCATATTTAGAAGGAGGTCATATATACAACAGGAATTACTCTAACATATTTCTCATATAACATGCCTTAAACAAATACAATTCTTAACACATAAATCAATTGCTCTAATCTGTACTTCCGTCAGTGGATATCCAGGGCGTAACATCAACAACCTGAACTCATATAGATAACATAGACAAAGAAAAGACAGAAAGGAGTAAGAACTAACTACAGCGATCACAACGTGGAATTACATGGAGTAATAACATTAAAGTGATACAACCCATACAACAACTAAAATCAACTATATCAAACATATACAAATGATGCACACAATCAATATCTTATACCATCTTCAATTAGTATATCTATCATATCTTACTTATGCAATTCAACCCAATCCAATCTTCATCAAAATCCCAATACCATAGTCAATCACAGTACACAATGGCAACTCCATACCCGAAGGCAATACAATACCAAATAGTGGAAGTCAAGATTTTTCTACACCACATAGGGTCAAGATTGCTATACCACATAGGGTAACCAAGATTATTCTACACCACATAGGGTCAAAATTGCTATACCACATAGGGTCAAGATTATTCTATACCACATAGGGTCAAGATTGATATACCACATAGGGTAGCTAAGATTATTCTACACCACCTAAGGTCAAGATTGATATACCACATAGGGTAGCCAAGATTATTCTACACCACATAGGATCAAGATTGCTATACCATGTAACACCCTAAATTTTAAGTCTTTAAAATTATAGTATCAGTCCCGGGATCCTCGCTTGAGCGAGAGATTCTCGCTTAGGCGAGAGAGGTTCACCTGGAGGGTGAAATCCTGGGCTATACTGGAGGATTCTCGCCTGAGCGAGAGTGGTCTCGCCTGGGCGAGAAATGGCATTTTGGGACTGTTGAGACTGTGAGATTCTCGCTTGAGCGAGAATCCCTCGCTTGAGCGAGAGGGTCAGATCTGAGTTTTTAAAATGGGCGAGATTTTCTCGCTTGAGCTAGAATAAGCTCGCTTAAGCGAGAACTCGACAAGAGCATTAAATGAGAGAAACCCCAAATACACTTTTAGGTTAAGAATTGAAGAGAGATGGGAGAAGAGAGCATTCCCAAGATCTAGGAGCTTTGATTCTCGTTCAAAAGCTTGAGAAGAGGTAAAACTCTCTATTCTAACTCCCTTCTCTTGAAAACCCATTTTTGGTATTATGGATCTCTTCTCAAAGTGAGAGAAACCATGGAAACTCACCCTTTTGAGTTATGGTTCATTTTATATGATTTTATCTTGTAATCTCTTGGTATAAAGTTAGTATTTCAAGAAAGGAGAGGGTGTGTGGGGTTAGTCATGAAAACCCCAAAACCCTAAAGAGAAAATGTGGTAAAAATGGAAAATGGTTAAAATGCTAGAGGTAGAAGATGAGTTTATTTTCTAATGTTGAAAATATGATGAATATCTTGTATGGTTAAATAATGCAATATAAGTTGTTTATGTGATATTTGGTATAAATGACTAACCTTGTGTTATATGGTGGGATGAGGAAAGATCCTAAAGTTGGAGGCGGTGTCGGTGGAACTTGAGGAGTTGCCAAGAACCCAAACACAACACTCACCGAGGTATGGATAAGTCTTTAACTTATGCACTGTGATAGAAAATGTGTGGATTTTCTGATATGGATGATGAAATGAAGCGTAAATCACTTAGTTGTTATAAACATATATGGGTATGTTTGTAACAATGAGGAGTGGATTTACCGTTTATGTATTGGTGGAGTACCAATGGAAATAATACTCGGAATAATGCAATGAAGCGTAAATCCCTTAGTTGTTATAAACATATATGGGATGTTTGTAACAACTAGGAGTGGCTTTACCATTTATGTATTGGTGGAGTGCAATGGAAATAAAACTCGGGGTAATAAAATGATTTGTAAATCACTTTGTAGTTATAAGCATATATGTATATGTTTGTAATGATGTCGGGTGTATTTACTGTTTTTGTATTGGTGGAGTGCCAATGAAAATAAAACTCGGAAAAATGTATTGGTGTAGTGCCAATGGAAATAAAACTCGTTTTTAGCCGACCATGATTGGTTAGCGACTTTGGCTCAAGTAATGTAGCAAGATTTGGCTCAAGAGATGTAGCAAACTTTGGCTCAAGTAATGTAGCAAGCTTTAGCTCAAGCGATGTAGCAAACTTTGGCTCAAGTAATGTAGCAAGCTTTGGCTCAAGCAATGTAGCAAACTTTGGCTCAAGTAATGTAGCAAGCTTTGGCTCAAGCAATGTAGCAAACTTTGGCTCAAGTTATGTAGCATGGTTTTCAAAAGTATGAACGTTGAAATTGACTATTAAGTAAACTTGATTTTAAACCGTTTATTTAACCTTATTAAATGTGGATTAACTTACATTGATATTTGTTGAGTTAACGACTTATTCCCTTGTGTTTCTTGGTGTATTGTCAATGTTAATCCCATTGCAGGTAGGTGGAAGGAGTATGGGTGTTTTTGATTAGGAGCTTAGAGACTTTTATTTTGATGTCTCTTATCCATTCTTTTGTAACCTCGTTGGTTGTACTTGAACTAATTATTTTGTAATTATAAACCCGATTGTTTTACATGGCATTAATCCTGGAAACTAGTAACTCGGGATATATGTAGCTCTGGGTGTTTTGGAAACCCATAGCTAATCGTATGCGGCCGTTACTAAGTTACATTAATACGAATTATGTTTTTCTGCTATCTGATTTGGTATGTTACTTTCGGTTTATAGATTGGGTTTGAGAAGGGAAGCGAGATCTTTTAAATAAGTTCATTCACTCGGTAATTAAAATTATCGTTAAATGCATGAAATTGGATTAAATAAGGAAAAAATTTCAAGGGTAGAATTTGGGTCCTTACAATATGGTATCAGAGCATAGTTAATCCTGCGACTTAGGGTATGGTCTTACATGCTTCTTTGAAAACTTTATGTGTTCAGATTGTTGAATTGTGCAAATTGTTAAGTGGTTACGTGCACGGTTATTATACAAATTCGATTACTAACTAGTGAGTGAGTACAAGTACCCATGGCTGGAAGAGGGACAAGTCAAAATGTCCCGAATTATTTATTGGCGCAAATGGTGGCGGTATTGCAACAAGTCAATGAGAACTTGCACAATCTGAACCAGAACCCGACGCCAAGTCCGAGTTCACACCCACTAGTTCCACCTGGGCCAGCAGAATACCGAGGGCTGGATGAGTTCTGTAGGAGGAATCCCAGTCAGTTCCCTGGGGGATTTGCTCCTGAAGCTACCATCTAGTGGATCCAAGGGGTGGAGCGGATCTTCAGAGCCATGAACTGTATGGAGGCTCAGAAGTTGGCTTATGCCACCTACATGTTAGTGACAGAGGCCGAGAATTGGTGGGAGTTCACTCGATGCCAAATGGAGGCGGAGGGACAACTGATTTCCTGGGATACGTTTAAGGTGAAATTCCTCCATAAATATTTTCCTGCTGATTTGAGGAGGCAAAAAGAGATGAAGTTTCTAAGATTTGAGCAGGGTGACCTGTCGGTGGGAGCATATGCGGCCAAATTTGAAGAATTGGCCCAATTTTTCCCTTACTCAGAGTTGGAGGTGGACGAAAGGTCCAAGTGCTCGAAATTTGAATCGGGTTTCAAGCCCAAACTGAAGACGATGCTTAGGCATGAAGAGATCTCCGAATTTGCTACCCTGGTCAACAAGTTCAGAATGGTTGAAGATGACATGAAGGCGGATGAAGTGATGACGCCAAAACCACTTCCTCCCAAACACTCTAGACCTGAAAGGAATTTCTCGCATGAGAAAGGGAAGAGCAAGGTGTTTCTAGAGGAACGAAAACCTTACTCACATCCGACAGGTACCTGAGGTTACTCTTCGCATGGGCCGAGGGCTCATGCCAATGCCGAAGGATCACGATTGAACTCTCCTTCTATGTGCAGTAAATGTAGTTGAGCTCATGTTGGTGACTCGAGTCCCGGAATGACACTAACCTGTTTTCATTGCAAGGAGGTTGGGCATGTACGAAGACACTGTCCTAATATACTGCAGAGTGTGAATGCGGTGAGGGCTGAACGTCCTCGATCCACTGGCAGAGTGTTCACCATGAGTGGTGCAGAGGTATCGGGTGCAGATGGCCTGATAAAAGGTAATTGCATGGTGGCAGGTATTCCCCTTTTAGTGTTGTTTGATTCGGGAGCGACACACTCCTTTGTATCTATTGAATGTGTGGATAGACTGAATTTACAAACTGAGTCGTTGCCTTTCGACTTGGTCGTCTCCACCCCAACTGATGTGCCGGTGGTGGTGTCGACAGTGGTGTCTCGATGTCCGGTAGTGGTAAACGGTAAGACTTTTACCGTGGATTTAATCTGCTTACCGCTATCCCAGTTGGATCTAATTCTGGGGATGGACTGGTTGTCAGCGAATCATGTAATGCTTAATTGTGCCGATAAGACCGTTGTATTCGGGAATCTAGATGAGATTTCTGATGAGGTTAATGACATGAAACCGTTATCGGCAAAGGAAGTCAAGACTTCCTGTAAGGAGGGAGGAGCCGTGTTAATGTTGTTGGCATCCTTGCAGGGTATGGAGAAACCTAAGGTTCAGGATATTCCGATAATTCATGAGTTTCCTAAGGTATTTCCTGGTGACATTCCGGAGTTACCTCCAGTGAGAGAAGTGGAATTCTCTATTGATTTGGTACCAGGAACGGGATCCATCTCTATAGCTCCGTATAGGATGGCACCGTTAGAATTGGCCGAGTTGAAGAAGCAGGTCGAGGACTTATTGGCCAAGCGGTTTATTCGTCCTAGTGTCTCGCTGTGGGGTGCGCCTGTTTTGTTGGTTAAGAAGAAAGATGGTAGTATGTGATTGTGTACCGACTACAGAAAGTAGAAAAAGGTTACTATTAAGAATAAATATCTGTTACCTCGAATTGATGACTTGATGGATCAATTGAGGGGAGTGATGGTGTTTTCAAAAATTGACCTTCGGCCAGCTTACCACCAAATTCGTGTGAAGACGGAAGACTTTCCTAAAACTGTTTTTAGGACAAGGTATGAACATTTTGAATATTTGGTCATGCCTTTTGGTGTAACAAATGCCCCAGCAATATTTACCGACTACATGAATCGGATTTTTCATCTGTATTTGGATTCATTTGTAGTGGTATTTATTGATGACATTTTGGTTTACTCCAAAAGCCGAGAGGAGCATGCTGAGCACTTGAGGGTGGTGCTAGAACTTCTTAGTAAGAATCGGTTGTATGCAAAGCTGTCAAAATGTAATTTTTGGTTGGAATCGGAAACTTTCTTGAACATGTGATATCCAAGGAAGGAGTGGCAGTAGATCCTTCAAAGGTTGAAGTGGTTATGGAATGGGAGGTACCCAAGTCAGTCACTGAGATCAGGAGCTTTCTGGGTTTGTCTGGGTATTATCGGAAATTCATTGAAGGATTTTCGAAGTTGGCACTACCATTGACTAAGCTCACCCGGAAAGGAGAACCGTATGTGTGGACACTTCGTTGTGAAGAAAGCTCTCAGGAGTTGAAACGAAGGTTGACTACGGCACCAGTGTTGGTTCTTCCATGTACCGATAAGGATTTCAGTGTTTATTGTGATGCTTCCAAGTAAGGTTTGGGTTGTTTCCTGATGCAAGAAGGGAAAGTTATTGCCTATGCTTCTCGTCAGTTAAGAACGCACGAACAAAACTACCTTACTCATGATTTAGAATTGGCTGTAGTGGTCTTTGCTTTAAAAATCTGGAGACACCATCTCTATGGCGTGAGATTTGAGGTATACAGCGACCACAAGAGTTTGAAGTACCTATTTGATCAAAAGGAATTGAATATGAGATAGAGACGGTGGATGGAATTCCTTAAGGATTATGATTTTGGGCTGCAGTACCATCCGAGAAAGGCCAATGTGGTGGCCGATGATCTAAGTCGAAAATCCTTGCATATGTCGGAGTTGATGGTTCGAGAAGGGAAACTGATTAAAGAATTCAGGGATATGAACTTGGAAGTTCAGATAAAGCCTCAAAGTATGATTCTATGGATGGTTAAGGTCACAAATGAACTGTTTGATCAAATTTGGGTAATGCAAGTGGAGGATATTGAGCTAATGGCTAAACGGGATTTGATGCTAAGTGGTAAGGAAACTGATTTCGCATCGGACCTTAGTGGATTGTTGCGTTACAAGGGGAGAGTGTGTGTACCTCATGATGAGGAATTACGGAAGAGTATTTTGGAGGAGTCCCATAAGATTAAGATGAGTTTTCATCCGGGGACGACGAAAATGTACCAAGACTTGAAGAAGTTATTTTGGTGGTCTGGATTGAAGGAAGATGTGGCTTCGTATGTCTCGAGTTTTTTGGTATGTCAGAAAGCCAAGATTGAGCATCAGCGACCTGCGGGAGAGTTACAATCCCAAGAAATTCCCGTTTGGAAGTGGGACAGTATCTCCATGGATTATGTGTCTGGTTTTCCGAAGACTGAGAAAGGATATGACTCGATATGGGTAATAGTGGATCGTTTGACCAAGTCTTCTCATTTCTTGCCGATAAACATGAGGTACTCCCTGGAACGATTGGCGGAAATGTATATCCGAGAGGTGGTTCGGTTGCATGGGATACCGTCGAGCATTGTGTCGGATAGGGATCCCCGTTTCACTTCAAACGTTTGGACAAGTTTGCAATCCGCTTTGGGAACTAAGTTGAAACTAAGTTCAGCTTACCATCCACAGACGGACGGTCAATCAGAGAGGACAATACAGTCATTAGAGGACCTTTTGAGAGCTTTTGTCTTGGAACAACCAGGGAGTTGGGACTGTACGTTGCCCTTGATTGAATTTACCTACAACAATAGCTTCCATTCGAGTATTGGGATGGCACCCTATGAGGCCTTGTATGGTAGGAAGTTCCGAACTCCAGTGAGTTTGTTTGAGACTAGGGAGAACTTGATATTGGGGCCCGAGATGGTCCAAGAAATAACAGATAAGATCAAGAAAATCCGGGAGAACATGAAGATCGCCTAGAGTCGGCAGAAAATCAATTATGATAAGAGGCGGAAACCTCTCGAGTTTAACGAGGGAGATCATGTTTTCGTGAGAGTTGTTCCAACTACTGGCATCGGTAGGGTGTTGAAGTCTCGTAAGCTGACTCCTCGATTTATTGGGTTGTATCAGATATTGAAGAGAATTGGGCCGGTGGCATATCAGATTGCATTACCTCCACTATTGTCGAACCTCCACAATGTGTTTCATGTGTCTCAATTAAGGAAATATGTTGGGGATCCATCTCATGTGGTTGAGTCTGATCAGATAGAGTTGAAGGATAATTTGACTTTTTCGAAGTTGCCCGTGATGATCATGGATACCAGTGTCAAGAGATTGAGAGGCAAGGAGATTGCCTTGGTGAAGGTGTTGTGGAGTCAAGTGGACGAAGGAGACGCTACTTGGGAAGTTGAGCAAGAAGTGAGGGAGGATTACCCTCATTTGTTTGAATAGAGGTATGATTAATTTTCGGGGACGAAAATTCTTATAAGAGGGGGAGGATTTTAACACCCAAAATCTTAAGTCTTTAAAATTATAGTATCAATCCTGGGATCCTCGCTTGAGCGAGAGATTCTCGCTTGGGCGAGAGAGGTTCACCTGGAGGGTGAAATCCTGGGCTATAGTGGAGGATTCTCGCCTGAGCGAGAGTTGCCTCGCCTGGGGGAGAAATGGCATTTTGGGACTTTTGAGACTGTGAGATTCTTGCTTGAGCGAGAATCCCTCGCTTGAGCGAGAGGGTCAGATCTGAGTTTTTAAAATGGGCGGGATTTTCTCGCTTGAGCGAGAATAAGCTCGCTTAAGCGAGAACCTGACGAGAGCATTAAATGAGAGAAACCCCAAATACATTTTTAGGTTAAGAATTGAAGAGAGGTGGGAGAAGAGAGCATTCCCAAGGTCTAGGAGCTTTGATTCTCATTCAAGAGCTTGAGAAAAGGTAAAACTCTCTATTCTAACTCTCTTCTTCTCATGAAAACCCATTTTTGGTATTATGGATCTCTTCTCAAAGTGAGAGAAACCATGGAAACTCACCCTTTTGAATTATGGTTCATTTTATATGATTTTATCTTGTAATCTCTTGGTATAAAGTTAGTATTTCAAGAAAGGAGAGGGTGTGTGGGGTTAGTCATGAAAATCCCAAAACCTTAAAGAGAAAATGTGGTTAAAATGGAAACTGGTTAAAATGCTAGAGGTAGAAGATGAGTTTATTTTCTAATGTTGAAAATATGATGAATATCTTGTATGGTTAAATAATGCAATATAAGTTGTTTATTTGTTATATGGTGGGATGAGGAAAGATCCTAAAGTTGGAGGCGATGTCGGTGGAACTTGAGGAGTTGCCAAGAACCCAAACCCAACACTCACCGAGGTAAAGATAAGTCTTTAACTTATGCAATGTGATAGAAAATGTGTGGATTTTCCGATATGGATGATGAAATGAAGCGTAAATCACTTAGTTGTTTATAAACATATATGGGTATGTTTGTAACAACGAGGATTGGATTTACCGTTTATGTATTGGTGGAGTACCAATGGAAATAATACTCTGAATAATGCAATGAAGCGTAAATCACTTAGTTGTTATAAACATATATGGGTATGTTTGTAACAACGAGGAGTGGATTTACCATTTATGTATTGGTGGAGTGCCAATGGAAATAAAACTCGGGGTAATAAAATGATTCGTAAATCACTTTGTAGTTATAAGCATATATGTATATGTTTGTAATGATGTCAGGTATATTTACTGTTTTTGTATTGGTGGAGTGCCAATGAAAATAAAACTCGGAAAAATGTATTGGTGGAATGCCAATGGAAATAAAACTCGTTTTTAGCCGACCATGATTGGTTAGCGACTTTGGTTCAAGTAATGTAGCAAGCTTTGGCTCAAGCGATGTAGCAAACTTTGGCTCAAGTAATGTAGCAAGCTTTGGCTCAAGCAATCTAGCAAACTTTGGCTCAAGTAATGTAGCAAGCTTTGGCTCAAGCAATGTAGCAAACTTTGGCTCAAGTTATGTAGCATGGTTTTCAAAAGTATGAACGTTGAAATTGGCTTTTAAGTAAACTTGATTTTAAACCGTTTATTTAACCTTATTAAATGTGGATTAACTTACATTGATATTTGTTGAGTTAACGACTTATTCCCTTGTGTTTCTAGGTGTTTGTCAATGTTAATCCCATTGCAGGTAGGTGGAAGGAGTATGGGTGTTTTTGATTAGGAGCTTAGAGACTTTTATTTTGATGTCTCTTATCTATTCTTTTGTAACCTCGTTGGTTGTACTTGAACTAATTATTTTGTAATTATAAACCCGATTGTTGTACATGGCATTAATCCTGGAAACTAGTAACTCGGGATATATGTAGCTATGGGTGTTTTGAAAACCCATAGCTAATTGTATGCGACCGTTACTAAGTTACATTAATACGAATTATGTTTTTCTGATATCTGATTTGGTATGTTACTTTCGGTTTATAGATTGGGTTTGAGAAGGGAAGCGAGATCTTTTAAATAAGTTCATTCACTCGGTAATTACAATTATCGTTAAATACATGAAATTGGATTAAATAAGGAAAAAATTTCAAGGGTAGAATTTGGGTCCTTACATACCAGATATGGGTAGCCAAGATTATTCTACACCACATAGGGGTAGCCAAGATTATTCTACACCACATAGGGTCAAGATTTTTATACCACATAGGGAAGCGAAGATTATTCTACACCACATAGGGTCAAGATTGCTATATCACATAGGGTAGCCAAGATTTGCTATACCAATTAATGTAGACAAGATTTGCTATACCAATTAAGATAGCCAAGATTTTCTATACCAATTAAGGTAGCCAAGATTTTCAATACTACATAGGGCAAGTTAATATTCCATATCAAAAACCACATGCAACTTGTACATTCCTCCTATCACTCTCAAAATCAACCTAGATAGTTTCCATATCAATACAACAATTCATTTATACAATTTCTCAACAACACAATGTTCATTTTGTGTATCCATAAGATCAATATTACCATCACCTTCAATGCCACAATCACATTATACCTCATTTAAAAATACAACAACCCACAATATAGTCATTACCATTATGTTATTTTCACATCATGACTTCACCATAACATCTCATCACAAAACCTAATCATCAATGTCATTCCCAAAATACCAATTCAATGCCGCAATTACATTATACCTCATTTTATACAAAAATACAACAACCCACAATATAATCATTACCATTATGTTATTCTCACATCATGACTTCACCAAAACATCTCATCACATAACACAATCATCAATGTCATTCACAAAATACCAATTCAATGCCACAATCACATTATACCTCATTTCATACAACAATACAACAAACCACAATATAATTATTACCATTATGTTATTCTCACATCATGACTTCAACATAACATCTCATCACATAACACAATCATCAATGTCATTCCCAAAAGACCAATTCAATGCCACAATCACATTATACCTCATTTCATATAACAATACAACAACCCACAATATAATCCTTAAAACATAAAGCAATCATCCTATTTTTTCACAATCTTCTCATTCATACAAATAAATTGGGATATATAGAAATCTTTCATGACGATGTATTACCATAAGTCAGTATTTCGCATTATGTTTGACAAAAACGATTTTCATACACCTAAACTTCAAATAAATCAAATGTCTATGGCAAAAAACATCTACAGGGAAGATTAAGGATTCTCTCATGGAAGAACAAGTTTCCAAGGGAATTCTTGAGGGAATCGGAGAAGATAACTTTAATGAAATAATCTAAGACCACAATGGCCTTCTCCCTCACATGGGTTTGCATAAGCTTCATTGTTCCTCAAAAGAGAAACATCTCCCACCATTTCCATCAACCTTCCAATCTCTTTTTTCACCTCCAATAGCCACCATTCCACCACAAAGAAGTAAAAGGAAGAGGGTTGATGGGTTTTAAAGGTTTAGTGGAGGAGATAATCAAATTTTAAGGGTAGTCGTCATTGGGAGTGAAAGAAGGAGAAATAAAATGAAGATTAGAGATTCTAGATCCCCTTTTTCACTTTTATAGTTGTGCGGCCTCGCTTGGGTGAAGGATTGGTCGCTTGGGCGAGAAATCCATTGAAAAATCGTGTGGAAACCCTGAGACTGTCACTCGAGCGAGCACCCTCTCGCTTGGGCGATAATCTTGCAGAAAAAACAGCTCACTCTCGCTCGAGCGAGCACTCTCTCGCTCGAGCGAGAGACAAAGATAGGAAATTTCGTCCCCGAAATTTTGTGAAGTTAATCTTTTAAATATAATATCATAGACCATTAATTAGATATAAGATATACTTGATCAAACATAGATCTAACCATCTAAACCATTAAGATAGCTTAGTTAACAGTCAATGGCACATATGACATATGGGTGATACAACTTGATTGATTCAAAAACTACACTACCCCAGATACGTTGAACAACAGCGCATTTTTTTGGCTATAGGATAGCGAGTTCTGCCGCTATAAGTTTGACCGAAGTCGTAGGAGGTAGTCATTAATCGCTCTTCTAAAGTCGCTGTTGAATACCACATGTTATAACAACGAATACTGAGTCATGCACTATTAAGGAACGAACAGATATAACAGTGCAACTCACACGTAGCACTGTATAACACAATCTACTACAACAGCGGACCATATAGGTTGCGTTGTGGTAAATTTTGTATACCACAACACTAAGTCTTTGCGTTGTTGTAGTGCTAAATATCGCGCTGTCTTATATTTTAGGTATGATAGCATACTGTATAAGTTGCGCTGTCGTAAAGTTTGTATACCACAACACCACTAAATATTGCATTGTCTTATGTTTTACGTATGACAACAGTCTAAGTAGCGCTGTCTAATTGTTTACAAATGAAAGCACAACGTAAATACCGCGTTGTCTTATATTTTACATATGACAGCACACATTATAAGTTGCGTTGTCGTAAAGTTTATATACTACAGCACCACTAAAACACTGCGCTGTCATATGTTTTATGTATGACAGCAGTCTAAGTAGCGTTGTCTGATTGTTTACGTATGAAAACACAACGTAAATACTACGATGTCTTATGTGTTATGTATGACAGCACAATGTAAATATCGCGTTGCCTTATGTTTTACATATGACAGCACAACGTCTACGTTGTCTTATGTATTACGTATGACAACGAATTATTAAGTGCAACAAAGTTGTTAATCGCCGTATAGATTTACTTATTTCAAAAGCGCTGTACAGATTTCCTTTTAGAATGCGCTGTTTATTAAAATGCAACAGCCACTATTTTTGTTGGGCTTACCCGCAAATTTATTATAATAGCGGCTTAAAGATTTACTCTTAGAATGCGCTATTGATTGATCTCAACCATAGCACACAACCACCTCTCAACAAGCTTACTATAACACAACAATGAAACAAACTCATTGTGATGTTTTTCTGTATTGGAAAGCACTGACTCAACAATGAAACAAACTTACTATATCTGAACTTATAATAAAGGAATTATAAAATTATGGTAAATAGAGAATACATGTTTATCTGTGATCGAGGCCGTAATCGATACAAATAATATAACAATAAAGTATAGTACTAGGAAGTGACTCCTAGGTCGTTTCCTAAGGATTATCTTTCAGACAATAGTTCAAACACCTTATACTCACTCACACAAATGAGGGTTTTGTTGTTTTTATGGTATGAATCTAAAACTAAAACAGAAATAGTAATTAACAGAAAATAGAAACGGCTAAACCCCTTTGGATTCCTTAATCACAACTCAATCCTCGGTTTCACAGTATCAAAATCATATTCTAATCGTTGAATCCCTAATTTGTTCATAATCAAGTAACTAAGCGATAATCAACTCATAAACAAATTCACACGAACTAAGCATTCATGCACTAGAGAAATGATTGACTAAGCGAAAATCAGTTCACAAATCTATTTGTAAGGCATGGAATTAAGCAAACCACATCCAGAAATTGAATGGAAGAAATTAACAATTAAGAAACCGAAATTGCATTAATAACCAAACCTCAAGAGTTGTGATACATTACCAAAGGAGTTTAGTCCATAAATTTAGCCTTCCATGGAAGGATTAAGCAAAACCGAAAATGGAGAAGAGCAAAAACGAAAATGCATAAACCCTAGGAGAGCAAAAGAGGGAAAACGGGAATAACAATGTTCTAAGGCAAAAAAGTAATGTAATGTTAAAGTCTCCCCTTCAAAACCGAAAATCATGTGTTTAAATGGTGTAAAACGGAAATGGGCCCTAAACAATGGGCCCAAAACCCAAACGGAAATAAAGATCCTAATACAATATACAATCTTCACTTTTGCACACATCATCTACTTGTAATGTCCAAAATGTCCTTGGTGTCAAATATGACCTGAAAATGGAATTAGATTTAATTAGACTAAATAATCTCAAATTAACTCATTTTAGGAATAATAGTCCAATAAAGCCCAAAACACTAAACCATGCCAAACAAAGTCAATTAGACACCAAGAATCATTAACAATGGTAAAAGTGCCAAAGGGGCAGGTGAATGTGGTCTTCTCCTGATCCTCAGGAGCAATATGGATTTGAAAGTATCCAGAAAACCATCATGGACACAATAGTAAGATTTACCTGCTAACCGTTCAAGCATCTAGTCAATAAAGGGTAAAGGAAAATGATCCTTTCTTGTTGCTTGATTTAGCCTCCTATAGTCAATGGAAACTCTCCAACTGTTCTGCACTCTAGGAGGAATTAGCTCATCCCTCTCATTTCTCACCACTGTAATTCCTTTCTTTTTAGGAATTACCTGAACTGGACTCACCCAATGGCTATCAGAAATGGGATATATAATCCCAGCTTGTAGAAGCTTGGTGACCTCTTTCTTCACAACATCAAGAATCACTGGATTGAGTCTCCTTTGTGGTTACCTCACTGGTTTAGCTCCATCCTTCAAGAGTATTCTATGCATGCACATGGATGGGCTAATACCAGGAATGTCAGCTAAGGTCCAACCAATGGCCTTTTTATGCTTTTTCAGCACTTGTAGCAACTTCTCCTCTTGGTCAGCATCAAGGGAGGTAGAAACAATGACAGGGAGCTTCTCATAATCCTCTAAGTAAGCATACTTGAGGTTATCAGGTAAAGGTTTCAGCTCCAATATAGGTGCCTGCAAAAAAGATGGAACCAAAGTAGTAGGCAAAGATTCTGCAGCCTGCACTTGAACAATTGGGTTAGTGCAATATGACTCTATATCATGTGGATCAACAATAATATCCAAAAAGTCATCATTGCAAGAACTACACAGTTCATAATCAGTGCATGCATGACAAGTGTGTGAGGCTATCAATGATAAAGAATCAGAATCATGAATAAAATCATAGATATGCTCATTAATCAACTCATCAAGCAAATCAACATGAAATACAGAATGGTCCTTAGATGGATGCTTCATAGCATCAAAAATATTAAACCGGACCACAATATCATCAAATTCCATGGAAAGTGTGCCAGCATGGACATCAATCTTGGTTCGGGTTGTTCTTAAAAATGGTCTCCCTAAAATAATAGGAACTGTGTTACGGGAGGATCCCTCTTCCATATCTAGTATGTAAAAATCAGCAGGGAATATAAGTTCACCAACCCGAACCAAGACATCCTCTACCAGGCCAGCAGGATAAGCAGTACTCCTATTTGCTAATTGAATTACCACACTAGTAGGCTTTAAAGGTCAAATCGACAAAGACATAAAAACAGACATAGGCATGACATTAATTGAAGCTCCTAAGTCTAGCATGGCATTCTCAAATTTATTGTTACCTATGATGCAAGGAACAATTAATGTACCTGTGTCCTTACATTTTTCAGGAATGTGAGGAATAGGTTTACCTATGAGTGCAGAAACATTTATGCCCATGCTTATCCTTTCATTACCCTTCAGCTTCCTTTTGTGAGTGCACAACTCCTTTAGGAACTTTGCATATCTTGGAATCTGCTTGATGGTATTAATTAGAGGTATGTTCACCTCTACCTTTCTAAATGTTTCCAATATCTCGTTATCGACCTCTTCCATTTTCTTGCATGGAATGATATTTGGGGGAAATGGAAGAGGGATGGGAGGTGGTTGTTGTGCTGCACTTGAGGAAGGTGTAGATGCATGAATGTGTTTGCCAATGTCATCAACCTTTTGTAGAGTAGAATCTGGTTTAGAGGTTGCCAATTCAGTTTACTTTCCTGACCTTAGGGTGATGGCACTCACATTTTTCGGGTTAATCACAGTTTGAGAAGGTAACTTGTCAGAATTCTGTGATTGCAATGTGTTCAATGAAGTAGCCATTTGTCCCATTTGTGTGGTCAAATTCTGAATAGAAGATTCTTGTCTTTGAATAGAAGCTCTATTTTCTTGTTGGAACTGAATGTTCTACATTGTCATTTGCCTCACCAACTCTTCCAATGACGGTTCACTAGGTACAGGTGGAGGATTATTAATCACTTGTTGCTGCCTTTGTTATTGAATTGGTGGGGGAACATAAGGTCTATTATGTCCAACATTGTTGTTCTGAAATGGTGCATGAGGAGGTTGTTGTTGTGTGTGATCAGACCACTTGAGATTTGGATGATTTCTCCAACCAGAGTTGTATCTGCTTGAAGATGGATCATAATTTTGCTGTTGTTGATTTGGTCTGTTGTTGTAGATGTTTGCTGCATAAGCCTCAGGATGATCAGCAGTTCTTGGCTCAAGCAAAGAAGGACAAACATCACTATAATGGTCAGGTGAGGTGCAAATGCCACATACTCTTGCCATTGGTTGTTTCTATTGATTCATGGCTAATTGAGTGACCAATGTGGTGAGGGAATCAATTTTTCGCTCAAGCTTTTCTTGTCTCACCGAATCAGTCCCAACATCATGCACACCTCTCACAATTATGGCATCACTGCTCCTTGCATTGAACTGTTGAGAGTTAGAAGCCATCTTCTCAATCAAACATCTAGCTTCAAACGGAGTCATGTCTCCAAGTGCACCTCCACTAGTTGCATCAATAATACTCCTGTCCATGTTGTTCAAACCTTCATAAAAATATTGGAGTAGGAGTTGCTCTGAAATCTGATGATTGGGGCAGCTTGCACATAACCTCTTGAATCTCTCCCAATACTCATATAAACTTTCTCCATGTTATTGCCTAATCCCATAAATATCTTTTCTGATTGCAGTGGTCCTGGAGGCATGGAAGAATTTACCTAGGAATGTCCTCTTCAGGTAACCCCAACTTGTGATGGATCTAGGAGCCAAATAGTACAAGCAGTCTTTTGCAGGGTCTTCAAGTGAATGAGGGAATGCCTTCAAACTGATGTGATCCTCTTGGACATCATGACGTTTCATGGTTGAACAGACAATATGGAACTCTTTAAGAAGCTTATGATGATCCTCACCTGCAAGTCCATTAAACTTTGGCAACAAATGGATTAGTCCAGTTTTAAGCACATATGGCACATCCTCATTGGGATACTGGATGCACAAGCTATCATAAGTGAAATCAGGTGCAGCCAGCTCCCTTAATGTCCTCTCACGAGGACCAGGAGGAGTAGGTGGTTGAGCCATATTTTTAGAGTGCACAGAATTTTCAGAATGCTCAGAATCAGACAATGCAACAGAATGCACAAAATCAGTATATTGCACAGAATGCACAAAAACAGGAATAGAATCAGAAATAGAATCAGAATCATAAACAGAATCAGGTACACTATGGAAAGGTAAATTTCTACTCTGTCTAACTAATCTATGATATGTTCTATCAGTTTCAGGATTTGTTGGATGCAAATGGCCTGTATTTCCCCTAGTCATGCAATACAATCAACAGTAGGAAGGAAGTAAGGCAAAAGTAATGGAAATGCATGTTATAATTGTAGAATCAACCAAGTATTTGCATCAATAACATCCTAAAATCATATAGAACACGTAAAAAAAGTTTGAAGAAAAAATTCAAAGCCTAACTATGTTAAAAATGAAAAACAGTTTCACTATAAACCTTAAAAAATAAAAAATAAACCTTAAAAAATAAAAAAGAATTTGTAATAAGGGTTTTTTCGGATTTTTGGTTCGGAGCTGACAGACTAAGTTATCCTAAAAACAAATTTTCAACAATTCACTATTCACCGTAAAGTTGTATCTCACAAACTACAACTCGGAAAGTGGTTCTTGTAACACCCCAAATTCTAATCTTTAAAAATATAGTATCAGTCCTGGAAGCCTCGCTTGATCGAGAGATTCTCGCCTGAGCGAAAAGGGATCAGCTGGGAGGGTGAAATCCTGGACTATACTGCAGGATTCTCGCCTGGGCGAGAAATGGCAATTTTGGGCTGTTGAAACAGTGTAATCGATTACACTCTGCTGGTAATCGATTACATCGTGTTAAAAGCATCAGATATGTGCATTTGACACAGTGTAATCGATTACACATTGCTGGTAATCGATTACACACTCCTGGTAATCGATTACATCGTATTAAAAACATCAGATATGTGCATCTGACACAGTGTAATCGATTACACATTTCTGGTAATCGATTACACATTGCTGGTAATCGATTACACACTCCTGGTAATCGATTACATCGTATTAAAAGCATCAGATATGCGCATTTTTCACGTTGTAATCGATTACACCATGTTGGTAATCGATTACAACCCGACGACACCTCTTTAAAACAGAAACCCAAACACATTTTTGGGTTAGAACTTCGAAGAGAAGAGAGAAATGAGAGCTTTTCAAGAGCAAGGAGCCTTAGGACTCATCTTGGAGCTTGAGAAGAGGTAAACCTCTTGTTACTAACTCTTTTTCTTCCTCTCTAACTTGTTTTGGGTATGTTGGATTTATTTTCAAAACATGAGAAACCATGGAAACTCATTCTTTAGAGTTATGGTTCGTTTTATGTTGTTTTTATCTTGTAAACTCATGGTTTAGAGTTGATATTTGATGAATGGAAAGTTTTATGGGTTATTCATGAAAAACCCCCAAAATGAGAATAGGAGTATAAAGAGAAAGAGATGAAATGTTAGATGTGGATAATGAGTAGTGCTTTGATGTTGTTATATGAGATGAACATGTATGCTTTGATATTTAGAAACTTGTATTGAAGTAGTTTTGGAAATATTGAAATATGAGATGTTATGCATGTTTTAGATGGTTGAATATTAATGATGAATATTTTGTATGATTAAATGATGCAAAGTAAGTTGTTTATGTGATATTTGGAATAAATGACTAACATTGTTGTTATTGGTGGAAATGAGGAAAGATCCTAAGGTTGGAGAAAATCGCGGAGGAGACTTTTAAAGTTACTCGGAACCGATCCCCAACACTCGCCAAGGTAAGGGATAAGTGGCTCTAAATCATACTTACTGATATGAATGAGGTATGTGAAAGAGGTAATGATTTAAAATGATAAGTCTGTAATTTATGCATTTTGTTGGAAAATGCGTGACTTTTCTGTTATAAATGAAAGTAACATTGTTGGGGGAGGCCCAATGAAAAGATGACTCCGATAAAAGTAACATTGTTGGGGGAGGCCCAATGAAAAGATGACTCGATGAAAGTAACATTGTTGGGGGAGGCCCAATGAAAAGATGACTCCGATGAAAGTAACATTGTTGGGGGAGGCCCAATGAAAAGATGATGCGATGAAAGTAACATTGTTGGGGGAGGCCCAATGAAAAGATGACTCCGATGAAAGTAACATTGTTGGGGGAGGCCCAATGAAAAGATGACTCGATGAAAGTAACATTGTTGGGGGAGGCCCAATGAAAAGATGACTCCGATGAAAGTAACATTGTTGGGGGAGGCCCAATGAAAAGATGACTCGATGAAAGTAACATTGTTGGGGGAGGCCCAATGAAAAGATGACTCCGATGAAAGTAACATTGTTGGGGGAGGCCCAATGAAAAGATGACTCCGATGAAAGTAACATTGTTGGGGGAGGCCCAATGAAAAGATGACTCAATTGAAAGTAACATTGTTGGGGGAGGCCCAATGAAAAGATGACTCGGAGTAATGAAAGTCATATGCATGTTATAGGATATATAGTATGGGATATATATTCTATAAGGTGAATATGAAGGATGAGAACTGAATGTCAAAATGAAAGTCATATGCATGCTATAGGATATATAGTATGGGATATATATTCTATAGGGTGAATATGAATGATGAGAAACGTGAATGTCACATGAAAGTCATATGCAGGCTATAGGGTATATAGTATGGGATATATATTCTATAGTGTGAATATGAATGACGAGAAATGACATGAATGCTGTATGCATGTTATAGGATATATAGTATTGGATATATATTCTATAGGGTGAATATGAGCGATAAAAAGGAAGATGTTGAGAAAGAAAGTAATATACATGCTATAAGATATATATTATGGGATATATATGTTATAGGGTGGGTATGAAGAACGAGACCGATGATGTTTCGAACGAACGTAATATGCATACTATAGAATATATATTATGAGATATATATACTATAGGATGAATATGAGTAAAGTGGAAATTAAAGGAAGATGATTTGAATGTTTATAATTTCGTATGTGTGTTTATGAATTACATCAAAGCTTGATTGTATTTGAATGTGGATTATCATGTGATGTTAGTTTGAACTAATGACTTACTCCCTTTTGTTTTGCGTGTTGTTTATGATAATCTCATTGTAGGTAAATGAAGGATTTGAGGATGAAGCTCAAATAGGAAGTCTTTGTGTCTATTTATTTGAGTGTCTTTATTGCTATTCGACGTTGTAGTTGATTTGATAGCATTTTGGGATAAATGTAATCTGATTAGGATAATATGGTGACATGTAATTATGGACATAATAACCTTGGAAAACCCGTAACTGGATGTAGGTGGTAAATGTTATCTAAATGAATTATGTTTTTCCGCAACATAAATGTGTATGATAATATAATAGGGTTAAGGATATTTTCAAAGAGTGATACTTGAGAGTTTTCAATGAAGGTGACGACTGTATGTAAGAAATGATTAAAATAAATGAAAAATTTTCAAGGGTAGAAAATCGGGTCGTTACAGTTCTGCTTTCTCTAGTGTTCAATGTGGGATGAAAGAAGTGTGGAAACAAAATTTCATGCAAAAATTCCACCCACAGCTATACAAACCAGCAAAACAGAATCACATAAATCATGAAAAATGGCAAAATAGTGAACAGTGAACAACTTTTTGCACCAATATCAGAATTTTCACCAAAAATGCACTATAGAAATGACTAACTAAACTACACTACACTAAACTAAGCTTTATGAAACTACAGAGAATCTTTGTATGAACCGATAATCCCCAGCAGCGGCGCCAAATTTGATCGAGGACGTACTCGATATAAATAATATAACAATAAAGTATAGTACTAGGAAGTGACTCCTAGGTCGTTTCCCAAGGATTATCTTTCAGACAATAGTTCAAACACCTTATACTCACACACACAAATGGGGGTTTTGTTGTTTTTATGGTATGAATCTACAACTAAATCAGAAACAGTAATTAATAGAAAAGTGAAACGGCTAAACCCCTTTGGTTTCCTTAATCACAACTCAATCCTCGCTTTCACAGTATCAAAATCATATTCTAATCGTTGAATCCCTTATTTGTTGATAATCAAGTAACTAAGCGATAATCAACTCATAAACAAATTCACACGAACTAAGCATTCATGCACTAGAGAAATGATTGACTAAGTGAAAATCAGTTCACAAATCTATTTCTAAGGCATGGAAATAAGCAAACCACATCCAGAAATTGAATCGAAGAAATTAACAATTAAGAAACCGAAATTGCATTAAAAAGCAAACCTCAAGAGTTGTGATACATTAACAAAGGAGTTTAGTCCAGAAATATAGCCTTCCATGGAATGATTAAGCAAAACCGAAAATGGAGAAGAGCAAAAACGAAAATGCATAAACCCTAGGAGAGCAAAAGAGGGAAAACGGGAATAACAATGTTCTAAGGCAAAAAAGTAATGTAATGTTAAAGTGTCCCCTTCAAAACCGAAAATCATGTGTTTAAATTGTGTAAAACGGAAATGGGCCCTAAACAATGGGCCCAAAACCCAAACGGAAATAAAGATCCTAATACAATATACAATCTTCACTTTTGCACACATCATCTACTTGTAATGTCCAAAATGTCCTTGGTGCCAAATATGACCTGAAAATGGAATTAGATTTAATTAGACTAAATAATCTCAAATTAACTCATTTTAGGAATAATAGTCCAATAAAGCCCAAAACACTAAACCATGCCAACAAAGTCAATTAGACACCAAGAATCATTAACAATGGTAAATTAAGGTTATGAATAGTGTGTAATATATGACTCATCAATATGTCAATTTCATTGTGATGTTTTCTGCATTGGAAAGCACTGACTCAACAATGAAACAAACTTACTATATCTGAACTTATAATAAAGGAATTATAAAATTATGGTAAATAAAGAATACCTATTTATTTGTCAATTTCATTGTGATGTTTTTCTGCAATGGAAAAAGCACTGCTCCACCACATCAAGACCATTTATTCCAATAGAAATGGGGAAAAAAATAGAGAAAGTAATGCTATTAGACGAGAAAAAAGGTAACTATACAAACTCAACAAAGAATAAAAAAAGTGAAACCCTGAAATGAAGAAAGCCTTACAAATTCATGAGTTCATTATTAGTCCATTGCAGGAATCTTACTGAGCGCGCATCTGAAATATTATTCACAAACTCAACAAAGAATAAATACAATGCATTATTCACACTAATGTCATATAAGCAACAAACTTACAACAGACTGTCAACAAACTTACAATGCAAACAATCTTTATTCATTACAATGCAAACAAAATACAATGCATTATTCACACTAATGTTATATAAGCAACAAACTTACACCAGATTGTCAACAAAATTACAATGCAAACAATTCTCTAGTAAATTACAAACAAATAAATTACAAACAAAATAAATTTATGCTATACTTATACAAAGATATGCATCTAATGTTTCCTCTTCTGTGATGTTTTATGGATCATAATATTGTTTTCTTCTCCTGTAAGAATTTCATTCACCCAAATACCCTCATCATGATCACCTTTTGTATATAAATCATCATTAGAATTTCATTCACCATCAATATCTTCTTGATCATATATATTATAGATGATGATTTTGTTGGTCAATAGAACAATGGACCATTTCTTATTTGCTGGGTCACTAACATAGAATACTTATTGAGCCTGGGATGCTAGAAAAAATGGTTCATCTTTATATCCTGGCCTATTAAAATCCTCCTGCATGAACCCTAATTCATCAACTCGAAATCCATTATTGTTATCAACCAACATACGACAAAAAAACGGTACCCGAAACATTGTGTAATCCAACTCCCATATTTGTTTAAAGACCCCAAAGTATGACATGTTTTCATATATTGGGTTTCTATCTTTGGCACTTGACATATGTAGAGTTCGAGCAACAAGAGTCACACCACTATTTTGCATTTTGCTTCGATTATCTTGTTTTTAAGTATAAAATGTGAATCCATTAATTAGGTAACCACTGTAGGATATGACATGAATACTTGGACCATTGGCTAACCATTTCAATCTTTCGGAAACAGAATCCACATTTATATTCAACTCTTCATCAATGTGATGCTTTAGCCACTTTATGAGACACCGATTATGCTCTTTGGAAATCCAATTTTCATTCTTATTGGGGTTAGACTTCTTAAGCATCTACATCTGTCTTTCAACATATGGCTCAACCTCGTCGGCATTATGTAAAACATACAAGTGTGCTTGCTCCAATTCTCTTCTTGATATTCCCAATATTTCTTTCCTACTAATGCCTTCACTAGATGTTCCTTTTGCATATTGAGGCTTTTGAATGCCTATGAAATCACCATCTTCAAGGTATCCGGTACATAAATCAAGAGCTTCTTCAACAATATATCGCTCAGCAATACAACCCTGTGGTCTTGATTGATTGTTCACATATCCTTTTAATACCTTCATATAACGTTCAAAAGGGTACATCCATCTCATGTAGGAAAGACCACATAGTGGTATCTCTCTAACAAGATGAATACTAAGATGGACCATTATATTAAAAAAAGAAGGTGGGAAATACATCTCAAGATCACACAATGTCAAAATAATTTGTATTTTCAATGCAGGTAATTTCACAGGGTCAATCACTTTGCTACAAATTTCCTTGAAGACGAAGCATAACTTAGTTATGGTTCCTCGCAAATTTTTAGGTAGAATAGACCTTATGTCAATAGGCAAGAAATGCTCCATTAGTACATGACAATCATGAGACTTAAGACCTATTAACTTGAGGTCTTTCTTTGATACGAGATTTCGAATGTTTGAAGAGTACCCCTCTGGAACTTTTACACCATCAATAAATTTACAAAATTCTAATTTCTCCTTCCTCGACAAAGTATAAGCTGGTGGAGGTAGAAATGTACGTTTTCCTTTCATTATTGTCCCCAATTCCTTTCTTATTCCCATACTGACCATGTCCAATCTTGCATTCAAGCCATCTTTGGACTTACCATGGATATTGAGTAAAGTACCAAGGAGACTTTCAAATACATTTATTTCAATATGCATAACATCGAGAAAATGTCTTACATATAATGAGCTCCAATACGACAATTCAAAAAAGATTGACCTTTTCTTCCACCCACCAATTGTGACCATTTTTGTAGCAAAAGGTTTACCAAAGTTATTATTCAAACCCATTAGCTTTTGAAATAATTGGTCACCCGTCAACGGCAAAGGAGCATGAGTTTCTTCATTATTCCCATCGAATGCTTTTCTCCATCGGTGATACGGATGATCTACATGCACAAATCTACGGTGACCAAGGTAGACATTCTTCTTTTAGTGTGGCAACCTCGTTGAATGAGTATTGTCTTCACATACAGGACATGCAAGATTCCCTTTTGTAGTATATCCTGAAAGATTACCAAACGCAGGGAAATCACTGATTGTGCCGAACAACAAAGCCCTCAAGTTGAACATTTCTTCCCTATACGCATCATATACATCTATACTGGTCTCCCACATTTGCTTCAAGTCTTCAATTAATGGAGCCAAATATATGTCTATGTCATATCCTGGTTGTTTAGGTCCAGAAATTAACATAGATAACATCACATATTTGCACTTCATGCACGGGGAAAAAGAGAGGTTGTATATCACCAACATCACTGACCATGTACTGTGGGAGCTACTTTGAACACTATGTGGGTTAATTGTATCAGTTGACAATGCAAGGCGTAGATTTCTTGATTCTAGACCAAAACTAGGGTAGTGATGATCAATTTTTATCCATTGAGGAGAATATGCAGGATGTCGAAGCCTGCCATCTTTAATCCTTTCATCATCATGCCATGTCAAATTCTTTGCATCTTAAGTGTTGGTGAACATACGCTTAATTCTTGATTTGATAGGAAAATACCATACAACCTTATTGGCAATAATTGAGTCTTCCTTCTTATAACGTGGTGCATTACATTTAGGACAATACTTCAACGAAGTATACTCATTAAGAAATAAGATGCAGTCATTTTCACAAGCATGTATCCTACTGTAATCCTTGCCAATGGAACATAACATATATTTAGCTTCATTGGTTCGAGAAGGAAGCACATTACCCTCGGGAAATATTTCCTTCTAAAGTGCTAGTAGGTTTCTGAAACTCTTATCAGTCCATCCATTAACAGATTTCAACTTGTACAACATTGCCACGGCAGCCAGTCTTGTGAATTTAGTACAACCATCATATAATGGTTTCTCAGCATCACTTATCAACCGTCGAAACATCTCAGGACGATCTTGAAGATCCTCTTCGACAATGTTTACCATTTCCTCGAAACGATCTCCTTCATATGCATTAGTGTTGTTTTCTTTCATATGCACCTCATCAAGGCTTTTCTCGCCATGCCTTTTCCAACATGTGTAACTCTGATCGATACCGTGACAGATTAAATGAACTTTAAACTTAATCGCGATAACTCGGTTGGAGTAACAACATTTCAAACAAGGACATACAATTCGGTCAAAGTTTTCAGCATTCTCGGATGCAAACTTAACAAATGATTTCACTCCATCCTCAAACTCCTTCGTCAATCGATTAACACTCATCCATTTTTGATCAATTCTTTCATCCATTTTCTAGAAAGAAATTGTCATAAAATATTGAGTTAATAATTGAAATTTATATTCGGGATCATAAATCCCTAAATGATTAAGTCGCCGCTCACCATACAAGCTAAATCTAGTAAAACAAGCTAAGTGAGGAACCCTAACTAAATTCAATCTAAATTGTATGTTTGAAATTTGATTTTGGGGAAACATAAATCTCTAAAACATTAATTTAATTTCACATAACAAGAAAATACATTATTAGGAAAAATCTTAACTCATGTAATACAAGATAAATGTGGAACCCTAACTAATACAATCTAAATGAATTCGGGCATATAATAACTCATGTAATAAAGATGAAATATAACTCAATATAAGCAAGTATTTACTTTATGTTGAATTGAAAACTCACTTTCAATTCGGTGCAGAATTAGTGAACTTTCGGGATTGAATGAGAGAAAGAAATTTTGATGTTGAATGCGTGAATGATTTTGAGTTTCAATGAGTGAATGATTTTGGATGTTGAATGTGTGAATGATTTTTGATGTTGAATGTGTGAATGATTGAATGATTTTGAGGTTTTCAGTTTCGCTAGTTGTTGCTGAGAAAAAGAGTTAGTGTAAAAGAGGTTTTCGAATGAGGGATAGATTTAAGTTTTATTTTGATAAGCTTCAACGGCGTAATCTTTAGTTGACGTTGTGGAAGTTATTAATTATACAGCGAAATTAGAGCACTACGCTGTTGAAGATATCAGGAGCTTGTTGTTACTTGTTAGTTGTTAGTAACTTAGGATCTTACCTTCCAAAGCGGAAGTATATCACTTCTTTGTGTTAATTATCGATTCCACAACGAAAGTATATCACTACGCTGTATAAGTTATTAATTATACAGCGAAATTAGAACACTACGCTGTTGAAGATATCAGGAGTTGTTGACTTGTTGTTAATTGGATCTTCTCTTCAACAGCGGAAGTATATCACTTCGCCGTGGAAGTAATTAATTATACAGCGAAATTCTACGCTGTTGAAGATTTCAGGAGCTGTTGACTTGTTGTTAATTGGATCTTCACTTTGATGTGGTAATTATCCATTCCGCTACGAAAGCATATCACTACGTTGTGGAAGTTATTAATTATACAGCGAAATTAGAACACTACGTCGTTGAAGATATCAAGCGATGAATAATTATACAGCGAATAAATGGTTTTCGTTGTTGAATTGAATGTTTCAACAGTTAAGAAAACATAAAATAACTAAGACAAATTATCAAAACACAAAATGCATTGAACCAAAACAACTCTTTATATTTAACAAAACCAAAACAGTTAAGTAAACATCAAATAACTGAGACACAACAAATTATCAAAACACAAAATACTATTACAACTTGAACCAAATCAGTTATTTATACTTAACAAAACCTTTTTATATTACTAATTGTTTGTTTTAAAAGAATAAACAAATTTTGACCAAATCTCCCTATTCACATCGATTTGTTCTACTGTATATGTATCTACTTCAAACTTGAGTTCAGCTTTGCCTTGTTTGATGACCTACTTCACGAAGTTAATGACATAAAAGCTGCAATCTGTGTTATTGTTTTGGTGAGGGGTCTACAAATAAAATCATGTAAATATAAGTGATAATGACATAATTGTTTGATAATGCATATAATTGTTTCATGGGTAGTAACAATACCTTAACAAGAGTCCACTTGGCGGGTCTTTGACGTTTAGGGTTTAGGCCTCTAAAAAATATAGAAAATAATGTTTAAATGGAAGTGATAATAAAAGTGTAACAAAATTCAGTAAATTTAATTGAGTTGTCCACTTACGTATTAAAAATATTTTGCATAACATGGTACTTGTACTTGTTCAGATCGCCATTTTTTACTGAATCAAAATAGAACAATTCTAGCTGACCCGATTAATGACAACCAAAATCCAATGTTGCCTAAAAACATATATGCATACGGTTAAAAAAATGTTAAGCAAAAACATTGTTAAAAACAATTAAAAAATGATGCTTACCCGATGTTAAGAGGTGCAAAGAGTAAGTTAGAAATCTCTTTATTTCCCTCAATAATCTTAGCAACTAGTTGTGACTTTTGTTTCTTCCATGTGTCATTGATTACCATACCCACACCCAAAATGTTAGTCCGAGGGGATATGAACATCTCCTTCTTTTTACTTTTTGGAACAAAGTTGTCATACAAGTACCTAACATATAACACAAACATTAGTTAATTATAATACACCAATTAATGATTAAATGCTAAATTAGAAGTTTACCTTATGTACACAAATAAAACGGATGCACCAATCCAATCACGACAGTGTACATCCTTCACATTATTTATAGTGATGAATTCTTCGGTAGGAAACCCCTAGATGGGTTCAGGAAATGAAATGTTAATCATAGAATCGGTAGGTAAGTTCTGTACATAATCCCAAAGTATTTCAAAGTACTTGGTTTTCGGGGGTGGGGGGGGGGGGGGCACCTCCCCTAACGATTATAGATTTGATTTAGAGGACTATGGCGTAGACTTCACCACTTTGGCCTTTTTAGATGCAGGTTCATCTATTTTGGGAGGGGAGGTTGCACTATGGTCATCAGCAGACACCTTTGCCTAAAATATTCAATAGGAACTACATTAAAATATGTTAATTAATGAATGAACAAATATAAGGTGAAAACCATATCGTAATAGGAACTACATCTATAAGATGTTTTGGCCAAGCCACAAAAGTGGCTAAAGCCAATCCAATTGTTAAGATATCCTCATCAATAGGAATTGGAAGCAATGCATCATCTTCAATTGAAATATCAATTGAGACCTTCAAATGATTTGACGGGATTTGTGCATGATGTATGATTGCCTCCTGTGTGTTGTACACCATATCAATTGCCACTGCTCGGGTACATGGTGTATCCAGAAAGAGTTTGCAATTATTGATTATTCTCTAGATGATAGTAAAAACATATAATGAAATAGATTAGCAATAGTGAAAACAAATGATAGTTATTACAAATTAGTTTGTTAAATTACCTCTGGAATGGGAATATGGTTTGTTGGATGCGTGAAACTTTCTTTCACGGTAGTAGAAGCTTCAGGCCCCTCAACAAATTTACCAGCTTCCATCCGCTTTTCCATTGCTTGGAATCGTTCAGTGAGTGAATCATATTTGTCCTGCAATACAGCGGCATCTGCTTTTGTTAGACTATTTGCAGAAGGGGTCAAGAATTGTTTGCTAGCCCCAAATCCAGCACCGCGGATACGACCAGGGTACTGAGGCAGCCCTAATGCCTTTTCAAGTATAAATTGACTATCCGCGGTCCAAAAACTTTCCCTTTATTTTAGGGTAACTTGAGACATCCGGAAAACACATAAATAACCACATTGATAAAGAAAGTATGGAAATCAACACGGTTTATTAAAATGATAAGAACTTACAACACGGTTCACTACTTCTTGAACTTTTTCATTATCGACAACACCTTGTTTATTCTTCCGAACATCCACCCACCGAACATCGAGGTCTACGGCGGCACTCGAAGGTGTCTCGTTTGTTGGAGCTGCAAATACGTAACCAATAATAATGTAATTAAATATATATGAATACAAAACCTAATCAATTAGTAGTTAATGTACTAAATTACATACAAACTAACAATACTTACAATTTTTTCTTCAACTCCCTCTATAGCCCATTCGAAAAGCTCTATATGGATAAATCAGGTTAGATGCTCTCTTAAGGTTTTGTTCACTGATTTTCTGAAAAAACAAACAACATTAACGTTATATATTCCACAAAAGCGCATAAGAATTCCAAGTCAATATTAACATTATATATTACCAAGAATTTTTCGTCTTTTGTGCGATAATTGACAAATTCTATCCAATCCGCCTCATCAATGAGATTTGAATATTTGGCTGGAGGCTTGAGGTTGACATTGCCTTCAGAATCTCTGAGACATTTCCCGCAATTGGTTCTAAATTCTCGGAGAGCCTTGCCAACACTTTTCATGATGTAATCTTTGTGTTCCTCATCAACATCAAAAGTTGCCAAAATATACAGAATAATTTCATAAACATTTTCATGCATAACAATCAAAAATTGCCTAAATAGAAAAATACATCAAAAGTTGCATAAACATTTTCATGCATAAACAGTTTGCATGGAATACAAATACACTGTTACATAAACACAAAATAATATCCTTCCAAATAAAACATAGAGAATACAGATTGCATAGAAACTTAAGGTTATATCCTTCCAAATAATATCCTTCGCTACATTCAGCCTATCATCGGACCCATGTTTGAACTTTATGGATATATTTTGTTGAACCACAACTCCAATGTAACTTACTAATTTGTTTCCACCTTTATTGTTCAATGGTTGGCCCCTTGCGTTCCATTCAACCGTCAACTTGTTACTATTGCTTCTTGCACGAACAACACTCTTCATGGCAGTGATACCACAAGGTTTACGTTTCTGAGTTTGTGTTTGTGGAGTTTATGGTTCTTGAGTTTGTGTTATTGGAGTTTGAGTGTTAACCATTGTTCCTTCTTCGTTTACTTCATTTTGAGAAGATATTGTTTGTGGTTTGAGAGTGTTGATGAAGGTTTTCTTCGTTTGAGAGTGTTCAAGGATTTCCTTTTATGTGTATTAGAAGTTTTAGAAGTACGTAATCAAACATTTGGGTATCAAATTTTTTTTATATTTTAATTTCCATAAACAACAGCGCAACGATAAAATTCGCTTTAGTAATTTAAACATTAACAACGAGACTTATATGCTTCGCTGTTAAATATGTACCAGTTAACAGCGAAATTTAACCCAACGCTGTTGAAGAGGTTACATAAACAGTGTCATCTACAAATTTCATCATGACTACAGACTCATAGACTTACGCCACATATCTAATCACTTAATTAAATTTACTATTCAAATTAAATTTTTATCAAATTATTTAAATAAATCCGAACATTTCGACAACGTAGTGATATACTTTCACTATTGATTATTCAATTTGAGTTATATTTTCACTCAAACGATTAATTAAACTTAATATTCAAATTATTTAAATATATCCGAACATTTCCACAGCGTAGTGATATACTTTCGCTGTTGATTATTCATTTTGAGTTAAATTTTAACTTAAACGATTAAACTAATTACAATTTTTTTCAAAAAGAGACTCAAAGACTTAACGAAACATATCCTTAAATCGGAGAAAATGACTCAAATCGGAGAAGATGACTCTAATGAAATACTCTATGACCACAATGGTCTTCTCTCACACCTTAGGTTGCGTAAGCTCCATTGCTCCGCAAAAGAGCCACATCTCCCTCCATCTCCTTCAATCTCCAATGTTCCATTTTCACCGCCAAAGCAAGATGAAGAGGTTTTGATGAGTTTTGAGGTTTAGTGGAGGGGAGAATGATCCATAGTTCCGGGGAGGAATTGATTTGGGCGTCGCCACCTCATCCGCCTTCAAGTCATCCTCGTACATCCTGCACTTGTTGACCTAAGTAGCAAAATCAGCAATCTCTTGATGCCCGAGCATCCTTTTCAGCTTGGGCCATATGCCCGATTCAAATTTAGAGCACTTGGACTGTCCGTCCACTTGCAACTTAGAGTAGGGACAAAACCTGGCCAATTCCTCGAACTTAGCCGCATATTCCCCCACCGACATGCCTCCCTGTTCCAACCTCATAAATTCCATCTCTTTCTTCCTTTTTAGATCAGCTGGAAAATATTTCTGAAGGAACTTCTCTTTGAAGGTACCCGAGACAATCACTTGACCCTCCGTTTCCATTTGGCGCCGGGTCATCTCCCACCAATTTTCAGCTTCATTTTCCAGCATATAGGAAGCATTGGTTACCTTTTGAACATTGTCGCAACCCATGACTCGGAATATCCTCTCCAAGCTTTGAACCCATTCATTCGCAGCATCCGGAGCGAATCCCCCTTGGAACTGTTTAGGCTTCTGTTTATAGAACTAATCCAATCCCCGGTACTCGGCCGGTCCAGGTGGGACTAAAGGGTGTGAATACGGACTGGGCGCTGCGTTCTGATTCTGACTCTGCAAATTCTCATTAACTTGTTGCAATGCAACTACCATCTGAGCTAAAAGATCATTTGGGACATTCTGACTAGTTCCTCTTCCTCTACCAGCCATGGGTACCTACACTCATTCACTACTAAGTAAACCAATTTAAACTAGACAAGGATCACGTAATCACATAGAAATTCGTACAATCCAAATAATTCAAGCACATAAAGGTCACAAAGAAGCACGTAAGGCCATATCATAGGCCGCAGGATTAACTATGCTCTGATACCATATTCTGTAAGGACCCGATTTTCGTAATCCAAAAATTCATTTTTTTAAAACTTCGTCATTAAAGTGAAGTGATTACTTTTGGAAGACATTACTTGAACGGTTTGGAAACTTGAGTGAATACAAATATTAATTCTATTTATAATTCACAAGGCGGAAATATTCCAAATACCTGTCACTTCAAAAGCATGTCACTACACTTCCTTTCAAATACATAATCTAAACAATTATCCATTCTCAATGAACACTTTTAATACAAACATTAAATCAACTTCATTATACACTTAGGAGGAGTTCCATTTTGCAAAATAGATAATCCAACATAGTTCTCATATTATAAAAATTAATCATGTAACATATTGATTACATAAAATCCTACTCTACCATGTACTCTTCTCCGCAAGCGTCCAACGCGCTACCGCCACAACCTGAACTCAAATACACAACACACACAAGAAGAGACAGAGGGAGTAAGAACCAACTATGGTCATCGTAGCGTGGATTTACATGGGTAACAACATTAAAGTATTACAACCTATACAACCTCTAACATCAATCATGTTAAACATATACCAATCAATACCTTATGCCACATAATATTCATATATCAAATTATATGACAATCCACATTAAAATAATATTAAGCATTCGTATCATCTTTCTTCTATTTCCATATTATCCATATTCACCCTATAGTATATATACCCCATAATATATATTCTATAGCTTGTATATTCATTTAATTTCAAAAGTATAGGTCCCCATTCCAAAGATCACTACCACACCGGGCAAGTCTACATTTCAAGATGATCCACTACCACACCGGGCAGGACTACATTTCAAGGATGATCCACTACGACACCGGGCAGGACTACGTTTCAAAGATGATCCACTACCACAACGGGTAATATTACATTACAAAGATGATCCACTACCTGTAACGACCCAAATTCTACCCTTGAAATTTTTTCATTTATTTTAATCTTTTCTTACATACAGTCGTCACCTTCATTAAAAACTGTCAAGTATCTCTCTTTGAAAATACTCTTTACCCTATCATATTATCATACAAATTTATGTTGCGGAAAAACATAATTCATTCAGATAGCATTTACCACATGTCACCATATTATCCTAATCAGATTACATTTATCCCTAAGTACAGTTATGGGTTTTCCAGGTTTATAATGTCCCTAACTACATGTCACCATATTATCCTAATCAGATTACATTTATCCCAAAATACTATCAAATCAACTACAATGTCAAATAGCAATAAAGACAATCGAGTAAATAAACATAAAAGCTTCCTAAATGAGCTTCATCCTCAAAATCCTTCATTTACCTACAATGGGATTATCATAAACAACACACAAAACAAAAGGGAGTAAGTCATTAGTTCAAAACTAACATCACATGATAATCCACATTCAAATACAATTCAGCTTTAATATAATTCGTAAACATACATACAGAATTGTAAACATTCAAATCATCTTCCTTTAATTTCCCCTTTACTCATATTCATCCTATAGTATATATATCCCATAATATATATTCTATAGTATGCATATTACGTTCGTTCGAAACATCATCTGTCTTGTTATTCATATTCACCCTATAACATATATATCCCATAATATATATCCTATAGCATGTATATTTCTTTCTTTCTCAACATCTTCCTTTTTATCGCTCGTATTCACCCTATAGAATATATATCCCATAGTATATATCCTATAGCATGCATACGACATTCATGTGACATCCACATTTCTCATCATTCATATTCACCCTATAGAATATATATCCCATACTATATATCCTATAGCATGCATACTGTAACGACCCGATTTTATAACCCAAATTTTTTTAAAACTTTATTAAATGTAAATATTAGTCAAGTTTCCCAATTCAAAATGCGGAAATAATCAATAATACATTTTCATCAAAACATTGCATCACATTCTATTTTAATCCATAATTCATACAATTATCCTTTGTTTCAATTACAACACTGATAAAGGTAATCATGCTAATTCTTATTACATCTTTTGAAAGAGATCATTTATACAACATAGTTACATCAACATATTCCTCATATTACATACATTACACAAATACAATTTTGGAATACAAAAAATGACTACTCCAGTCCCATCAGCAAACATCCACGACGCAACAGCAACATCCTGAACTCATATATAACACATAGACAAGGAAAAGTAGAGGGAGTAAGAACCAACTACGGCGACCGTAGCGTGGAATTACATGGAGTAATATCATTAAAGTATAAAAACCAATACAATCATCTAAAATCAATCATAGTAAACATATACCATTTATATACCAGTCAATACCTAAACCACATAATGTTCACATATTCAATCGGTATAATCATCACGTTTCACTTAGATAATTCACGAAGGGCAGGTCACAATTCCATACCACGAAGGGCATGTCTAAATTCCATACCACGAAGGGCAGGTCTAAATTCCATACCATGAAGGCAGGTCAAAATTCATACCACGAAGGCAGGTTAAAATCCATACCACGAAGGCATGTCAAAATCCATACCACGAAGGTAGGTCAAAATCCATACCACGAAGGCATGTCAAAATCCATACCACGAAGGCAGGTCAAAATCCATACCACGAAGGCAGGTCAAAAATCCATACCACGAAGGCAGGTCAAAATCCATACCACGAAGGCAGGTCAAAATCCATACCACGAAGGCAGGTCAAAATCCATACCACGAAGGCAGGTCAAAATCCATACCACGAAGGCAGGTCAAAATCCATACCACGAAGGCAGGTCAAAATCCATACCACGAAGGCAGGTCAAAAATCCATACCACGAAGGCAGGTCAAAATCCATACCACGAAGGCAGGTCAAAATCTATACCACGAAGGCAGGTCAAAATCCATACCACGAAGGCAGGTCAAAATCCATACCACGAAGGCAGGTCAAAATCCATACCACGAAGGCAGGTCAAAATCCATACCACGAAGGCAGATCAAAATCCATACCACGAAGGCAGGTCAAAATCCAGACCACGAAGGCAGGTCAAAATCCATACAACAACATCAATCACAATATAATATTTCCACTGCATTATTCTAACATTGCAACTTCCTCAAAACACAAGACACCACATCAATGTCATAAACACAATGTATCTCATATCCTACCACAACAAAACCACTCACAACATCGTCATCACATAATATAATTATGTCCATTTATCACCAACAAGCGGTTCATCACAAAATCATTATTACAAATAAACCCACATATGTTTATAGCAAATAAGCGACTCACAACTTAATCATTTTCATAGACATACTCGTCTCCACATTTAACAAATCAACAACTCATCACACAATCATTGATACAAACACACCCATATATGATTATAGCAAATCAACCATCCATAACACAACATTATCATAAATAAACCACACACAACATATTCTTCATCATATAACACATTAACGTTAGAACCATCTTCTCACATGGGCCATAAACACCCAAAAGAGTTTCTATCCGTTCATATGCTCCGATTCTTGAGGGGAAATCGGAGAATGATGACTCTAATGAATTACTCTAAGACCACAATGGTCTTCTCCCTCACCTTAGGTTGCATAAGCTCCATTATTCCACAAAAGAGCTCCATCTCCCTCCATCTCCTTCAACCTCCATTGTTGCTTTTTCATCTCCAAAGCACTCCAATGTTCCATTAAGAAGCAAGAAGAAGAGGTTTTGATGTGTTTTTGAGGTTTAGTGGAGGGAATGGTCGAAACCCATGAGGAGACGTCGCTAGAAGTGAAAGGGGAGAAAAGAAAATGAAGATTGGGGTTTCTAGATCCCCTTTTTCGCTTTTATAGTTCAGACGCTCGTGTAATCGACTACCATATGATGTAATAGATTACAATGTGAAAAATGCACATATCTGATGCTTTTAATTATGATGTAATCGATTACGAGTATAGTGTAATCGATTACATCATGTAAAATACACAGGTCTGATTAGTTTATCAGCATGTAATCGATTACAAGGATTGTGTAATCGATTACACTGTGTCAACAGCCCAAAATTGCCATTTCTCGCCCAGGCGAGACAACTCTCGCTCAAGCGAGACTTCCAGGACTGATACTATAATTTTAAAGACTCAAAATTAGGATGTTACACATACGACATTCATGTAACATTCACATTTCTCATCATTCATATTCACCTTATAGAATATATATCCCATACTATATATCCTATAGCATGCATATGACTTTCATTACTCCGAGTCATATTTCCATTGGTACTCCCCCAATAATATTGATTGCCTTTCAGTCATATTTCCATTGGTACTCCCCCAATAAAATTGATTTTATATGAGTCATATTTCCATTGGTACTCCCCCAATAATATTGATTTCACCTGAATCATATTTCCATTGGTACTCCCCCAATAATATTAATTTCATTTGAGTCATATTTCCATTGGTACTCCCCCAATAATATTAATTTCATCTGAGTCATATTTCCATTAGTATTCCCCCAATAATATTAATTTCAGCTGAGTCATATTTCCATTGGTACTCCCCCAATAATATTGATTTCATCTGAGTCATATTTCCATTGGTACTCCCCCAATAATATTAATTTCATCTGAGTCATATTTCCATTGGTACTCCCCCAATAATATTAATTTCATTTGAGTCATATTTCCATTGGTACTCCGCCAATAATTTTGATTTCATCTGAGTCATATTTCCATTGGTACTCCCCCAATAATATTAATTTCATCCGAGTCATATTTTCATTGGTACTCCCCCAATAATATTCATTTCATCTGAGTCATATTTCCATTGGTACTCCCCCAATAATATTGATTTCATCTGAGTCATATTTCCATTGGTACTCCCCCAATAATATTAATTTCATTTGAGTCATATTTCCATTGGTACTCCCCCAATAACATTAATATCATTTTCCATAACAGAAAAGTCACGCATTTTCCAACATAATGCATAAATTACAGACGTATCATTTTAAACCATTACCTCTTTCACATACCTCATTCATATCCGCAAGTATGATTTAGAGACACTTATCTCTTACCTTGGTGAGTGTTGGGGATCGGTTCCGGGTAACTTTAAAAGTCTCCTCCGCGATTTCCTCCAACCTTAGGATCTCTCTTCTCATTTCCACCAATAACAACAATGTCAGTCATTTATTCAAAATAACACATAAATAACTCGTATTTCATCATCAAACATACAAGGGATTCACATATTTTCAATATTTCCAAAACTGCTTCAATACAAGTATCTAAATATTAAAACATACATGTTTATCTCATACATCAACATTCAAGCACAAACTCATCATCCACATCTAACATTTCATCTCTTTCTCTTTATACCCATATTCTCATTTTGGGGGTTTTTGAGGTTTTCATGAATGACCCACAAAACCTTCCCATTCATCAAATATCAACTCTAAACCAAAAGTTTACATGAGAAAAACAACATAAAACAAACCATAATCTAAAGAATGAGTTCCCATGGTTTCTCATGTTTTGAAAATAGATCCAACATACCCAAAACAAGTTAGAGAGGAAGAAGAAGAGTTAGAAGCAAGAGGTTTACCTCTTCTCAAGCTCTAAGATGAGTCTTAAGGCTCCTTGCTCTTGAAAATCTCTCTTCTCTTCAAGATTCTAACCCTAAAATGTGTTTGGGGTTTCTATTTTAAAGAGCAGTCCTCGGGTTCTCGCTCAAGCGAGCCCATTCCCGCTCACGCGAGAAAATCCCGCCTTTTTAAAATTTCAGATCTGACCCTCTCGCTCAAGTGAGGGATTCTAACTAAAGCGAGAATCTCACAGTCCCAACAGGCTTCCTCTCGCTCAAGTGAGGGATTCTCGCTCAGGCGAGAATCTCACAGTGTCAACAACCCCTGTTTGCCATTTCTCGCTCGGCGAGGCAACTCACGCTCAGGCGAGAATCTTCCAGTATAGCCCAGGATTTCACTCTCCCAGGTGATCCTTTCTCGATCAAGCGAGAATCTCTCGCTCAAGCGAGGATCCGAGGACTGATACTAAAATTTTAAAGACTTAAAATTTCGGTTATTACACTACCACACCGGGCAGGAATATATTTCAAAGATGATCCACTACCACACCGGGCACAAATATATTTCAAAGATGATCCACTACCACACCGGGCACGACTACATTTCAAAGATGATCCAATACCACACATGTTAGGACTACATTTCAAAGATGATCCACTACCACACCGGGTAGGAATATATTACAAAGATGATCCACTACCACACCGGGTAGGACTACATTTCGAAGATGATCCACTACCACACCGGGTAGGACTATATTTCAAAGATGATCCACTACCACACCGGGTAGGACTATATTTCAAAGATGATCCACTACCACATCGGGTAGGACTACATTTCGTATTATTCTCACATCACATGTTCGTCATAACACAAAATATCATATCAATGTCATACACACAATAAACATAATGTATCTCATTGCTTTATCACCATAAAATACCCACAACACCTTCATTGTCACAAACATACCCATATAGGTTCAAACTATAAAGCGACTCACAACTTAGTCATTTTCATAAACATACTCATCTCCACATTTAACAAATCAACAACTCATCACACAATCATTGTTACAAACACACCCATATATGTTTATAACAAATCAACCATCTATAACACACCATTATCATAAACAAACCACACACAACATATTCTTCATCATATAAATCATTAACTTTAGAACAATTTTTCATGATGGTGTATTACCATAAATGAGCATATAGCGTTTTATTTAAATAAACGGTTTTCCCGCACATATATCTCAACTTTTGTGGCTAATACATCCTTAAGTAAAATAGAGACTCTCACATGGACCATAAACACCCAAAAGAGTTTCTATCCGTTAACATGCTCCGATTCTTGAGGGAAATCGGAGAAGACTCTAATGAAATACTCTAAGACCACAATGGACTTCTTCCTCACCTTAGGTTGCGTAAGCCCCATGGATCCGCAAAGAGCTCCATCTACCTCCATCTCCATCAACCTCCATTTCTCCTTTTCCAACTCCAAAGTTCACCAATGTCTCACTAAGAAGTAAGAGGAAGGGGTTTTGACGAATCTATGGGGAGCCGCCGTTGGGAGTGAAAGGGGAGAAATGAAAATGAAGATTAGGGTATGTGAAACCATTTCTTTACTTTTATAGTTGGGTGGTATCGCCAGGGCGAGAATTGCTCGCTTGGGCGAGAAGCCCACGATATTTTAAAATTCAAAACTTTGACTCTCTTGCCTAGACGAGATTCTCTCGCTCAAGCGAGAATCTCACAGCCTGCCCAGGCTTCTCTCGCTCAAGCGACGACTTTCTCGCTTGGGCGACGATCCCAAAATTTCCAAAATTAAAACATTGGGTCTCTCGCTTGTGCGAGACCCTCTCGCTCAAGCGAGAATCTGGCAGTATGCCCCATTCTTCAGAACTGTTATCTCATTTTAAGGAGGGTAAATTTTGGGTGGTACAATCCTTCCCTCCTAAAAGAAATTTCGTCCCCAAAATTTTATTAGGTTACCCTCAAGAAGACACCAAACATTTCAACCACAATGCAATAGAGTAGAAGGGAATTATCCTTTCTTAGCCTCAACTTGACACCCGAAGCCATTGGTTCACCCACAATCAGATATTTCATCACCAACGATGTGTGCAAATTTACAAACGTCCTACCCAATCACATGAGTTTTATATAGATACTCAAAATACAGTGATGGACATACATTTCGCACTCAAGTCTGTTTCATATTTAGAACCATACGGTCATAATTTCATCACCAAAATTTTAACAACATCGCATTCGTCAAGGATACAGTTGCTAAAATTTTGGATCTCCAACATTAAACCGAATTAATGCATCAGCCTAATATTATACTCTACTCAACATGACTTTCAAAAATAGATTAAACAAAGGACTCATGACAATCACCTTAAGAAAGTAAGGTTTGCATAGTCACTTCAAAACATCTCAAAAACGTTTTTCCCATGCGATACTGAAAGTCTTAGCCACAATTTTTCAAAAGGCTATTTAGTCCAATAGTTATATGTCATTCACTACAGTAAAGTTCTCATAGCTCACTTATCGAAACATGCCTATGCAATAACACCACAATTATGCATCACAATTACTGACACACATGAAACAGAAACCAGTTTTGTAAGTACAATATCAAAGTACATAATTTGGTGCACCTCACGACTATATCGTGCATTGCAAATATTCAACTACAAAAGGTCAATCATAATAGACCAAAAATTTTAGGTACAATTTCAAAATGACCTTGCTATTCCCAGTACCACTTTCTACAAAAAAACATGGAAACAAAATTTTGTTTATCGATTAACTCGCTAAAACTTAAGGAACACCACATCTATGGTCGCTAAAATATTGTAAGATTGACTTTTAGCAACTCATAGAAATAAAGACACAAAACTTTGTCTCTTTCAAACACACAAGGTACATTTCTTTACGTTCTCCTTGTTAGCATAATATTTCTAGAAGCCAATACTTCATAATCAATATTCAATGAAACATACATCATAAACGTATTCATAGAAATCTTTTAAATTACTCTTCTCGTTATTACCAAAATAGTTAACATACTATTTCCAAAATTCATGCATCAAGGAACCATCTACCAAGCATTATCACATAATCTCAAAGAAATATTTCTCCATTGTTATACAAAACATGTTACACACAAATTCTTCATTTCATTCAACTTTCTAAACGTTCATGCATTGCAAGCAAACTCATATGCAGGAATAGGTCAAAACATACATGTTCATTTCCAGGCAACACAGAGAAGTACATGTTAGCAGACTTCTACAATTTTAAAATTTTGCATGATTACATGTCATACAATAAAGATGTAGATATTTAGTCACCGAGTCTCATAATCGGTTAATCTTTACCTCATGCATATTCGTTTTTAATCTTGAGGGAGGACAGGAAAAATCAACAACTTACATTAACTAAGAACATGTAGGAAATCAAATAACATAACGTACGGCTTTTCATGTTATAGATTATCCTATCTTTAGCAAAAGCTAACATTCTTCCCATTATTACATATCATTCATCAATTAAGAATCCAATTTTCAAAATATAGGATATCGTTCTTTCAAAGTCATACACTCTCAACATGCTAACAAGATCTTTAATTCTCATTCATATGTCACAGCGGATGACTATTACCTTAATCTTGTCCAACTAGAGCCATAGAGACAGATAAGCAGACATCCAATAAAGCCAATTTAATCATTCCTCTTCAATTATCTTAATCTTAGTGATAAAAGAAATTCACATCAAGAGGTTGACCAAAGCTCAAACAAGAGATCCACCACTAGGAACTCTCAACAAATAAATTTCACACCAAGAAATCCAACCGGAAAATCACAATCACAAACTCCCCATAAACAAGTCCAATAACAAGTCCATACTAGGTTATTCAACAAGAGTTTTACAACAAGAAATCCTCTACGAAATTCACAACAAGTAATTCTCAACAATCAATTCATCAATAACTCATAACAAGACATCCAACGATAAGTTGACAACCATACGCTTACCGCAAGGAATTTAACAATCATCTTTCACATCAACGGTTATCATATAGTTAACAAACTATCAGCATAAATCAAGCAGTTAACTCACAAATTTCAAAAACAAGCACGTAAGGCCATACCCTAGGCCGCAGAGTTGACACATGCTCTGATACCATATTGTAAGGACCCGATTTTCGTAATCCAAAAATTCCTTTTTTTAAAACTTCGTCATGAAGGTGAAGTGATTACTTTTGGAAGACATTACTTGAACGGTTTGGAAACTTGAGTGAATACAAATATTAATTCTATATATAATTCACAAGGCGTAAATATTCCAAATACATGTCACTTCAAAAGCATGTCATTACACTTCCTTTCAAATACATAATCTCAACAATTATCTTTTCTCAAGGAACACTTTTAATACAAACATTAAATCAACTTCATTATACACTTAGGAGGAGTTCCATTTTGCAAAATAGATAATCCAACATAGTTCTCATATTATAAACATTTATCATGTAACATATTGATTGCATAAAATCCTACTCTACCATGTACTCTTCTCCGCAAGCGTCCAACGCGCTACCGCCACAACCTGAACTCAAATACACAACACATACAAGAAGAGACAGAGGGAGTAAGAACCAACTACGGTGACCGTAGCATTGATTTACATGGGTAATAACCTTAAAGTATTACAACCTATACAACCTCTAACATCAATCATGTTAAACATATACCAATCGATACCTTATGCCACATAATATTCATATGTCAGATTATATGACAATCCACATTCAAAATAATATTAAGCATTCGCATCTTCTTCCTTCTATTTCCATATTATCCATATTCACCTTACACTATTATACCCCATAATATATATTCTATAGCTTGTATATTCATTTCATTTCAGAAGTATAGGTCCACATTCCAAAGATGATCCACTACCACACCGGGCAGGTCTACATTTCAAGATGATCCACTACCACACCGGGCAGGACTACATTTCAAAGATGATCCTCTACCACACCGGGCAGGAATATATTTCAAATATGATCCACTACCACACCGGGTAGGACTACATTTCGAAGATGAACCACTCCCACACCGGTTAGAACTATATTTCCAAGATGTTCCACTGCCACACCGGGTAGGACTACATTTCAAAGATGATCCACTACCACACCGGGCAGAAATATATTTCAAAGATGATCCACTACCACACCGGGTAGGACTACATTTCAAAGATGATCCACTACCACACCGGGTAGGACTATATTTCAAAGATGATCCACTACCAAATCGGGTAGGACTAAATTTCAAAGATGATCCACTACCACACCGGGTAGGACTACATTTCAAAGATGATCCACTACCACATCGGGCGGGAATATATTTTAAAGATGATCCACTACCACACCAGGTAGGACTACATTTCGAAGATGATCCACTACCACACCGGGTAGGACTATATTTCATAGATGATCCACTACCACACCAGGTAGGACTACATTTCAAAGATGATCCACTACCACACCGGGTAGGACTATATTTCAAAGATGATCCACTACCACATCAGGTAGGACTACATTTCATATTATTCTCACATCACATGTTCGTCATAACACAAAATATCATATCAATGTCATACACACAATAAACACAACGTATCTCATTGCTTTATCACCATAAAATACCCACAACACCTTCATTGTCACCAACATACCCATATAGGTTCCTAACAATAAAGCGCTCACAACTTAGTCATTTTCATAAACATACTCATCTCCACATTTAAAAAATCAACAACTCATCACACAATCATTGTTACAAACACACCCATATATGTTTATAACAAATCAACCATCCATAACACACCATTATCATAAAAAAACCACACACAACATATTCTTCATCATATAACACTTTAACATTAGAACCATCTTTCATGACGTTGTATTACCACAAGTGAGCATAAGGTATTTCAACTAATAAAACATTTTTCCTACACATATATCTCCACATTTTTGCTAATACCTCTTCATGGAAAATAAAGACTCTCACATGGACCACAAACTTCCAAGAGAGTTTTTATCCGTTACCATTCTCCGATTCTTGAGGGAAATCGGAGAAGATGACTCTAATGAAATACTCTAAGACCACAATGGTATTCTCCCTTACTTTTGCGTAGGCCCCATGGATCCGCAAAGAGATTCATATACCTCCATCTCCTTCAACCTCCATTGCTCCTTTTCCAACTCCAAAGTTCACCAATGTGTCACTAAGAAGTAAGAGGAAGGGGTTTTGACGAGTCTTTGAGGTTTAGAGGGGGAGAGAGTCGAAATCTATGGGGAGTCGCCGTTGGGAGTGAAAGGGGAGAAAAGAAAATGAAGATTAGGGTTTGTGACCTTTCTTTACTTTTATAGTTGGGTCCTCTCGCCCGGGTGAGAATGGCTCTCGAAACTTTGACTCTCTCGCCTGGGCGAGATTCTCTCGCTCAAGCGAGAATCTCACAGCCTGCCCAGACTTCTCTCGCTCAAGCGACCACTTTCTCGCTTGGGCGAGGATCCTAGAATTTCCAAAATTAAAACACTGGGTCTCTCGCTTGGGCGAGACCCTCTCGCTCAAGCGAGAATATGGTAGTATGCTCCATTCTTCAGGACTCTTACCTCATTTTAAGGAGGGTAAATTTTCGGTGTTACATATTGTAAGGACCCAAATTCTACCCTTGAAATTTTTTCTTATGTTTTAATCTTTCATGCTTAATTTTCCCATGTTACACCAAACATACTTTTCCCTTAACCTTTTAATCAATTCATTTCTTTAGTTATATAATAAATCTAATCATACAATTTCGGTTTCATGCCATAATACCCTTAATTGCAGAAAAACATAATTCATATTTCTATTTCCCGAACACCACCACATACAACTAACTATGGGTTTCCAAAAATACCCATAGCTACAAACATTCAGAGTTACAATTTCTCAAAATTATAACTGTCATGTTTAACAAATACATAATTCCGCAAATATTCAATCATGATGCAAAAAGGTGCAATAGAGAAATCCAGATTAAAAAGCTCCTAAAGCTCCAAGTCAAGCATCCTTAATTTATCCAATTACCTTGGTGAGTGTTGGGGTCGATTCTTGAGTAATTTACAAGTTTCCTTTGCTACCTCCTCCAACCTTAGGATCTTTCCTCATTCCCACCATATAAAAACAATGTTAGTCATTTATTCAAAATAGCACATGAATAACTCATATTTCATCTTTAACCATACAAGACATTCAAATATTTTCAATGTTTCTAAACTACTTTCATTAAGAGTTTCCAAACATCTAAAACATACATATTCATCTCATATATCAACATTAGAGCACAACTCATCTTCTACATCTAACATTTCTCCCACCATATAACAACAATGTTAGTAATTTATTCAAAATAACACATGAATAACTCATATTTCATCTTTAACCATACAAGACATTCACATATTTTCAACGTATCTAAACTACTTTCATTAAGAGTTTCCGAACATCTAAAACATACATATTCATCTCATATATCAACATTAGAGCACAACTCATCTTCTACATCTAACATTTCTCCAATTTTCCCTTTTGTTCATTTTCTCATTTTAGGGGTTTTGGGGTTTTCATAAATCAACCCACAAAACCCTTCCATTCATCAAATACAAACTCTAAACCAAGAGTTTACAAGAGAGAAACTAAATAAAACGAACCACAACTCAAATTGAAGAGTTTCCATGGTTTCCCACATTTTGAGAAGAGATCCCATACACCCAAAAACTAGTTTGAAAGGGAGAAAGAGAGTTAGAATCAAGACATTTACCTCTTCTCAAGCTTCTAGATGATTCCCACGAGTTCTTGCTCTCAAAATCACCTTCTTCTCTCTTCTCTCTAAATTTCTAACCCTAAAAGTGTTTAAGGGTTTCTATTTTAAAGTGAAATCATCAGGTTCTCGCTCAAGCGAGCCCATTCTCGCTCAGGCGAGAAAATCCCACCTTTTTAATATTTTAGATATGAAGCTCTCGCTCAAGCGAGAATCTCGCAGCCTCGACAGGCCCAAAATGCCACTTCTCGCCCAGGCGAGAAAACTCTCGCTCAGGCGAGACAGCTCTTGCTTAAGCGAGACAATTCTCGCTCAAGCGAGAATCCTTCAGTATAGCCCAGTATTTCACTCACCCAAGTGAGCCACTCTCGCCCTGGTGACACCTTTCTCGCCCTGGTGACTTTAAATTTAGGGTGTCACAATCCTTCCCCCCTAAAAGAAATTTCATCCCGAAATTTTTGATTAGGTTACTCTCTGGAAGATTCTATCATCGCCTCGACACTAGATATAAGATAAACTCAACCAAATTTATACTCGGTCATCTAATCCATAACTATTACTTAAACGACTACCAAGGGCACACACCACTAAACCGTGATGTCAAAAAACCAATTTATGAACTAACTCATCAATGTCCAAATATTAAGATCCCAACCTCAAACAACTCGAACAACTAAGAGAACGAAACCGGAACCGTAATAAAGATTCCCCAACATTCATCAAGAACCATAGGTCTCTCTAACCTATCAAGCTAACAATCGTTCAAGACGATCATTACATACGATGAGAATTACAATAACACCTCCGAAACCAAGGGAATGGGGAATTCCTTACCCCTCACCTACCACAATGCTTCATTTAACATCCAACATGCAATAGCAAGTTCAACCTCCACTCAAGGAAATAATATCAATTCATTCCACTCATGAAACATAACCACTATTTACTCAAAATCTACCTTAGCATTCCCAACATTGCATGTACTACCACATAGAACCAGGGTAGTCACTCAACAAAAGAACCTAAATAACTAAGACTTTTAGAGTTTCTCCCCTTATACACAATCAAACTATCTAGTAATTATCCAATTACATCAAACATTTCCACCACCATACAATACAGTAGAAGGGAATTACCACTCCCTAGCCTCAATTGGACACACGAAACCATTGGTTCACCCAAAACTAGATATTTCATCACCAATCGACAAGTGAAAATTTACAAACACTCAGTCCCATAACATACGTTAGATATGGATACCCCAATTACACTTGCGAATATACATTTAGTACTCCACTTGCAGCACGTCTAGAAACACATGGTCATAATCGTGTCACCAAGTTTTTAACAACCTCATATTTATCAAGATATGGTTGTTAAAATTTTGGATTCTCCAACATGATCCTAAATCAATGTTTAGCCACAAGCTATGTTTCACCCAAAAATAGCATTTAGTCAGTCATAATTCAAAAAGGGCAAGCTTCTAAGAGGTCTAGGCTATTCTAAAACCCAAGCTTCTAAGAAGCAAAATGTCTCAACGGAAATAATCTTTCAAAAACAATGTAACCATGCATTTGATCACAGTAATAATAAAACTAGGATATATTAACATCAACTCATATGTTCTTATTGTAAAAACCATGGGCACACACCAAATACTTGTTCTATTAGAAAATATGGTGTTCCCCTAGGTAATTATAGATGGGTTGAGAAAGGAACTAACCTTGTAGGACCCATGAAAAGTTGGGTACCTAAAATAACTTAACCTGTTTTGCAGGAAAGTTTGAGAGCCGCCTGCAACTTATGGTATTTGGTGACAACAACGAGGGAAGAATACTTGGAGTTGGTAGAATCGGCAAGCCACTCTCAACAACAATAGAAGGCGTGCTATATGTGGAAGGACTCAAGCACAATCTTCTAAGCATTAGTCAACTATTTGACAAGGGCTTCCATGTATCATTCTACCCAGATAAATGCATCATTGAAAGTAAGGAATCTCTAAACTCTAAACTCATTCGTAAGAGAATTGATAACATTTATATGATAGACATAGATTCATCTCTTCCAATAACATGTTTAGTTGTAAATGATAATCATGATGCATGGCTTTGGCATATGAGAATTTCTCACATTCATATGGATAATTTGAATAAGCTAATTAAGAGAGATTTGGTTGTAGGTTTACCCAAGATGAAGTTTGTTAAAGACAAACTATGTAGTGCATGTCAAATGGGTAAACAAACAAAAACTTCTTTTAAACCAAAGCATAATGTTTCTTCTGATAGACCATTGCAGTTACTACACATGGACTTATTTGGCCCTTCAAGGACAAAACATTATGGTGGTAACTACTATGATCTTGTTATAGTAGACGATTTTTCATGATATACATCGACTCTGTTCTTAGTTCATAAGAATGAGGCATTCAAAGATTTTAGCACTTATGCTAAAAGAATCCAAAATGAAAAGTCTTTAAAAATCGCTGCTATAAGAAGTCATCATGGGGGAGAATTTCAAAATGCTTCTTTTGAGGAATTTTGTGATGATCTTGGGATTAATCTCAACTTTTCTGCTCCTAGAACACCACAACAAAATGGTGTTGTAGAGAGAAAGAATCGGTCTTTAGAAGAACTTGCTTGAACGATGTTAAATGAAACTAACCTCCCTAAGTACTTTTGGGCTGATGTAGTAAGTACTGCGTGTTATGTTTCAAATCGAGTTCTCATAAGACATATTCTAAAGAAAACCCCCTATGAATTCTTCAAAGGGAGAAAACCAAACATTTCTCACTTGCATGTATTTGGCTATAAATGTTTCTTTTTAAATAATGGTAAAGAAAACTTAGGAAAGTTTGATGCAAAAGCCGATAAAGGAATCTTCCTAGGCTACTCTCTCACGAGTAAAAGTTATAGAGTCTTTAACATAAGAACTTTAGCCATGGAAGAATCCGTTCACGTCTCTTTTGATGAAACCAATCCCTTACTCAAGGAAAGGTTAACTCTTTATGAAAAGGACTTGCCAAGTTCTACTTTAAATGAAAATGCTATTATTGAAACTACACCTAATGCAGAGCATGTAGAAATGGATGATAATCCACCCTTTCAAGAAGAGCATATTCACTCTAATTTACCTAAAGAATGGAGAACTCATCGAATCACCCTATTGACAACATCATCAGCGACATAAATAAGGGTATTACTACCCGCTTAATGCTGGAAGATGCATGTCTAAGCATGGCCTTCGTCTCTCAGATAGAACCCTCCAAGATTCATGAAGCAATTGAGGATGAGCACATGATTCTTTCTATGCAAGAAGAACTTAACCATTTTAAGAGAAATGAAGTTTGGGAACTTGTTCCTAGACCTTAGAATAGGAATGTAATAGGAACTCGTTGGGTGTTTCGAAATAAATCAGATGAAAATGGCATCATCATTAGAAATAAGGCTAGACTAGTAGCTCAAGTATACAACCAAGAGGAAGGTATAGATTTTGATGAAACCTTCGCTCCGGTTGCTAGACTTGAAGCTATTAGATTATTGCTTGCATATGCATGTTCTTTGAACTTTTAGCTTTATCAAATGGACGTAAAGAGTGCGTTTCTCAACGGATATATACAAGAGAAAGTTTTTGTAGAACAACCTCCTCGCTTTGAGGACTACAAACATCCCTTTGAAGAAAGCCCTATATGGCTTAAAGCAAGCTCCACGTGCCTGGTATGAACGTCTAACAAATTTTTTAATAGAAAAAGATTTTTCTAAAGGAAAGGTCGAGAGTACACTTTTTATTAAGAAAGTAAATCATCACACTCTCCTGGTTCAAATCTATGTAGATGATATTATTTTTCGGTTCTACTAATGAAAGTTTGTGTAGTGAATTTGGCAATATGATGCAAGGAGAATTTGAGATGTCCATGATGGGAAAGTTGAACTACTTTCTTGGACTTTAAATTAAGAAACTTAGCGATGGCATCTTTGTAAGTCAGTCCAAATACTGCAAAGACTTGTTGAAAAGATTCGAGATGGATGACTTCAAGCCGATTGCTACTCCGATGGGATGAAGTACCTATATTGATGCATATGAAGCAGGAAAATTTATTGAAATATCTAAGTATCGAGGTATGATTGAATCCCTTCTTTATCTTACTTCCAGTAGACCAGATATTATGTTCAGTGTATGTTTGTGTGCGTGTTATCAGTCTAAACCTAAAGAATGACATCTAGTTGCCATTAAGAGAATCATGAAGTATCTCAAAGCACAACTGATGTTGGATTGTGGTATCCAAAAGGAAGCGTATGCGATTTGGTTGGCTTATTGGATTCGGATTTTGCCGGATGCAAATCTAAGAGGAAAAGTACAAGTGGTACTTGCTGAAGCGGAATACATGGAGGCTGGTAGTTGTTGTGACCAAGTGTTGTGGCTTAAACAATTACAGGATTATGGCTTAAACTTAGATTGCACACCTTTAAAGTGTGACAACACTAGTGCTATAAACCTCACTAAAAATTCGATTATGAACTCAAGAACCGAACATATCGATATAAGACATCATTTCCATAGGGACGATGTCCAAAAGAAGGATGTGTTGGTAGAATTCATTGATACTCAAAACCAACTAGCAGACATATTTATTAAACATTTAGCAAAGGAACCTTTTTACAAAATTAGACGAGAATTAGGCATTCTCGATAAAGCTTACCTTTCCTAAGATGTTTATATGTTTATATGTATGATTTCATTGTTTGTATCAAATGCCTACTTGATCTTAAAATATGTTTATTATGCTTCATTGTTTATTATTCTTCTCCCTCTAAAACCTCTTAATTTCTAAAAACTCCATTTTTGCATCGTTTTGGTTGATTTTTGTTTCCATTTATATCACATTCTTGATTCTAAACACTTATACACCTTCATTTTCGTGATTCGCGACTTCAATCCAAAACCCCCAAATTTTCCATAACCTAACCTAAACCTTCAAAACCAACAATGGCTTCTTCTTCCAAAACCAAGAGACCAAGAACTAGTGGGTCTAAATCCAAGCAAGGAGGATCTACTTCAAAGTCCAATGGCTTCAGTGTATGTTTGTGTGTGTGTTATCAGTCTAAACCTAAAGAATGACATCTAGTTGCCATTAAGAGAATCATGAAGTATCTCAAAGCACAACTGATGTTGGATTGTGGTATCCAAAAGGAAGCGTGTGCGATTTGGTTGGCTTATTGGATTCGGATTTTGCCGGATGCAAATCTAAGAGGAAAAGTACAAGTGGTACTTGCTGAAGCGGAATACATGGAGGCTGGTAGTTGTTGTGACCAAGTGTTGTGGCTTAAACAATTACAGGATTATGGCTTAAACTTAGATTGCACACCTTTAAAGTGTGACAACACTAGTGCTATAAACCTCACTAAAAATTCGATTATGAACTCAAGAACCAAACATATCGATATAAGACATCATTTCCATAGGGACGATGTCCAAAAGAAGGATGTGTTGGTAGAATTCATTGATACTCAAAACCAACTAGCAGACATATTTATTAAACATTTAGCAAAGGAACCTTTTTACAAAATTAGACGAGAATTAGGCATTCTCGATAAAGCTTACCTTTCCTAAGATGTTTATATGTTTATATGTATGATTTCATTGTTTGTATCAAATGCCTACTTGATCTTAAAATATGTTTATTATGCTTCATTGTTTGTTATTCTTCTCCCTCTAAAACCTCTTAATTTCTAAAAACTCCATTTTTGCATCGTTTTGGTTGATTTTTGTTTCCATTTATATCACATTCTTGATTCTAAACACTTATACACCTTCATTTTCGTGATTCGCGACTTCAATCCAAAACCCCCAAATTTTCCATAACCTAACCTAAACCTTCAAAACCAACAATGGCTTCTTCTTCCAAAACCAAGAGACCAAGAACTAGTGGGTCTAAATCCAAGCAAGGAGGATCTACTTCAAAGTCCAATCCGTTGAACTTGACGAGGCTTCTTGTGAACGATGATCAAATAAAGGTTTTCGAAGAACATTTCCATGGACGAACGATTTTCACTCCAAAATACGGTAATGTTAGTAATTTTGAGTTTGAAGACTTTCTATTTCCTCACTTATTACGGCAACAAAATAATTTTGATTTGTGCTGTGAAGCGTACAATATTTATCCTGAGCTTGTTCGCGTATTCTATTGCAATATGAACTTTAGGAAGAATCTTTTGACTTCCCATGTTAAGGGAAAAGATATAGTTTTGGATACCAAAACCTTCAGTTCATTATGTTGTGATATACTGATGCAAGGTGATGTAACATCCTAAGTTTTATTTTCCTAAAGTATTGTAATAGAAGAAAATCTGGGGTATACTGCAGGATTCTCGCTTGAGCGAGAGGAGCCTCGCCCAAGAGAGAATGTCAGCATTTCTCCCAGGATTTTCTCTGGGACTCTCGCTTGAGTGTGAGATGGATCGCTTGGGCGATTGGGAAACTGCATAGGCTGAGAGATTCTCGCCTAGGCGAGGGGGAGAGACTTGGAGGCTATTGGATCCTCACTTGAGTGAGAATCCCTCGCTTGAGCGAGAGCATCACCTCGCCTCGGCGACGTAATCTTGCTTGGGCGAGAATCTAAAAGTCTGAACCCTAAAATAGGACCCCAAACACAAAAAGGGGTTAGACTTTTGGGAGAAAAGAGAAGAGGGGGCACTTTTCTTGGCAAGAACTCGAGTAGAGGCTAAGAGAAGATAGAGAAGAGGTAAACCCCTTGATTTTAACACTCCTTCCCATTTAGAAACTCAATATGGGTATTTGGGTCTCTTCTCTTTGAATTGGAAAACAACATAACCCTCTCTTTTGAGTTGTGGTTCGTTTAATTTAACTATTCTCTTGAAAACTCATAGTGTAGGGTTTGTATTTGGAAATGGTGTTTGAAAAATGTTGATTTTAGGAAACCCCAAAACCTAGAAACGAAATGGAGAAGAAAGGGGTGAAATGTTGAGTTGGGATGTAGTTTATGATTTTTGATGTTGAATGAGGGGTTAAATTTTTATGATTTACATGCTTGAAGTCTTAATTGTGATGATTTAGAGAATCATCAGAATATGAGTTATTTTGTGGTTGAAATATGTAATATGAGTTATTATGTGATATTATGAATATATTATTGATTATGGTTTTTGTGTGTGGTGTGAAAGGGGGAAAGACCCTAAGGTTGGAGGAAGCGGAGTAGAGACTAACAAGTCGCCAAACGCCAACGCACACCAAGGTAAGGGAGAAGCATTTCCATTATTTGTGATATAATGTGAAAGGTAAGCTTACTAAACTTGTTATTATGAGAATAGAATTGTGAGTATCATTGAATGGAAGTTGTATTGATTCGCCCTCGTGGCATAGACTTTCCCTACGTGGTATTGATTCGCCTTTGTGGAATAGACTTGTCCTACCTGGTATTGATTAGCCCTCGTGGCATAGACTTTCCCTCGGTGGCATTGATATTCCTTTGTGGCATAGACTTGCCCTACGTGGTATTGAATTACCCCTCGTGTCATAGACTTGTCCTACGTAGTATTAATTTGCCTTTGTGGCATAGACTTACCCGACTTGGTATTGATTCGCCATATGTCATAGAATTGCCCTACGTGGTATTGAAGTAACTGTTATTAAATATGATTGAGAAATTGTAGAATGATGGTTTATTTAAATTTGACTATTGATTTATGTTAATGATAGATTTATATATGTTTGCATTACAATTATTCTATACTGATTTTTAAACACTGATTATCCTGAATTTGATGTCTTACTCCCTTGTATTTCTTGTTGGTTGTTGTAACACCTCAAATTTCGTTTCGGAATAATTAGGAAACTTAGAGTGTTGGAGTGTATATTGGAAAATTATCATTTAAGCGAGAGAACCTCGCCCAAGTGAGAGGCTAGGTGTTCCAGTATGAGTTTTCTAGCAACCTCGCTTAAGCGAAGAAGTGGTCATTTGAGTGACTGTGAAATCTGGTAAATCTGCCAAATTCTAGATATAGCTAGAATTCTCGCCTAGGCCAACGAACTCTGAGCAGGCTGCCTGATTCTCGCTCGAGCGAGAGAATTCTCGCCAGGCCGAGAGCGTTAGAGTTGAAAAGTTGAAAAGCTGCGAAATTCTCCCCCAAACGCGCCATTCTCGCCCGGACGAGGCTGCACAACTATAAATGCGAAAGAGGGGTTTTAGAAACCCTAATCATCATTTTCTTTCCCCTCCTTTATCTCCCAACGGAGACTCCACCCAAATGAACCATTCTCCCCTCAACTAACCCTCAAAAACTCATCAAAACCTCTTCCTCTTGCTTCTTAGTGGCACATTGGAGGGCTTTGGAGGTGAAAAAGGAACATTGGAGGTTGAAGGAGATGGAGGGAGATGTTGCTCTTATTCGGAACAACGGAGCTTACGCAAACTAAGGTGAGGGAGAATACCATTGTGGTCTTAGAGTATTTCATTAGAGTCATCTTCTCCGATTTCCCTCAAGAATCGGAGAATGGTAACGGATAAAAACTCTCTTGGAAGTTTGTGGTCCATGTGAGAGTCTTTATTTTCCATGAAGAGGTATTAGCCATAAATGTGGAGATATATGTGTAGGAAAAATGTTTTATTAGTTGAAATGCATTATGCTCACTTATGGTAATACAACGTCATGGAAGATGGTTCCATCGTTATTATGTTATATGATGATGAATATGTTGTGAGTTGTTTATTTGTGATGAAAGGACATGAGTATGTTTATGATAATGATTATGTTGTCAGTTGTTTATTTATGATAGAATGACATGATTATGTTATATGATGATGATTGTATTGTGAGCTGTTTAATTGTGGTAAGAAATGAGATAGATAAGACTATTATGACATGGATGTGGTTGCGGGTATTATGGTGAATTAGTGATTATGAATTGGATGTGGTATTTGTGTTATGATGAAGTTTTGATATGAGGATAAAATAATGGAAAGAAGTATATTGTGGGTGGTGGTAATGTAGTATTGTTATATTGTTGTGTGGTTGTATTGCCTATTCATAGCAATGATTGACCTGCCTTTGTGGTATGGAGTTTGACCTGCCTTCGTGGTATGGAGTTTGACCTGCCTTCGTGGTATGGAGTTTGACCTGCCTTCGTGGTATGGATTTTGACCTGCCTTCGTGGTATGGAGTTTGACCTGCCTTCGTGGTATGGAGTTTGACCTTCCTTCGTGGTATGGATTTGACATGCCTTCGTGGTATGGAGTTTGACCTGCCTTCGTGGTATGTATTTGACCTGCCTTCAAGGTAAGGACTTGACTTACCCTATGCGGTATTAGCTCTATGTAGAAATAATTGTCTTGCCTAAGTGGTATTGTAATGAATGTCTTTCCCTTTTTGGTATAGTACTGCTTGGAGGTATCGTATTGTTTTGGAAGTGTTGTATTACTTGGAAGTATTGTATTGTTTTTGAGGTATTGTATTGCCTTCGGGTATGGACTTGTTGTTGGGTATTTGTGAGTGACTATAGTAATAGGAATCTTGATGAAGATGGAATTGGATAAATTGTATAAGAAAGTTATAATTGAAACTAATTGAAGAAGTGAATATCTTATGGTATGTTATATTGATTGGGTGTATCGTTGTATGTGTGATATGATCGATTTTAGATGTGGTATAGGTTGTAGCACTTTAAAGTTATTAATTAATGTAATTCCACGCTGTAACACCCTAATTTTAAAGTCTTTAAAATTATAGTATCAGTACAGGGATCCTCGCTTTAGCGAGAGATTCTCGCTTGGGCGAGAAAGGTTCACCTAGGAGGGTGAAATCCTGGACTATACTGGAGGATTCTCGCTTAAGCGAGAGTTGGCTCGCCTAGGCGAGAAATGGCATTTTGGGAATGATGAGACTGTGAGATTCTCACATGAGCGAGAGGGTTAGATCTGAGTTTTTTAAAATGGGCGGGATTTTCTCGCTTGAGCGAGAACCCGACGAGACAGCATTTAATGAGAAACCCTAAACACAATTTAGGGTTAAGAATTGAAGAGGGTGAGAGAAAAGAGCTTTTCCAAGGGCAAGGAGCTTTGATACTCACCCAAGAGCTTGAGAAGAGGTAAAACTCTTGATTTTAACTCTCTTCTTCTCTTTTAAACTCACTTTGGGTATGTTGGATCTCTTCTCAAAATGTGAGAAACCATGGAAACTCATCCTTTTGAGTTATGGTTCGTTTTATGTCATTCCTACCTTGTAAACTCTTGGTTTAGAGTTAGTATCTCAAGAATGGAAAGGGTTGTGGGTTGATTCATGAAAACCCCAAAACCCTAAAGTGAAAATGTGGTAAAAGGAGAGAATGTGTAAAATGCTAGAGGTAGAAGATGAGTTTACCTCCAAATGTTGGAATATGAAACGAAGATGCATGTTTTAGATGGTTGAATACTTATGATGAAAGTAGTTTAGAAACATCGAACATGTGATGAATATCTTGTATGATTAAATAATGCAATATAAGTTGTTTATGTGATATTTGGAATAAATGACTAACATTGTGTTATATGGTGGGATGAGGAAAGATCCTAAAGTTGGAGGCGGTGTCGGTGGAACTTGAAAAGTTGCCAAGAACCAAACCCAACACTCACCGAGGTAAGGATAAGTCTTTAATTGTGCATTTGGAATAGAAAATGTGTATTTTCTGGTTATGCAATGATTGAGTTGTAAATTACGCATTTGGTATAAACATATATGGGTGTGTTTATATTAAAGGTGACGTAGATTTGCGGGAATGTAAATTGTGTATATTTTCTGGTCATGCCATAATTACATTGTGAATTACGTATTTTAGCATAAACATATATGGAGTGTTTATACTAAAGATGGCGTAGATTTACGTGAGATAATTGATGGCGAATCGATGAAATGGAAAATATATTTTTAGCCGACCATGATTGGTTAGCGACTCTGGCTTGAGTATAGAAGCATACACTCTAGCTTGAGTATAGAAGCATACACTATGGCTTGAGTATAGAAGCATACACTCTGGCTTGAGTATAGAAGCATACTTCTATACTCTGGCTTGAGTATAGAAGCATACTTCTATACTCTGGCTTGAGTATAGAAGCATACACTCTGGCTTGAGTATAGAAGCATACACTTTGGCTTGAGTATAGAAGCATACACTCTGGCTTGAGTATAGAAGCATACACTTTGGCTTGAGTATACAAGCATACACTCTGGATTGAGTATAGAAGCATACACTTTGGCTTGAGTATAGAAGCATATACTCTGGCTTGAGTATATAAGCGTGATTTGTTTTAAGAGAAATTAGAATCTGCTTTTAGCTAACCCTAAGGGGCGTAGCGACTTTGGCTCAAGTTATGTAGCAAGACAAAATGAATTTCTAAAATGGTTTACTAACCCTTTTTCTAATATGGATTATCTTATAATGACGTATATGGAATTAACGACTTACTCCTTTGCGTGTTTGTGTTCTTGTCATTGATAACCCCATTGCAGATAAACAGGTGGCATGAGGGGGACTCATTTTTGGGGAGCTTATATTTTGGATTCATTCATTTGCACTATTTTGTATATGAGTGCATAGTTGATAGTTTTTCCAAAACATTATGTAATTATGACTATATGACAACTGATATGAGGTGTAACCCTGGATATGTGTAGCTATGAGTAATTTGGAAACTCATAGCTAGTTATATGCGGTGGTTTTCAAATATATTGAATGAATTATGATTTTCTGCTAAGTGGAGTATAGAAAAGTATAGAGATGTAGAATGAATGTGAATATGTAAATACGATTAAAAATGAAAGGAATGCATGCGGGAAGAGTAAATAAGGAAAAAAATTTAAGGGTTCGGTACTTACACACGCTGCAGTCGCCGTAGTTGGTTCTTACTCCCTCTGTCTTTCTTTGTCTATGTGTTGTATGTGAGTTCAGGATGTTGCTGTTGTGTCGTGGATGTCTGCTGTCGGGGGTATAGACTGGAGTAGTCGTTTATGTATTCCAAATTTGTATTTGTATAATGTATGTAATATGAGAAATATGTTGAAGTAACTATTTTGTATAAATGATCTCTTTTGAAAGATATAATACGATTATTAAATACCTTAGTTAGTGATGTAATTGAAAAAGGGTAAATTGTATGGATTATGGGTTAAAAGGGAATGTGATGGCATGCTATTGATGAAAATATATTATTGATTATTTCCGCATTATGAATTGGGAAACTAAACTAATAAATGAATTCACAAAGATTTTCCAATTGGTTAAGTAATATCTTTCAATAAGTAAATCACTTCAATTTCATGAATAAAGTTTTAAAAATTTTGGGTTATGAAAATCGGGTCGTTATAGTTGTATTTGTGATAATCGGTGTCCAAGTAAGGCAAGGTACTAGCAGATCTGAGCGATATCTTAGTTTGGATTTCTGATTATTGATGTAATAGGGATGCCAATGTACTGTTTTTAATATGCACATGTTTGTACCTATTATTTGAACTAATTGACATGTATTCTCATTACTAGTGAACTTAGGTATAATTGACATGTATGTGAGGACGGAGTCCACTTTTGAAATTAAAATGCGAAGTTATGGGTTTTGAAACCCAAAATATATTAGTAGATTAATTAGTTATTATAGAATTTGAAGTGTAACTATATCGTGAAGGTTAATTTGAAAATAGGTAAGGACAAACCGAATCCTATGATATGCAATGTTTTGGAAATAAACAGACGAAAATTTTTAAGATATAACTTGAGTCCTTACAATATGGTATCAGATCATTGTTAATTATGCCGCCTAGGGTATGGCCTTACGTGGTTCTTTGTAATATTTATGTGATTTAACTATTGATTTGTGTGAACTGTTGTGTGATTATGTGATTTTTCTCTGGTTAAACTTGGTTTACTGATAAGTGAATGAGTACATGTACAAGTTAAGGAGATGGCTGGACGAGAAAGAGGATCGGGGCAGAATGAGTTGTTGGCTCAGATAACAGCCTTACTACAGAACATGAATGAGAACATACAGCATCTGATCAAGAATTCGGCGCCGAGCCCAAACCCACACCCCGTGGCACCTCAACGACCAGTAGAGTATCGGGGGTTGGAAGAGTTTTGAAGGCGCAATCCCACTCAATTCGAAGGAGAATTCGCTCCCTATGCGGCCAATGAATGGGTCCAAGGCTTGGAGCGGATATTCAGAGTTATGGATTGTTCTGATGCTCAGAAGGTGACATATGCAACTTATGTACTGGTAAAGGATGCTGAAAACTCGTGGTAGTATACTCGGAGACAGATGGAAGCAGAAGGACAAGCCATCACTTGGGAATCCTTCAAGGGAAAGTTTCTCCAGAAATACTTCCCTACTAATCTGAAGAGGAAAAAGGAAATGGAGTTCTTGCGGCTAGAGCAAGGAGACCTATTAGTGGGAGAGTATGCGGCCATGTTTGAGGAGTCGGCCAGATATTGTCCTTATTATGAGCTAGAGTTGGACGGGCGGTCCAAATGTGTTAAGTTTGAGTCGAGCAAGAAGCCTAAACTGAAGATGATCTTTGGACAAAAAGAGATATCTGATTTTCCAACCTTGGTCAACAGGTGTAGGATGTTTAAGGATGACATGAGAGCGGATGATATGGCGATCAACAAGCCTAACCCCTCGAGGAATTTTGGGCCGCAACGCAACTATGTGCAAGGGATGGGAAAAGGTAGGGCATTTCAAGAGGAACGAAAGCCTTACTCTCCACCTATGGGAAATAGAGGATATGGTTTGCACGGATCATGGACTCATGTCAACGCTGGAGGGTCACAATTAAAATCTCCTCCCTTATGCAACAAATGTGGTAGGCACCATTTTGGAGGTTTATGCCCCGGATCCGGGAACGGATGCTTCAATTGCAAGGAGTCGGAACACATAAAGAAGTTTTGCCCCAAGCTGGACCAGCGTGCGAATGGCTTGAATGCGAAGAGGCCTAGGAACACTGGTAGGGTGTTTACCATGAGTGGTGCAGAGGCATCGAATGTGGAAGGTCTGATGAAAGGTAACTGTGTGGTGACAGGTATCCCTCTTTTAGTGTTGTTTGATTCGGGAACCACACACTTCTTCATATCTATTGAATGTGTAGAACGACTGAGATTATAGATTGAGTCGTTGCCCTTCGACTTAGTCGTATCCACCCATACTAGTGATGTTTAATTGTGCTGATAATATGTAATGTTCGGAGATCGGTGTGAGATTTTTTACCAGTCTAGATGTCTAGAGCTAGTGTTAGCTAAGGAAGTCAGGACTTCCCTTAAGGAAGGGGGAGCAATGTTTATGTTGTTGGCATCACTAGAGGGTATTGAGAAACCCTGAGTTGAAGACATTCTGATAGTCCAAGAGTTCCCTGAGGTATTTCCTGGTGATATTCCTTATTTGCCTCCGGTACGAGAAGTTGAATTCTCCATTGACTTAGTACCTGGAACAGGACCCATTTCTATAACTCCTTATAGAATGTTACCCTTAGAGTTGGTCGAGCTGAAAACTAGATTGAGGACCCATTTCCAAACTTAGATTCATTCATAATGGTATTTATTGACGACATTCTAGTTTACTCTAGGAGCCGAGAGGAACATGCGGAGCATTTGAGAGTTGTGTTGGGAATCCTTAATAATAATCAGTTGTACGCAAAACTGTCAAAATGCGACCTTTGGCTTGGATTGGTGAATTTCATTGGACATGTGATATCCAAAGAAGGAGTGGCAGTAGATCCTTCTAAGGTTGAAGCAGTAATGGAGTGGGTAGTACCGAAGTCAGTCATAGAGATCAGGAGCTTTCTGGGATTGGCAGGTTATTATCGGAAGTTCATTGAAGGGTTTTCAAAGTTAGCATTACCGCTAACCAAGTTGACCAGAAAAGGAGAACCGTATGTATGGACGACCTGTTGTGAGGAAAGTTTCCAAGAGTTAAACGGAGGTTAACTACGGCACCAGTATTTATTCTTCTGTATCGATCGTGACTTCAGTGTGTATTGTGATGCTTCCAAGCAATGTTTGGGTTGTGTGCTAATGCAGGAAGGGAAAGTTGTTGCTTATGCTTCGTGACATTTGAGGTCACATGAGCAAAACTACCCTACCCATGATTCAGAGTTAGCTGCTGTAGTATTTGCCTTAAAGATTTGCCGACACCATCTCTATGGTGTAATATTTGAGGTGTACAGCGATCACAAAAGCTTGAAATATTTATTCCACCTTCTGATCAGAAGGTGGATTGAAATATTTATTCGATCACAACGAAGATGGATGAAATTTTTGAAGGACTACGATTTTGGTTTGCAATATCATCCTGGAAAAGCCAATGTGGTGGCTGATTTGATATTGCAAACCTAAGTTCCGATCAGAAGGTGGATTGAAATATTTATTCGATCACAACGAAGATGGATGGAATTTTTGAAGGACTACGATTTTGGTTTGCAATATCATCCTAGAAAAGCCAATGTGGTGGCTGATTCGTTGAGTTGGAAGTCATTACATGTCTCCACATTGATGATCCGTGAGGAGAAGTTAATTGAGGAATTCGGAGATATGAACTTGGCAGATCAAGTAAAATCCCATAGTATGATTTTTAGAATGCTCAAAGTCACGAATGAGTTGTTTGACCCGATAAGAGTAATACAAGTTGAGGATTAAGAACTAAGGGTCAGAAGAGATTTGATGATTAATGGGAAAGAGAAATAATTTGAGTTAGATGCTAACGGGTTGTTGGGGTACAAAGGAAGAGTGTGTGTACCTCATGATGGAGAATTGAGGAAGAGTATTATTGAGGAATCCCACAAGAGTAGGATGAGTTTCCACCCTAGAACTACGAAAATGTATCAAGATCTAAAGAAGATATTTTGGTGGTCTGGAATGAAAAAAGATATGGCTTTGTATGTATCAAGTTGTTTAATTTGTCAGAAAGCTATGATTGAACACTAGAGACCAGCAGGTGAGCTGCAATCATTGGAAATTCCTGTGTGGGAGTGGGATAGCAACTCAATGGACTTTGTGTCAGGTTTTCCTTGGACCCAAAAAGGATATGATTCGATATGGGTCATAGTGGACCGGTTGACCTAGTCTTCTCACTTTTTGCCAATCAAGATGAGGTATTCCTTAGAACGCCTAGTAGAGTTGTGTATTCGAGAGATAGTCCGATTGCATGGTATTCCTGCAAGTATAATTTCAGACAAGGATCCCCGTTTCACTTCGAACTTTTGGACTAGTCTGCAATCTGCATTGAGAACCAAGTTGAAATTGTGTTCTGCTTATCATCCACAAACGGATGGTCAGTTGGAAAGGACTATACAATCGTTAGAAGACCTATTGAGGGCTTGTGTTTAGGAACAACCTGGAAGTTGGGATAATACGCTACCATTGATCGAGTTCACCTACAACAATAGTTTTCACTCGAGTATCGGGATGGCACTGTATGAGGCATTGTATGGAAGAAAATGTAAGACCCCGATGAGATGGTTTGAAACTGGGGAGAATTTGGTGTTGGGACCCGATGTGGTTCGAGAAACGACTTATTAAGAAAATAAGAGAGAATATGAAGATAGCTCAAAGCCGAAAAAAGAGTTACTATGACAAGAGGTGGAAACCTCTTGAGTTTAATGAAGGGGATCATGTTTTCATGAGAGTAGTTCCGACTACTGGAATTGGGAGAGTTTTGAAGTCTCATAAGCTTACTCCGATGTTCATTGGACCATACCAGATTTTAAAAAGGATTGGACCGGTAGCATATCGGGTTTCCCTACCCCCATTGTTGTTGAATCTCCACAATGTGTCTCAATTGAGGAAGTATGTTGGAGATCCATCCCATGTGATCGAGCCTGATCAGATAGAATTGAAGGATAACTTGACGTTTAAGACCTTGCCTATGAGGTTCATGGACAAAAGTGTCAGGAAATTGAGGGGAAAGGAAATACGGTTGGTAAAGGTACTGTGGAGCCAAGTAGATGATGGGGATGCAACTTGGGAAGTGGGACGTGACATGGTGGAGGTTTACCCTCATTTGTTCGGATAGCGGTATGTTTAATTTTCGGGGATGAAAATTCTTATGAGAGGGGGAGGATTGTAACAACCTAAGTTTTATTTTCCTAAAGTATTGTAATAGTAGAAAATCTGTGGTATACTGTAGGATTCTTGCTTGAGCGAGAGGAGCCTCGCCCAAGCGAGAGTGTCAGCATTTCTCACCTGGGCGAGAGGGAAACTATAGAGGATGAGAGATTCTCGCCTGGGTGGGATTTGGCTCGCCTGGGCGAGGGGGAGAGGTTTGTCGGCTGTTGGATCCTCGCTTGAGCGAGAATCCCTCACTTGAGCGAGAGCATCAGAGTTTGAAACTTTAAAAGGCGGGGATTTCTCGCCCGGAAGACGTATTCTCGCTTGGGCGAGAGTCTAAAAGTTTGAACCCCAAAATAGGACTCCAAACACAAAATGGGGTTAGACTTTTGGGAAGAAAGAGAAGAGGAGGCGATTTTCTTGGCAAGAACTCGCGTACAAGCTAAGAGAAGCTAGAGAAGTGGAAAACCTCTTGATTTTAACACTCCTTCCCGTTTAGAAACTCATTGTGGGTATTTTGGTCTCTTCTCTTTGAGTTGGAAAACAACATAACCCTCTCTTTTGAGTTGTGGTTCATTTTATTTAACTTTTCTCTTGAAAACTTGTAGTGTATGGTTTGTATTTGGAAACGGTGTTTGAAAAATGTTGATTTTCGGAAACCCCAAAACCTAGAGACGAAATGGTGATGAAAGGGGTGAAATGTTGAGTTGGGATGTAGTTTATGATTTGTGATGTCGAATGAGGGGATAAATGTTTATGATTTACATGCTTGAAGTCTTAATAGTGATGATTTTGAGAATCATCGGAATATGAGTTATTTTGTGTTTGAAATATGTAATATGAGTTATTATGTGATATTATGAATATATTATTTATTATGGTTTTTGTGTGTGGTGTGAAGTAGAGACTAACAAGTCGCCAAACGCCAATGCACACCAAGGTAAGGGATAAGCATTTCCATTATTTGTGATATAATGTGAAAGGTAAGCTTATTGAGCTTGTTGTTATGAGAATAGAATTGTGAGTATCATTCAATGGAAGTTGTATTGGTTTGCCCTCGTGGCATAGACTTGCCCTATGTGGTATTGATTCGCCTTCATGACATAGACTTGCCCTACGTGGTATTGATTAGCCCCCGTGGCCTAGACTTGCCCTACGTGGTATTGATTCGCCTTTGTGGCATAGACTTGCCCTACGTGGTATTGAATTAGCCCTCGTGGATTAGACTTGCCCTACGTTGTATTGATTCACCTTTGTGGTATAAGACTTACCCTACGTGGTATTGATTCGCCTTATGGCATAGACTTTCCCTACGTGGTATTGAAGTAACTGTTATTAAATGTGATTGAGAAATTGTAGAATGATGGTTTATTTAAATTTGACTGTTGATTTTTGTTAATGATAGATTTATATATGTTTGCATTACAATTATTCTGTACTAATTTATAAACACTGATTATCATGAATTTGATGTCTTACTCCCTTGTATTTCTTGTTGGTTGTATTTCTGATAATCGGTGTACAGGTAAGGTAAGGGACTAGCAGATCCGGGCGATATCCTAGTTTTGATTTCTAACTATTGAAGTTATAAGGATGCCAATGTACTGTTTTGTAATATGCACATGTTTGTGCCTATTATTTGAACTAATTGACATGTATTCTCATTACTAGTGAACTTAGGTATAATTGACATGTATGTGAGGACGGAGTCCTCTTTTGAAATTAAAATGCGAAGTTATGGGTTTTGAACCCCAAAATATTTTAGTAGATTAATTAGTTATTATAGAATTTGAAGTGTAACTATATCGTGAAGGTTAAATTGAAAATAGGTAAGGACAAACCGAATCTTATGATATGCAATGTTTTGGAAATAAACGGACGAAAATTTTTAGGGTATAATTTGGGTCCTTACAGGTGACATCACTAGTTTTGGCCTAGTATGTGAATGACTACAATTGCAAGGGATTCTATCTTTCCCTATATAGAATCTCTACAGAAGAAATGGAACAGCGAAAGAAACAAGGTTACGGTGAGACTATTAAGAACAGAGATATCCTCTCTGCTGGATATCTCAAGTTGGAAGAATGTTTGCTCCATTATTTTTTGAGCTATGTCATTTTTTCCCAAATTTTCAAATCATTCGAAAATTAGTGACATAGAGGTCCAATTGATGTATGCTATTAAGTATTACATCAAGATAAATTGGACTCAGATGATAATGCAACATATGTGGCATGTTCGCGGTTCGCAAAGTCCGTTGCCTTACGCTAACTTCATAACCAAAATTCTCGAGCATTTCAGCGTATCTCTTGATGGTGAGACGAAAATGGCTCTCAATCTTCGCGAAAGCAAGATTGATGTGGAAGTTTTCCACAAGATGGGATTCTCTTTAGATCATGTTCCCTGTCGCACCTATAGGCATCACACCGACCGACCGACTGCTCCTACCACACAACCACAACCTACCATACCTGACCAGCCTGAGTTTCAAGCTCTATCTTCCTCATCTGCTACCATGCCTTCAAATCAGATGATCATGGATGAATTTGTTTCTCTTCGAGGCTACATCACTACCCGGATGGATGCCCTCAACACTCAAAACCAAGAAATCCAACATGATCTTCATCGTCTTTCTTCAAGGCTAAACAACATGGACGTTGATTAAGACAGTTTCGCGCCCGAGTCTTAGAATCTTTGTCTAGGTTTCTGCTTGTAAATCATTTTGAGTCTTTGTTATGTAATCTCTGCTTGGATTTGAACATTGCTTAGTTATTTTCTTTTATTTCTTGTTTTGGATATTATGTATGAACATCTTTATATTGTGCTTTTTATGCAGAGTTTTTCTCTTGGATTCATACATTTTATAATTCTGCTTATATATTATGAAAAATTTCATATGCTATAAAAACAAAATGTATGCTATATATTGTATATTGTGTTGGACTCTTGCCTTTTCTTCTTTTTGATGAAGTCAAAAGGGGGAGAAAAGTTGGGACAAGTGTATTTTCTGTAAAATATTTTCAGGCACATAACTCCAAAAGAAAGGGGGAGAATAATCAAGACTAGTCAAGGAATATCCTCAAGTATGCTACTCTCATAAAACTATACCTTCAAGAAGATATTGGTTTGTCTTCATCAAAAATGGGGAGATTGTGAAGAAGATCTTGCTCCTAACCTTGACACGGTTTTGATGAAGACACCCACATCACAAAAAGAAGAAAGGAAGAAGACCTATCAAGAATAAAAAAGACAAAGCTTCAAAGATTTAGAGTCTAAATCTTTTAGGTACTTCTATCTTAAAACTCCTTTATTACCTTAGTTAATAATGCTCAAAAATATTTTTAAGAAAATTGGAAAATTCTAAGTGTGAATAAAATTAATTTTCAAAATCAACATGTAACGGGTTACTAAACTTGAGTAACAAGTTACATGAGTGAGAAAAGAGTTATTGATCCTCCAACGACTGAGAGTAATCCATTACTGACATTGAAGTAACAGATTACCATTTTAAGTAAACAGGGTAATAGATTACTCAAAGCGCTGTAATCGATTACACTAAAGCATTTTTCAATTTTGTGAAACAGAACACTTCAATAATCGATTACTCAAATACAGTAATCGATTACACTGTGTAAATTTCGAAAATGTTGTTGGACAGGATGTTTGGGTAATCGATTACTCACTTGCTGTAATCGATTACTGAGAGCTGTGTATCATTTTTCAGATTTCAAAGTTAAAAGGTTTCACTCCAAACTGATTTGTTTCATTCCAAATGAAACCTACATTTCCCAAGAGGTGTTATCGTTGATTGGAAAGCCTATATAAAGGCATTGAAACACTGATAACAACAACACAACTCAGATTACAACTTTCATTAAAACTATCAAAAGCTCTCACACGTTTTGAACAATTTTCTGCACATTTTAGCAACACACTCTTAAAACTTTGTAAGTTATTTCAAAGTTGCTTCTAAGTGCATTCTAAACTTTTTCAAAGTACAAAGAGCATTATTATCTATTGTATTAGAGTTGTTTTTGGATTGTAAGTTAGAAATTGTCATATCTATTTGTAAAGGCAATCCAACCACATTGTTTATTCTTCATTTTGCTAAGTACACTTTCTTTCACAAGGGTATGAAGATAAAGGGGTTGAGTGACTTGGAATAGTGTTTTCCAAGGCTGTTACTTTGCATAGGGTTTTCCAAGGGTTTTAAGTTTAAGTGAGCGTGTAAGGTACAAGGAGATCTCGGGGTAAGATATTTGTAATATCAACTCATTATATTTAATAAAGGAATCTCTTGTACTGCGAGAGTACTAGACGTAGCCTTCGGTGGACAAGAAGGTGAACTAGTATGAAACACTTGTGTACTCTCTTATCCTCAATCTTTCTATTTTCAAAGTCATTATTTTTCTTGATACAACTAATTCATCCCTCCTCTTAGTTGCATTCTCATTCTTACACAAGATTAACGATGCAATTGAGGATGAACACTGGATTCTTGCAATGCATGAAGAGTTGAACCATTTTTGAGATAAATGATGTTTGGGAACTTGTTCCTAGACCAAATAATAGGCATGTTATAGGAACTTGTTGGGTATTCCGAAATAAATCAGATGAAACGGTATTATTATTAGAAATAAAGCTAGACTGGTAGACAAGGATACAATCAGGAAGAAGGTATTGATTTTGATGAAACATTCGCTCCTATTGCTAGACTTTAAGCTATTCGGTTATTACTTGCATATGCTTGCTCTATAAATTTTCAATTATATCAAATGGATGTAAAGAGTGCATTTCTCAATGGTTATATACAAGAAGAAGTGTATGTCAAACAACCTCCTGGGTTTGAAAACTACAAACATCCTTCTCATGTATATAAACTTAAGAAAGCTATATATAGCTTGAAGTATGCTTCACGTGCTTGGTATGATCGTCTAACAAATTTCGTACTTGAAACAGGTTTTATCAAAGGAAAGGTCGACACTACTCTCTTTATTAAGAAAATAAATCATCATACTCTTCTTGTGCAAATATATGTAGATGATATTATTTTTTTTCTACTAATGAGATGTTATGTAGTGATTTTGGCAAAATGATGCAAGGGGACTTTAAAATTTCCATGATGGGGAAGTTAAATTAATTCCATGGAATGCAAATCAAACAACTCAAGGATGGTATTTTTGTAAGTCAATCCAAATACTGTAGAGAATTGCTTAAAAGATTTGAAATGGATGACTGCAAGCCCATTGCCACTCCTATGGGTTCTGGTACATACATCGATACAGATGAAGCTCGAAAATGCATCGACAAATCAAAGTATCGAGGTATGATTGGTTCCCTATTTTATCTAACTGTCATTAGAACTTATATAATGTTTAGTGTCTGTTTGTGTGCACGTTACCAATCAAAACCAAAAGAATCACATTTAGTTGTTGTCAAAAGAATCATGAAATATCTAAAAGGCACAACTGATGTTGGACTTTCGTATCCAAAAGGAAGTATATGTAATTTGGTAGGATATTCAGATTCAGATTTTGAATGATGCAAAACTGAGAGAAAGAGTACTAGTGGTACTTGTCATATATTAGGAAATGCACTGGTCTCACAGTCATGTAAGAAACAAGCATGTGTTGCCCTAGGTACTGCTGAAGAAGAGTACATAGAGATAAGGTATGTTTAATTTTCGGGGACGAAAATTCTTATTAGAGGGGGAGGATTATCACACCTTAAATTTTACTTTTTCTAAGTGTGGAGAAACTCAGAAGGTTGGGTAATACTGGGCGTTTATCGCTTGAGCGAGAGGGTCTTGCCCAAGCGAGGGGCTCAAAGATTCTACTAGGATTTTACTTGAGTCTCTCGCGTGAGCGAGGGAGATGTCGCTCAAGCGAGGGAGAGCTGAGCACACTAAACCATTCTCGCTTGAGCGAGGAACTTTCGCTTGAGCGAGGGCATCAGTGTCTGGAATTTGAAAATTCAAGGGTCTCTCGCTCGGGCTAGCCTCCGTCGCTTGAGAGAAAGCCCAAAATCCTGAAACCTAAAATAGAACCCTGAACAAAAAATGGGATGTTTTTAGGCGAAAGAAAAGAGGAAGAGAAGTGTATTTCTACCCTAGCTCGTGTAGAAGTGCAAGAAAGGCTTGAAAAGAGGTAAATCACTTGATTCTAACACTCACCCTTGTTGTGAAACCTCTTATTGAGTTCTTGGATATCTTCTCTTGAGGTGAAAAACTTCATAAACCTTCCTTTTTGGATTGTGGTTCATTTCTCTTTAGTTTTGTATTGTAACTCGTGGTTTAGAGTGTATTATCGAATATAATGTTGGCAAAAGATTGACTTCTTGAAACTAATGGTTTAAATGAAATAGCTGTAAATGGGGGTAAAACATGAGGTTAGATATAGGGTTTGTGGGTTTATGATATCTCTTGAAAAATGATATACACCATTTGTGAATGCTTTAAACTTCAAATGATTAATAATTTTGAATCTTTTAAAGTTGAAATTATTTCCTCTATGAGGGGAATGTGTTGTATGAGATGGTTGTTTGAATGACATTAGTAGTGATTGGCCTTTATTGTGGTGACATATGAATGATGAAAGATCCTAAGGTTGCAGGAGACAAAGGAGGACCAAACGAAGTTGTGGGACTAAAACACTAAGTATATTCAGGTAAGGGAGAAGCATTTTTTATTATTACGGTTAATATCCGAATGGTAATCGTGTTTAATATTTCTTAGATGAGAATGGATAATGGTGATGTACGGAATGATGAATTGTTTTGATTTTCCCTATGTGGTGTTGACTTACCCTATGTGGTATTGATTTTCCCTATGTGGTGTAGAATTGCCCTATGTGGTATTGATTCACCCTATGTGGTGTAGACTTTCCCTATGTGGTATTGATTTGCCCTATGTGGTGTAGACTTGCCCTATGTGGTGTTGATTCTCCCCATGTGATGTAGACTTGCCCTATGTGGTATTGATTCGCCCTATGTGGTGTAGACTTGGCCTATGTGGTATTGATTGCCCTATGTGGTGTAGACTTGCCCTATGTGGTATTGATTCGCCCTATGTGGTGTAGACTTTCCCTATGTGGTATTGGAATCACCCTAAATGGTGTGGTATCGCTTTAAGGATTAAAGGAAGTTTAGACTGTTGTGAGTAGGATGGCTACTATGAATATGGTAAGTTCGATGGGTGATTGAGTTGAGATAATAATGTGATAGTATGTGTGATGATTTTATAATGGTATGTATTTGAGAAATGGGTGTTACTAGGATTGAGGTAGTATGTTTAAATGTGACTCTCTATTTTCTTTAGTATATATATGTATAACTAAATTGCTTATAATTCTGCATAAAATCAATAATGCCGATTATTACAAAATTTATTGCCTTACTCCCTTGTGTTCCTTGTTTGTATATTTGTGATAATCATATTGCAGGTGAAGCGAAGGAACAGTGAACAAGGTGGTCATTAGTGCAATTCTATTTTTAGGCGAAACTTATAATTTAGGGAATTATTTTGTGTAACCTCAAGTATTATCTGATTTGTACTAAATTCGTGTTGTATGTTAAATCTTTTGGGGTTGACCCATCTAGTTTTAAATGACTGAGGTATTTATTTTGATGTATGGAAAGTGATGAGTTAATTGAGTACCATATGGAATGATTTTAAGAATGCTTGTAACTATTTTGGGAATGTTAATTTAAAATGAAGAGCTTCCATAACTCGAATAATTATTTTGTATGTTAAAAAGTTAAGAATTTTTAGGGTATAAATTGGGTCGTTACAATTATGGTGTCAGAGAGGAGGTTAATCTTACAACCTAGGGTACGGCCTTACAGGCTTCTTTTTGTGGCTTGTGTAAATTGTTTGTGTGTCATTATGTGATAATCTGTTTTGGTGTGAATTCTCTGTGCTGATAATGAATGAGTGCAGGTTAAGTAATGGTTGGGCGTGGTAGAGGACATGGTCAAAACGAATTGTTGGCTCAAATGGTAGCGGTGTTACAGAACATGAACGAGAACTTACAAAACCCGACTCAGAATGTTGTTCCTAATCGGAATCAGCATCCTTTGGCACCCCAAGTACCGGAAGAGTATCGGGGACTGGATGAGTTTTGTAGAAGGAATCCAAGTCAATTCCAAGGTGGATTCGCTCTTGATGCGGTAAATGAGTGGGTCCAAGACTTGGAAAAGATATTTAGATCTGTGGGTTGTAGTGACACCCAAAAGGTGACTTATGTCATCTACATGCTGGTTAAGGAAGCCGAAAATTGGTCGGAGTACACTAAAAGGCAGATGGAGGTGGATGGACAACTATCACTTTGGAATCATTCAAGGCAAGGTTCCTCCAAAAATACTTTCCCGCCGATCTGAAAAGGAAGAAGGAAATGGAGTTTTTGCGATTGGAATAGGGGAACATGACTGTAGGGGAATACACTGCCAAATTTGTGGAATTGGCTAAGTATTGCTCATACTATGAGATGGACGTTGATGGTAGGTCAAAGTGTGTGAAGTTTGAGGTGGCTTTAAAACCGGAGCAGGAGATGATGTTTGGTCATCAAGAAATTACCGACTTCCCTACTCTTGTCAACAAGTATAGGATGTATGAGGACGATATGCAAGTGAGGGATGTTTCCGTGAGCAAGGAACACCCTCCTAGAAACTTCTGACCCCAACGAAATTATGTACAAGGCAGGGGTGACGAGAAGGTGATCTATCATAACTGAAAACTTTATGCTCCACCTACTGGTCACTGAGGACAAGGACCCCAAGGATCGAGAACCCCTACTGCTATAGGAGGACGACTCTATGACTCCTCGCCGGTATGCAACAAATGTGGTAGAAATCATTTCGGAAACATTTGTCCTGGATGTGGGAATGGATGTATCAACTGTGAAGAACTGGGGCATATAAATAAGTTTTGTCCAAAGCTGAATCAGGGTGTAAATGTCGTGAAGACGGGAAGGCCTAGAGCAATGGGTAGAGCATTTTGTAACACCCTGAATTTATCTTCGTTAAGATGTGGTAACAGTCCTGAAGAATGGGACACACTGCCATATTCTCGCTTGGGCAAGAGGGTCTCACCTGGGCGAGAGATGGCTCACTTGAATGAGTGGAAACAGGAAGATGCTGAAGGATTCTCGCCTGAGCGAGAATTGGCTCGCCTGGGCGAGGGAGAGAAGTATGGAGGCTGGAGGATTCTCGCTTGTGCGAGAGTGTTAGTGCTGAGTTTTTAAAATGAGCGGGATTTTCTCGCTTGAGCGATGAAAGGCTCGCTTGAGCGAGAGCCCGACGAGGAAACATTAAAATAGAAACCCTCAAACACATTAAGGGTCAGAACTTGAGAGAGAAGAGAGAAGGTGGGGATTTTGAGAGCAAGGATTCGTGGGAATCAACTAGAAGCTTGAGAAGAGGTAAATATCTTGATTCTAACTCTCTCTCTCCCTTTCAAACTTGTTTTGGGTGGATGGGATCTCTTCTCAAAATGTGAGAAACCATGGAAACTCTTCCTTTGGTGTTGTGGTTCATTTTATTTAGTTTCTCTCTTGTAAACTCTTGGTTTAGAGTTGGTATTCAACAAAATGGAAAGGGTTGATTCATGAAAATCCCAAAACCCCAAAATAAAAGTGTGATTAAAGAGGAAAATGGGTGAAATAGTAGACGTAGAAGATGAGTATGTGTTCTAATGTAAAATAGATGATGAATATGTATGTTTTTGATGTTTGGAAATTCCTAATGAAAGTGGTTTTGGAAACATTAAAAATGTATGAATCTTTGGTATGGTTAAAGATGAACTATGAGTCGTTTGTATGTTGTTGAGAGTAAATTACTGACTTTTGTTTTTGTTTGGTCGGGATGAGGAAAGATACTAAGGTTGGAGAAGGTGTCGGAGGAACTTGCAAAGTTACCAAGGACCAAACCCAACACTCACCAAGGTAAGGAAAAGTCTTTGACTAGTATATCGTATTGGGAAATGTGTGGATGTTCTGTTTATGAATTGATTGTGAATCAATGAAAAGAAAACATATTTTTAGCTATCCGTCAACGATGTAGTGACTTTGGCTCAAGTTATGTAGCGATATTTTGGCTCAAGTTATGTAGTGATACTTTGGCTCAAGTTATGTAGCGATACTTTGGCTCAAGTTATGTAGCGATACTTTGGCTCAAGTTATGTAGCTTAGTTATAGATATTTATGAATCATGATATATGTCAGTTAATGGAAATGAATAATTGTGTGGGTCGGTTACAAGGTGGATCAAATGGTAGAGTGGTTTATATGTAATGAGGATGAGTTGAAATATTGAAATTATCAATGGAAACAGGTGGTATGAACGTACTTTATATGTAACGAATTTATTTACTTATCGAACCTTATTAAATGTGGATTATCATATGTTCATGTATGAATTGATGACTTACTCCTTTGTGTTTTCTATGTATTTATTTATGATAATCCCATTGCAGGTAAATGGATGAATTAGGAATGCTTGATTTGGAGCTTTGGGAGTCTTTAAATAAGGATTCTTTTATTTATACTTTTTGTGTCATAATTGACTATAGCGGATTTGAATATTTGTAATCATGATCATTATATTTTTGGATACTTGTAACCGTGGGTATTATGATTTTGGGAACCGATAACTATTTGTATGTCCTAAGTATTAGGGGACATTAATATGAATTATGTTTTCTGCATAGGGAATGTATGTATGAACATTGCTTATTAGAATGGTCATGGAATAGAAAGGATGACTAATGAAAGGTCATTAGGTCATAATTATAAGTCGTAAGGAAAATATATGTGTGAATGAATTAAAATAAAATAAAAATTCAAGGGTAGAATTTGGGTCCTTACACGTTTAACATGAATGGTGTGGAGGGGGCGGATGCTGATGGTCTGATCTCAGGTAATTGTATGGTAAAGGGCATCCCACTTTTTGCATTATTTGATTCTGGTGCGACACACTCTTTTTTGTTTATCGATTGTGTAAACCAATTGAGATTACAAACTGAACCTCTGCCTTAAGAGTTGATTGTGTCTACTTCTACAAATGCACCAATAGTAGTGTTGATGTTTTGTCCTCAATGTCTGGTAGTGGTAAACGATAGAACTTTTATAATAGACTTGATATGCCTACCGCTATCCCAATTAGACATAATTCTAGGGATGGACTAGTTATCGGAAAATCATGTGCTTATGAACTGTTTTGATAAGACAGTAGTATTTGGAGATCTGAGTGAAACTTCTGATATGTCTTGATGTCTGAAACCGGTGTCGCCTAAGGGAGTTAAGAATTCCCTTAAGGAAGGAGAGTTGGTGTATATGTTGTTAGCTTCCTTCGAAGGAGTAGAGAAACCAAAAATTGAGGATCTCTCTGTAGTTTGTGAATTCCCTAACGTATTTCCTGGTGATATTCCGGATTTTCCTCCTGTGCGAGAAGTCAAATTATCCATTGATTTGTTACTAGGGATGGGACCCATTTCTATAGCTCCTTATAGAATGGCACCCTTGGAACTGGCCGAGTTGAAGAAATAAATTGAAGATTTGTTAGCCAAGAAGTTTATTCGTCCTAGTGTTTCACCGTGGGGTGCAACAGTATTGTTAGTGAAGAAGAAGGATGGCAGTATGAGACTGTGTACTGATTACCGACATCTGAACAAAGTCACGATTAAGAATAAGTATTTGTTGCCTAGAATTGATGATTTGATGGATCAATTAAGGGGAGTAGTGGTATTTTCAAAAATCTATCTCCAATCGGGATACCACCAACTCAGAGTGAAGACAGAAGACATTCTTAAGACTGCCTTTAGGACGAGATATGGACATTTTGAGTATTTGGTAATGCCATTTGGTGTGACGAATTCTCCGACAATATTTATGGACTACATGAATAGGATTTTTCATCCGTATGTAGACTCTTTTGTGGTAGTGTTTATTGACGACATCTTAGTGTATTCTAAGAGCCGGGAGGAACATGTGGGACATCTGAGAATTATGTTGGAAGTTCTTAAGGATAATCACCTCTTTGTTAAACTGTCAAAGTGTGACTTTTGGCTTGAATCAGTGAATTTCCTTGGACATGTAATATCTAGAGAAGGGGTGGCAGTGGACCCTTCTAAAGTTGAGGCGGTGATGGAATGGGCGGTACCAAAGTCGGTCACCGAGATTAGGAGTTTCCTTGGCTTGGCCAGCTATTACAGGAAGTTCATTGAGGGATTCTTGAAGATAGCCTTACCGCTAACCAAGTTGATTCGAAAAGGAGAACCCTATGTTTGGTCCACCCATTGTGAAGAAAATTTCCAAGAGCTAAAACGTAGATTGACTTCAGCACCCGTATTGCTTCTTCCTTGTACGGGCCGTGATTTTAATCAGTATTGTGATGCTTCCAAGCAGGGCTTGGGTTGTGTGTTATTGCAGGATGGAAAGGTAGTTGCCTACGCGTCGAGGTAGTTAAGACCGCATGAGCAAAACTACCCGACCCACGATTTAGAATTGGCCGCTGCGGTATTTGCGTTAAAGATGTGGAGACTTCATCTCTACGGTGTGAGGTTTGAAGTTTACAGTGATCACAAGAGTTTGAAGTATTTGTTCGATATGAAAGAGTTGAATATGAGGCAAAGGAGATTGATGGAATTCCTTAAAGATTATGATTTCGCCTACAATATCATTATGGAAAGGCCAACGTAGTGCCAGATGCTTTGAGTCGAAAGTCACTGCACGTATCCGCACTAATGATTCGTGAAGAGAAACTGATAGAGGATTTCAGAGATATGAATCTGGAAGTGCGAATTAAGCCCCGTAGTATGTTATTAGGAATGCTCAAGATCACAAATGAACTATTCGATCGGATAAAGTCGATACAGATGAATGATCAGGAACTAATAGCTAAGAAAGTTTCGATGGCTGATGGGAAGGAGAAAGATTTCTTATTAGAGACTGAAGGGTTGTTGAGATGTAAGGGAGGAATATGTGTGCCTTATGAAGTATAATTGAGAAGAAGCATTTTAGATGAGGCTATTAAGAGTAAGATGAACTTTCACCCTGGAACGACTAAAATGTATCAAGATTTGAAGAAGATGTTCTGGTGGTCGAGAATGAATAAGGATGTAGCCCTGTATGTAACTAGTTGTTTGGTTTGTCAAAAGCCAAGATTGAACATCAGAGGTCGGCGAGTGAGCTGCAATCCTTGGAAATCCCCGTTTAGAAATGGGATAGTATCTTAATGGACTTTGTGTCGGGTTTTCCCAATATTCATAAGGGATTTGACTCAATATGGGTAATAGTGGACAAAGTAACCAAGTCTGCTCATTTCCTGCTTATCAACATGAAATATTCCTTAAAACATTGTTTGAACTGTATATCAGAGTGATAGTTCGACTGCATGGGATTCCTGCAAGTAACATATCAGACAGGGACCCCCGTTTCACTTCGAACTTTTGGACTAGTTTACAATCAGCTTTGGGTAGTAAGTTGAAATTGAGCTACGCCTACCATCCTCAGACAGACGGTCAATCAGAAAGGACTATTCAATCGTTAGAGGATCTTTTAAGGAATTGAGTGCTAGAACAGCCCGGAAGTTGGGATAACATGATGCCTCTGATTGAGTTTACCTATAATAACAGTTTCCATTCGAGTATTGGGATGGCACCTCTTGAAGCGTTATATGGTAGGAAGTGTAGAACTCCTATAAGTTGGTTTGAGACTGGGGAGAATTTGGTGTTAGGACCCGAGGTTGTCCGAGAAACGACTGAGAAAATTAAGAGAATAAGGGAGAACATGAGGATAGCGCAAATTCAAGAAAAGAGTTATCTTGATAAAAGGAGAAAGCATGTTGAGTTTAAAGAAGGGGATAATGTTTTCATGAGAGTAGTTCTGACTACGGGAATTGGTCGAGTTTTGAAATACTGTAAGCTTACTCCGAGGTTTATCGGGCTATATCAGATTTTGAAGATAATTGGTCATGGAGCTTACCGAATAGCCTTACCTCCACTATTGTCGAACCTCCACAATGTTTTCCACGTGTCTCAGTGGAGGAAGTATATTGGGGATCCATCACATATCATTGAGCCTGACTGGATTGAGTTGACAGACAACTTAACGTTTAGAACTTTACCTGTGAGGATCATGGATAGGAGCATCAAGAAATTGAGAGGGAAAGAAATCCCTTTAGTGAAAGTGCTTTGGAGTCAAGTGGATGCTGGAGATGCGGCTTGGGAGGTGGAACGTGATATGATGGATGATTATCCTCACTTGTTTGAATCAAGGTATGTTTAATTTCCGAGGACGAAAATTCTTAATAGAGGGGGGGAATTGTAACACCTTAAATTTTACTTTTTCTAAGTGTGGAGAGACTTAGAAGGTTGGGATAATACTGGGCGTTTCTCGCTTGAGATAGGGGGTCTCGCCCAAGCGAGGGCCTTAGAGATTCTCCGAGGATTTTACCTGAGATTCTCGCTTGAGGGAAGGAGTTGCCGCTTAAGCGAGAGATAGCTAAGCACACTGAACCAAGAGTTTACAAGAGAGAAACTAAATAAAACGAACCACAACTCAAAAGGAAAAGTTTCCATGGTTTCTCACATTTTGAGAAGAGAACCCATACACCCAAAACAAGTTCGAAAGGGAAGAAGAGAGTTAGAATCAAGAGATTTACCTCTTCTCAAGCTTCCAAATGATTCTAACAAATCCTTGCTCTTGAAAATGCTTTCTTCTCTCTATTCTCTCCAAAGTTCTAACCCTAAAAGTGATTGGGGTCTCTATTTTAAGTTTTAATCATTGGGTTCTCGCTCAAGCGAGCCTTTTCTCACTCAAGCGAGAAAATCCCGCCCATTTTAAAAACTCTGATCTGGCACTCTCGCTCAAGCGAGGGATTCTCGCTCAAGCGAGGATCTTCTAGTGCCCACACCCCTCTCCCTCTCCCAGACGAGCCAAATCTCGCTCAAACGAGAATCCTTCAGTATATCCTAGTTTCCCACTCACCCAGGTGAGCCATCTCTCTCTGAGGCGATCCCTTTCTCGCTCAAGCGAGATTTCCAGATAAAATCTTGGGAGAAGTTCTGACCCTCTCGCTTGGGCGAGGCCCTCTCGCTTGGGCGAGGCCCTCTCGCTCAAGCGAGAATCTGGCAGCATGTCCCACTATTCAGGACTGTTTCCACTTTTTAAGAAATATAAATTCAGGGGGTTACAAGTTCCAATTCATGTTATTGCAATTTACCAAATAAAATAGCCAAAGACATTTTTGATAAACTTTTCTTTTCCGAAATGGCTGTTACTTTCGGTTGTCATTGTCTTTAGAGTGATCTGAGAACTTTTATTTTCAAGTCACTATTTGACAATATCTTGCCAAGTGCAATAAGATGATTTGTAAGGTGATTAAATCTCTTTTGGAGATCTAGTATTTTCTCTCCAGGCTTCAATCGAAACATTTCGTATTCTTTGGAGAGAGTATATGAGTCTTGACCTTTTGACTTCCTCAGTTCCTTCTTGTGTAGTCTCTAGAGTATCCCACATTTCTTTGGCCGATTTGCAGTTTGATACTCTAAAGAATTCGTCAATGTCAAGTGCTGAAGTGAGGATGTTTTTCGCTTTGAAATTGTGTTCCACCTTCTTCTTGTCTTCATCATTCCACGATGATTTTGGCTTTACTTCCCTTACACCATTAACAACGGTGAAAGGTTCATGAGGTCTTTCCTCAATCGTATTCCAAATATCCATATCTTGAGATTCTTTAAAGATTCTCATTCTAATTTTCCAGAAGTCATAGCATTCTCCAACAAAACTTGGAGGTCGATTGATGTTGGAACCTTCTCCTAGAAATGATCTTGAGGTCATTTAATACAGGATCAGTTTTGAGAATAGATTACTCAAAATAAGCTCTGATACCAATTGTAAGACTGAGATGGCAACTAAGAGGGGGGAGGGGTGAATTAGTTGACTTAAAAATATGATAGATTTTTCTGCAATTTAAAGAGTTAGTAGCAACGGAAAAGTTATGCAGAAAAATGTCAAATAAATTCAAGGAGATGAGGGAGAAGAGAGTACTAAATAATTTTATACTGGTTCACCTTCTTGTACACCGAAGGTTACATTTAGTACTCTTGCAGCATAAGAGATTTCTTCACTAGACCTCAAGACTAGTAATTACAAAATTCTTACCCCAAGACTTACTTGTATCTTACTCACTCTCCAATACCTATGTCAGTCTCTTGGAAAACAACATTTCCAAGTGACTCTATCCCCTTTCTAATCACACCCTTGTGATAGAAAGTATTACATAAAATTGTTGAAGAAAACTTTAACAATGGCAGAGATTGCCTATACAATATATGAAATATATGATCTATTGCAATCCAACAACTCTTTATATACTTAGTTACAATTCTCAGAAGGTTTGAAAACTTTGAAACACACACTTACAACAAAATTAATCTAAAAGTGAAGAGCAAGTTGGAGAAAGTACAGAAAAAATATTTCAAAAAATTCATATTGTGTATGTGAGTTATGTATAAGTTGTATATGAGTTGTGTGTTGAATAATGAGTTCTAATGCCTTTAAATAGGCTTTCCAATCAGCCATAACACGTCTAGTAAAGGGTAGGATTCAATTGGAATGAAACCATTTCATTTGGGATGAAAGCTTTTCAGTTTGAATCAGAAAAACTGGTTAAAAGCTCTTAGTAATCGATTACAGCATAGAGGTAATCGATTACCCAAACATTCTATCCAACTGAGTAATCAATTTACCACAATGAGTAATCGGTTACTCTGATGTAACATCTCTCATTAATTGATTACAATATCGAGGTAATCGATTACCCAAACATTTTGTTCAACTGAGTAATCGGTTACTGTGATACCCAGTAATCGATTATCAAAAGGGATTAATCGATTACCCTATTCAGTTTTTGTTGGGTAACTCGTTTCTCACACATGTAACCTGTTACGTGGTTCCAGTAAGTTGTTACTTAGTCACAATAACCTGTTACTTAGATCGAGTAACCTGTTACACGGTATTTTGAAAATTGTTTTCATTTATACTTGTGATTTTCAATTTTATTTATAAATACTTTTGAGAATTATTACTAATCGTATATTATAGAGTGTAAGGATAGAAGTACCTATAGATTTAGACTCTAAAAATCTCGAAGCCTTTATATTCATTGTCTTCTTAAGTATTCTTCATTTTCTTCTTTATGTGATGTTGGTGTCTTCCTCAAAACCGTGTCAAGGTCAGAAGCAAGATCTTATTCACAATAACCTTATACATCCTTTGTATTAGTCAATGGTGTGAGGGAACAAAAAAACTATTTGGAACGATGATGATCACAAAAAGGTTCAATATGATCTTAAGTCCAAAAAACATTCTTACTTCAACCTTTGGAATTGAATAATCCTTTACAGTATTAAATTTTAAATCAGCAAAGGAGATGTAAGATACCTTAGAGACCGCCCAGATCTCTTTCTCAAGAAAATAAAATGTTTCAGACGAAACCTGGAGAGAAGATACTCGATCTCTAGAAAATGTTTACTCAATTTACCAACCATTTTATTGATCTAGGTAAAGTGTTGTGAAATAGTGACCTAAACCTAAAAGTCTTTAGGCATCTTACCAAAACATGACAACCAAAAGTGACAGTCATCTTAGAAAATAAAGGTTTATCAAAAATGTATTTGGCTGCTCTTTTTAAAAAGTTATAGGAACATGAACTGAAGTTAAGCCAACTAGAACAATATGAGGAACACGAGAAGAAGAGGAAAAACATTTCCTTCAAGACAAATGTAGAAACATATGAGACTTTTAAAGATGAATTAGACAAAGAAGGCATGCAGGACATGAGCATATGGTGAAGAAATTCAGTATGTTTCTAAAAATAAACAAGGCTGCAAAATTAGGACCAACCAGAAGATTCACAAGAAGCAATTAGAGTTCTACATTAGGCCAATCTATCACTTGCTTTGAATGTGGCAAGCTTGGCTATATCAAGGTATATTGTTCAACATTAAAAAAGAATCCGTTCAAAGGGAAGTCGGGAAAAAAGACACGTAGAAGAACGCATACCGCTTGGTAAGACAACAATACTAGTTAAAACTCAAAAACTAAAAGTGAGGAGCAAGTCCACCCATCTCTAATGGTATCTTATCAATTAGATGATATGAGGTAAGTGAATCTGAAATTTTAGATAATCCTACTTTTAGTGAACTTCAAACTCCCTTCTATGATTTACATAGTCAATATGTTAAACTTTCAAAGGTACTATTAAAACATAAAAAATGGAATCATTGTTTTAGAAAATCATAATAAAATTTTAAGGAAATACTTAGAAGTTTTAAAAGATAAACCTTCTTCCAAATGTCTAAACTGCAACACTCTTGAAACCAATGTTTTTGCATTAAGTCTTGAAGCTTCACAAGACTAGTCATAATTTGGACAAGATGTTGAAAACTCAAAATTGACTATTTGAGTTGTCATAATTAGGTCTTGGCTGCTTAAATAGCCATGTGATGAAATTTCAAATGGGTAGCACAATAAATTTTCATAAACTCACCTGTTTCTAGTGTAAAAATATTGGTCACACACCCAACTATTGTCACATAAAATATATGGTGTTCCATGTGGCCAATATAGATGGGTACAAAAAGGTGCTAAACCACTAAGACCAAAATCAAATTGGGTACCTAATAAAACTTGATTGTTTTGCATGAATGCTTGGAAGCTACAAATGAAATGTGGTACCTAGATAGCGGTTGTTCCATGCATCTTACTAGTTACAGGAATAAATTCCTAGTCCTGACTCCAAGGGACAAGGGATTTTTCACTTATGGGGATAACAACAGAGGAAGAATACTTGGAGTAGATCTTGTCGGGAAGCAACGTCTACTACCATAGAAGGTGTACTCTACGTTAAGGCCTAAAGCACAACTTGTTAAGCATTCATCTATTATGTGGCAATGACTTCCATGTGGCTTTCTATCTTGACTAATGCATCATCGAGAATAATGTATCAAAAGCCGCTAAACTCATGGGTAAAAGAATAAACAATATTTATATGATTGCATTGAATGATATTTCTATGAAAGTTAAGTGTCTAGCAGTAAATGATAATGATGCATGGCTTTGGCATAGTAGAATTGCACCCATGGATCATTTGAATAAAATTATTAAGAAAGAGCTTGTAGTTAGCTTACCTAAATTGAAATTTGTGAAAGAAAAATTGTGTGACGCATGTCAAAAAGGTAAGCAAACTAAAGTATCTTTAAAACCAAAGCATATAGTTTCTTCTCATATGTCATTACATTTATTGCACATGGATTTGTTTGGTCTTTCTAGGGCATGAAGTTTAGGTGGCAACTACTTATCCTAGAACACCACAACAAAAAGGTCTTGTAGAGAGAAAGAATAGGTCCTTGGAAAAGTTAACATGTACTATGTTGAATGAAACCAATCTTCCAAAATAATTTTGGGTAGATGCGGTTAGTATGGCTTTCTATGTTTCCAATCGCATTTTAATAATACCTATTCTAAATAAAACCTCCTATGAGTTGTACAAAGGTGGAAAACCAAATATTTCTCATTTGCATGCTTATGGTTGTAAGTGTTTTGTTTTAAATAATGGTAAAGACAACCTTAGTAAATTTGATGCTAAAGCAAATGAAGAAATTTTTTATTGGTTATTCTCTTAGAAATAAAGTTGTTTTTGATGATGACGATATACCAAGTACATCTCAAGGTGAATTCCCCATTATTGAAGAAACAAGCAACCTATAGGAAATGAGAATAAATGATGATCTACTACAACATGATGAGCATGCACATTTTAATTTGCTAAAAGAATGGAGAAATCGTAGAAATAATCCTATCGATAACATCATTGGTGATATTAACAGAGGAGTTTCTACACATCTTAATTTAAATGATGCTTATTTAAACATGGTTGTTGAATCTCAAGTTGAGCCATCTAAAATTGATGATTCTATTGATGATGAGCATTGGATTCTTGTCATGCAAGAAGAGCTCAATAAATTTGAGATAAATGAGGTTTAGGAACTTGTTCCTAGACCTAAGAATAAGCATGTCATAGGAATTCAATGGGTTTTTTAAAACAAATCTGATGAAAATGGTATTATCATTAGAAATAAAGTTAGACTAGTAGCACAAGGCTATAATCAGGAGGAGGGAATTGAATTTAATGAAACAATCACTCCCTTATCTAGATCTGAGGCTATGAGGCTATTGATTGCATATGCATGTTCTCTAAATTTCAAGTTATATCAAATGGATGTAAAGAGTGCATTTCTTAATGGGTATATACTAGAAGATGTGTATGCCAAACAACCTCCAAGTTTTGAAGATTATAAACATCCTTCTTATGTGTATAAACTTAGGAATGCACTTTATAACCTATAGCAAGCTCCTGGAGCCAGGTATGGCCAATTGACACCTAATCTAAGTGAAAACATTTTTATTAATATATAAAAAAAAAAATCTTTACACTTTACTTGTTCAAATATATATGTATGATACTATCTTTGGTCTAAATAATGATGATTTGTGTAATGAGTTTGGTAAGATGATACAAGGTGAATTTTAAATTCTCATGATGGGATAGTTGAATTACTTACTTGGAATTCAGGTCATGCAAAAGGAGATGGAATCTTTGTTAATTAGTCCAAATACCGCAAGGACTTGCTGACAAGATTTGAGATGGACGAAAGAAAAGTGATTGTCACTCCTATGGGATCTACCACATATGTCGATATTGATGAGGTTGTTAAATGCATAGATATAACCAAAAATCGAGGCATAATCGGTTCCCTTATTTACCTTACTCATAGTAGTCATGATATCATATTTAGTGTATGTTCGTGTGCACGATATCAATATAAACCCAAAGAGTATCATCTTTGTTACGGTCAAAAGAATTATGAAATATTTGAAAGGAACAACAGATGTTGAATTGTTGTACCCTAAGGGAAGTGTTTGTGACTTGGCTGACTATTCAGATTCATATTTTGTTGGATGCAAAAATGAGAGGAAAATTACTAGTGGTACTTGCCATATCTTAAGATATGCCTTAGTCTCATGGTCATGCAAGAAACAAACATGTGTTGCTCTAAGTTATACTAAGGCAAAATACATTGCAACATCACTACAACAGATTTTGTATTTAGTAGAGATTTTTTTGTGATTTAACCTCCACAATATAACTAGCGGAGGTTTCAAAAACCACCACATTTATGACCGCTAAAAACATTTTGCGTAGGTTTTAGAAAACCTCTGGTATTAATAAATTTGCAGCAATTTATTTATGGAGGTTTTTAACCTCCACTATTTGATTAGGTTTTTAACCTCCACTATTTGATTAGGTTTTTAACCTCCACTATTTGAGGAGGTTTTTGCCTCATTTATCCTGGAGGTTGTAAACCTCCACAATATGAGGAGGTTTTTGTAGTGTTTACCTGGGAGGCTCTAAACCTCAACTATTTGAGAATGTTAATTGAAGAGATTTTCAACCTTCACTACTCGAAATAACAAATGAAAATCTGCTAGAAGGTAACTATTATATATTTCTATAGGATATTAACCTCAATTTAATTTTATAATTTTCACAACTTTAAACTCATTAATTTACCATTATTATTTAAATATATGATAATAAATAACTAAGGTGGGCATATATGCATGGTTCCATTGGCACCAATAAACATAGATGAATCACCACCGGGCAAAAATGGTTTCATGTCACGATCATTTGCACCAACAAACATAGATGGATCACGACCAAACAAAACTGGTTCAGTAACGACAATTCACACCAATAAAAAAAGATGGATCACGGTCAGATAAATACGGTTTGGAGTGATGCTCATTTCCACCAACAAGCATTGATGGATCACGGCCTGGCAAAAATGGTTTCGTTCCACGGTCTATCATGTCAGGCTTGAGCTACAGACCAAGATCTTTCAATATCATCATGAAATTTGTATGCACATACAACTATGAACTTTAGTACCAAAACCAAGTCAAAAGTTAACGATGAATTGATGATAGCTAAATCATATTACATGGACTGATATATGTTCAAATTACACTAAGTTTCTAATAAGGCGCGATGCTATAATGTGAAATGGGAGAACAAGCATACCATACAGATCTTGATCTACCGGAAGACATAGTAATGTTCTGTTGCTCACCTTGTGAGTTTCACCCAGCATGGACACATAAGACAGCACAACATCACACACAAATGAAATAATTATTCATATCATCTTTCCCAGAAATCATGTGACATTAAAGTAGGACAAGTAGTAGTGATAATTGTGCAATAATAAAGGGAAAACCTGTGATATGCATAACAGTAAACAACATGCAATTTGATTGAGAAAATGAGATAAAATAAACAACAAATATCAAAATTTCAGATATTATCAAATCACGCTCAAACAAATCTTGATTTACCACTTCTGAGCTACAAAAATTTGAACTTTCTTGATCAAATCACCAAAAACCAGAAAACCTGCAAAACTGAGTGTCCTTGTGGTTCCTACATTTTATTGGGAACCAAACAGAACACACACAAACTAAATATGAATACCAAACAGAATACACCTTAGCGTAACAATGTCATTAATTTTAACCCTTGATGTACTTTCTCTCACAGCATATTCTCCATCCACAGACAAAACAAATTCAAGTGCCGAACCAAAGGACCTAATTCTCCAAGCCAAAATAGTGTATATAATATACTCATCATTTGGGTTGTACCTTAAACTCTAAATGTAGAAAGAAAATCATTATTAAGTCACCAATCACAACATATAAGGAGAAACATACAAGTAGCAGCAATAACTGAACCCAAAGGAATGAGTATTATTTTAAAGATCATTTCTTTATTATATGTAGATTGAAGGTTACAGAAAACTAATTCCCAAATTCCAACTAGTTCTTATCATTATTTTTTTTTAATTTGAATGTCTACTGTGTTACACTATATTTATTTAAACAAATATACTATAGGCAGACTACATACACAAGATCTAGTGGATAGTGACCATGCATATGATGACAAATTTAGTCCTATGGCTATAGCAATAGCAAGCTTGTTGCATACAAATGCATAAATAAATTTAGGCAGGGTTCTGAGAAAAATGTAAAAGATACACCATAAACCACATAAATAAGAAGCCAGGTAGAAAAGACCAAACTGAATGTTTTGCAAATAATGTAAATATGCTTGTTTCCTAAAATCTCGTAAGGGTTGCATAATGTGAGCATAAATAACCAACATTAGAGATATTATGCAAAATAACACTGTTAGAAAAGCAACAACAGTAGCAGCTTCAGCAACAAAATTACAAATAATAATTATGTAAGGGTACCTTCAGGTCAGGATCCTTGAGGCTATCATAAAGCCAATCCACATGAACAATCCATTTAGTTTAATTCTTTGGATTGCAAACATATCAAGATTATTTGCATTTGTATACATGAATTACAACTAGTGTTTGGTGAATTAATAAATTAACATCAATTAAAACATTACTACATTTATGCTTACCAACAACAAAAAAACATGGTAAATTACAAAATTAACATGAATTAAAAGTTTAGAACATAACTACAAATAAACTGTTGAAATGTGCCAGAACTTTCTATAGACTTCTATATGAATGTGACATATTTAGCTTTGTTTCTAGAGACTTCTATAAGAATGTGGCAATGCATAATATTTAGCTTGTGTCTAGAGAATTCTAGATAAATTACATTATGATAGATATAACATGTATGGTCTAGAACCTTCATGAGATTCTTGATGTGTTGACAATAGTCCTATACATAGAACTTATGATGTTAATTGTAGAGTGTGTGGTAGTGAAGGGTGTTCTACTATATATGAAAATCTAGGCCATTCACCCCACCAATGTACTCCTCCAACTATTAATCAATCAAATGTATGATGTCCTCATCTAAGAAATCTCCTCCTATGTTCAACTATTACTTTTTTCACCCACTTGAAACCCAACAAGTGATATCAAAGCTACGTTCGGTCATATACTGGGCGTAGTTACTAACAATACTAAACTACTTCTAAAGTTTTCTAGAGCCATAATAGACTCAACCCAACTATATCATTTATTTGTCTAAGTGCTTCAGATTTTTGACCTCTGCGACTCAAGCTTATATAAGGAGCACAAGCCCATGCAATGACATGTGGCCTCTAAGGCTCTACTTGAGTACAAGCCCGAAAAGAAGATCGGAAGTACAATATGGAGTAGACTAAAGCTTTATAAGGAGCACAAGCCCATGCAATGACATGTGGCCTTTGAGGCTCTACTTGAGTACAAGCTCGAAAAGAAGATCGAAATTACAATATGGAGTTCTTGTCAAAAGTCTGTAACAAGACCAACAAGACTATTAGCACACAACTCAAGAGCTAACAAGATTCCCTATCAGAAATCATCTAACAGGGCAAGTAAGGAGACTTATCACTTCAAATATAAAAGAATGTAGAAGTTCTAATTTGGAGTTCAACAATATCATTTGAACATACATCAACGTAGGAGGAGATGCCGAGAAAAATGTTGCAAAGAATTCTAAGAGAGTTCTAGAAAATTGTGTCAAGGAGGAGTGTTGAAATGTGCCAGAACTTTCTAGAGACTTCTATATGAATGTGACATATTTAGCTTTGTTTCTAAAGACGTCTATAAGAATGTGGCAATGCATAATATTTAGCTTGTGTCTAGAGAATTCTAGATAAATTACATTATGATAGATATAACATGTATGGTCTAGAACCTTCATGAGATTTTTGATGTGTTGACAATAGTCCTATAAATAGGACTTATGATGTTAATTGTAGAGTGTGTGGTAGTGAAGGGTGTTCTACTATATATGAAAATCTAGGCCCTTCACCCCACCAATGTACTCCTCCAACTATTAATCAATCAAATGTATGATGTCCTCATCTAAGAAATCTCCTCCTATGTTCAACTATCACTTTTATCACCCACTTGAAACCCAACATAAACAACATTGTCACCCAAATGAGTAAAGGGAAGTTCATGATATGAGATATAATATTAAGCCACAGACAAGGGAGTGAGACCTACCAATAAGTTGATTATGTCGAGTCGTCCTCATCTTCGATCATCTCTACCAATAAGATGATTATGGATGAGTTGTTTTCACTATGAGGCTACATCACCAAAAGGATGGATGCTCTTGATGTTCAGAACCCATAAGTCCAGAATAAACTCAAATGATTATCTAATTGATTAGATTACAAGGACATCAATTATGATACCAATGAGCCAGAGTCTCATGGTTGTTGTCTGTTTGGTTGTTGTTGTTGCTTTGTTCTTTTGTTATGATGTTTAAGTCTTTATTGTATTTTGGGTTGTAATAGTTGAATATAGTATATCTACGAATGGTTTATATAATCTGACCTTGTTTTTATATTTTGTATCCTTTATATATAAATATATATATACACACTATATGTCTATGGAAACCTAACTTTTCCTTCTTTCTGATAAAGTCAAAAGGGGGAGAAAAATTGAAATTTTCTATTTTCTGGAGTTAATATTTCTAGGAACTTATTCAAATACAAAGGGGGAACATACAAGATAGGGGAAGCATATAGAAGTTCAAATCTTCACAACAACACATATATGTAAAATCAGAAAACTCAAATTGTTAAGATGATCTTGGTGTGTCATCACACAAAAGGGGTAGCTTGTAAAGAAGATCTTGATTAAAATATTGACACAATTTTGATGAAGACACCAATATCATCAAAAATAAGAAAAAAACCTTGAAAACTTAGATGAAAAGCTTCTCAAGATCATGATGTATTAGAGTCTTCCAAGATATGTACTTCTTTCCCTAAGTCTTGTCAATAGGTTTAAGAAAATGATCATAGGAAAAACTTTTTTGAAAAGTATTTTAATTTGGAATTAGAATGAACTAAATTTTTAAAAAATTAAGTAAGTAATGGATAATTGAAATCAACTAATGGGTTATTGGGACTGAGATCAAGGTTACCAAAACTAAGTAACATGTTATCAAGCAATTTCTACACAGAGTAACCAATTACTCATGGGAGTAACTGATTAATATTACTCATTTGGGAAGAAACTTTGGGTAATTGGTTAAGAGTAATTGATTTCTGAGAGTTGATAGACCAAATTTTCAAATCCAAACTGAAACAGCTTCACCGAAAACGAATGGATGTCAATCCAATCAACTTCTACCTTCATGTATACATATGATGGTTAGTTGGATGCTTATTTAAAGGCAATTAGACATTCAGATTCACACAGAACTTTTAACCTAACTTTCACACAACTATCTAAACACTCTTGTAAGCAACTTCTGAAAAACTTTATGAAATCTGAAAGTTGTTTTCAAGTGTTTTTCCTCTAAGATTCATATACTATAAACACTTGAGCATTTTGTTGCTCTCTTTGAAATACTTTGTAAGTTTATAAATGTCAAATACTTTCTACAATCTATGCCGGAAAAAATTATCCATTGTATTAAATTGTTGTAAACACTTTTTACCATAGGGTGTGGTAGAAAAGGGAAAAGAAAGATTTGAAAGAAGTGTTCTTCTAAAAAGGTGAGATTGTGATGAGTGTTTTATGGAGACAGAATCTCGGGATGATATTTCTAATAGATTAACTCATTAAATCGTTATACATATATCTCCATATATTGATTTGAGTATCGAAGTATCTTTTCAAGTACAATACCGGGCAGTCCCAAACCGTCTTCAGGCAGCATTCAAGCAACATCTTGCTCGGACCCCAACATTTCAGCCCAACAATCTTCATACTAAAGAACATTGGCACCATAAATGGGACAAATGTAGAAATGTCTCTGTTGGAATCCTCCCCAAGGGTTCTTATCCTCATCATCTCTCTCAAAATGATAGATGTTTAGAAAGAAAAGGCAAAGGATAAGAATTTTAACTAAAGGTTGAAGAAGAAGAACCGGGAAAATGAAGTTGGAGTTGCAAAACTGCTGACAAATCTCGAAAATATCTAAAAATTATTCACAAACACGAAAACAAGGTAAATATAGTGGAAAAAAGGAAGAGTGGGATTGGGCTATCAAAAGCTCATTCCTCCTAGGGTTGCCCCAAATCGTAACATGTTCATTCATAAGCACTCGAGTGCGGGTCCAACAAAGTGCATGGGAAAATGAGATCAATTAATGGATAAAGGCACCTCTCACCTTAACCGTCCAGAAGCACATGAATACAGATCCAACGTAAGTCACTCGGAGCGAGATGCCTCACATCAATGCATGAATGAATGGAAACAGGCGCACCCTGCGTGTCACAAACTGCCTCCAACCCACTAACCATATGGTTTCCTAGACAACCTTAACTAGCCACGTGCCAGGCATCCTCACAAGAATATATGACAACCCTTCAAATATTCGTTATATTAATTAATGTTGTAATAAATGAGAAGCACACCAACCAGTGGCTGAATTTTTGAGGTGCTCCCCTAACGACAATAGAGTGACCACCAGCTTTATCTGGAGATTTCAACCTCACCGACAATTGAACGCCCATATAGCTGACCTCGCTTAAAGTCTATCGGTATGACCAAGCCTGGTAATACAACTACATTGGGGCAATTGTTCCATCCCAGTTCCATGACACTTCATGTCCGCCCACATATGCACTAGTCCTGACCAAACACCAGGGAAATTTTTTTCATCTTTTGCAGTTGTCTTCCATAGAAGGATAGCAGGCCTAGCTAGGTAAATGGCCATATTGATGGGACTGGGTCGCTTCAGTAATGTACAGGACCACATAACTCAACTACAGGAGTATCACGTCGTCTAAACATGACCATCACACTATCTTAGCATGACTGTCACACCATGTGTACATCACAGACCCTATATGTCAAAATTGGTTACGCCATCTGCAACCTGCACTATTCCAAACCATACTGCAAGAACAGTCCTAAAATACGAATACGATAGCAAGGACATACTACAACACAACCATTCTTGATAAAGCAAGATCATTGATAGTCTTTCAAAGATGATTTGACCTTCTACCCGTCTCTAACTGATAGCCACACCTTTCTCAAGGTTCAGTCCCAACAATCCAACCACAACTAGGATTCCCACTGAATTCTCTACTAATGGTGATACTCAACACACCTAGAGAATCTAATCTCGTTGTCTAGAATTGGTTCTGAGTTGTGTGCACCTAAAGTGTGCTAATATGAATACTAAAACTCAACTACAATCCTAAAACAAAAATCTCATAAAACTCTAAAGATTTAGTGTGATCAATCCAAGATTTGTACGTAAATGTGTAACTAGATGCACAATTAAAAAGAATTCTAAACTTCTATCTTTTTCACTCTTAAGATTCAGAGAAACTAAGAACTTTCCCAATAGCAATAATTTCTCTCAAAAATGATATGAAAGTGTGAATTTTGGAAATCTATGATTAATATGAGCATAGAGGTGAAAAATCAGTTTTTATACAAAATTGTTTTATGTTAGGTCTAATCGATTATCTCAACAAGTAATTGATTACGGCGTACTAAAATCTAGTTTTCTGTTGGAAATAATTGATTTCCTACAGAATAATCGATTATTGATACAAATAAATCCAAGACCTAAGCTATTGGAACTTATATAATCAATTTTTCCCTTAAATAATCGATTACAGGGTTCCCATGTTCTATCTAATTGATTATCACACATGATAATCGATTATCGATGTTGAAAACTTGTTTCTTTGATGCATGATGAACCTTCTACATGATGTACGAGTATATGACACATGAATTAAGTACATAACACGTTAATGCAATAAAATTATTTTTGGGAAATGTATATGCATGAACATATCTATTGTGTAAGAATGGATGCTATTTCTCATTTTAAATTTATTTACTTTTTAAGTTTTGTGAGACTTCCATCATAGATTTATTTACCTAGCCTAGACGCTACCCAATCAATCATCTTAGGAATTACATAAAATATAAAAGATTTCCTAAGTCTAGAGAGACCTTGAGGCTAGGCCTGTTGTTTGTTGAATTGTAATTGTCTTCAAGAATTACTTATAGTCTTTATCTTCATCAAAACCATATGAGTTAAGCACATTTGCAATATCAATCTCCACTTGCAATGTCAAGAACAGTCCTAGAGTACATCACGATAGCTGGGACATCTTCAGCCATGATACGGAAGTACTAGTAATGCCCGACATGGATAAAGTAGCTCATGCTTGTCTGGGGCGAGCCCAACATAGCAAGATATTTGGTCATGCCAACAACATCTACAAGAGAAAATTCAATGTTCATCCCCTCTATAATAAGAGGAAACCCATCATAAGGAAATTAACATCTCTTACTCTCTTATACTCATACATTCTATTCTCTTTTCTTACATATCTCCATATATTGACTTGAGATTAAATGATGAGATCATCTTCAAGTAGCATTCAAGCAAAACCTAGCCCTGACTCCAACGTTCTTATAGAGAGATTAAATGTGTAAGAACCCAAATTTTACCCTAGAATTTTTCGTTTATTTTTAATCCGATTATACATAATTTCTTGAAACATGCAATATATCAAAAATTACCATAGACTTCAACTCATCTATTTGTTTCATCATATAAGTACCTTGAACATACATTTCCAGTTTCACATAAACAACTCACACTACATATTCAACCCTAAAAGAGGTTCATCTTTCCATGGTTTTCAAAACCATCTCCATTAGGAATTTAAAGCATGTAAATCATACACATTCACTTGTTACTCAACATTAAAACCCATAAACCACATTCCTAACCTAACATTTCACCCCCTTTCAACGCCATTTTTGTAACACCTCAAATTTGGTTTTTGGAATGATTGGTAAACTTAGAGTGTTGAGGTGTATACTTAACAATTCTCGCTTGGACGAGAGAGTCACGCCTAAGCGAGAGACTCAACGTTTTAAGTATGAGTTTTCTAGGAACCTCGCTTAAGCGAAAAAGTAGTCGCTTGAGTGAGAGTAAAATATGGAGAAGCTGTCAAATTCTAGCTTGAGCTAGAATTTCTCGCCCAGGATAGAGGAGCTTTAGCATACTGCCCGATTCTCGCCCGAGCGAGAAATCCGTGCCCGGCCGAGAGCGTCAGAGTTGAAAAGTTGAAAAAGCGGCAAAATTCTTGCCCAAGCGAGCCATTCTCGCCCGAGCGAGGCTGCGCAGATATAAAAGTGAAAAAGGGGATCTAAAAACCCTAATCTTCATTTTGTTTATCCTCCTTTCTCTCCCAACGGCGGCTCCACCCAAATGGACCATTCTCCCCTCCACTAAACATCAAAACTCATCAAAACCTCTTCCTCTTACTTCTTGGTGGTACATTTGGTAAATCTTGGAGGTGAAAAAGTAACAATGGAGGTTGAAGGAGATGGAGGGAGATGGAGCTCTTTTGTGGAATAACATAGCTAACGCAACCTAAGGTGAGGGAGAAGACAATTGTTGTCATACAGTATTTCATTAGAGTCATCTTCTCGGATTTCCCTCAAGAATAAGAGAATATTAACTGATAGAAACTCTCTTGGAAGTTGTTTCTGGTCCATGTTAGAGTCTTTATTTTCCGTGAAGAGGTATTAGCCATAAATGTAGAGATATATGAGTGGTAAAAACCGTTTTATTATATTAAAATGCAATATGCTCATTTATGGTAATACATCGTCATGAGAAATGGTTCTATCGTTAATATGTTGTATGATGATAAATATGTTATGAGTTGTTTATTGTGATAAAATTGTAAAGACCAAAATTCTACCCATGAAATTTTTTCCTTATTTTATTCCTTTTACATACATTTTCCTATAACTTATAATCACAAATTCAACAACCTTATTTGAAATCCCACTTTCCCGTTCATACTCATTCCATGACGCAATATTCACATACACGTCCATTTAACAGAACATCATAATTCATATTATTATATCCTGGTAACTACCGCATACAACTAGTTATGAGTTTCCAAAATACCCATAGCTACAAATATCCAGAGTAACAATTATCCATGGCTACCAACATGTACAAATATCATGCCCATGGTTACAAATATTCAGTTCAAAACATAACCAGTTAGATTACAAAACAATGAAGATAAGGACTTCGAAAACTAAAAGCCTCTAAGCTCATAATCAAGACATCCTTAAATCTTCCGCCTACCTGCAATGGGATTAACATTGACAATACAAAGAAAACACAAAGGAGTAAGTCGTTAACTCAATAAATGCCAATGTACAATAATCAACATTTTAATAAGGTTAACTAAACAATTTATAGTTAAATATACTTAAAACCATTTCCATCGTTTATACTTATGAAAATCATGCTACATAACTTGAGCCAAAGTTTGCTACATCGCTTGATCCAAAGCTTGCTACATAAATTGAGCCAAAGCTTGCTACATAGATTGAGCCAAAGCTTGCTACATCGTTTCAGCCAAAGCTTGCTACATCGCTTCAGCCAAAGCTTGCTACATCGCTTGAGCCAAAGCTTGCTACATCGCTTGAGCCAAAGCTTGCTACATCACTTGAGCCAAAGCTTGCTACATCGCTTGAGCCAAAGCTTGCTAAAACATTACTTCAGCCAAAGCTTGCAACATTGCTTCAGCCAAAGTTTGCTACATCGCTTGATCCAAAGCTTGCTACATAAATTGAGCCAAAGCTTGCTACATAGATTGAGCCAAAGCTTGCTACATCGCATGAGCCAAAGCTTGCTACATCGCTTGAGCCAAAGCTTGCTACATCGCTTGAGCCAAAGCTTGCTACATCGCTTGAGCCAAAGCATGCTACATCGCTTGAGCCAAAGCATGCTACATCGCTTGAGCCAAAGCTTGCTACATTGCTTGAGCCAAAGCTTGCTACAACATTACTTCAGCCAAAGCTTGCAACATTACTTCAGCCAAAGTTTGCTATATCACTTGAGCCAAAACTTGCTACGTTGCTTGAGCCAAAGGTTGCTACATAACTTGAGCCAAAGTCGCTAACCAATCATGGTCGGCTAAAAATGTGTTTTCTTTTCATTGACACACCAATTCATAAACGACAATTCCAAACATTTTTTCAATACGACATGCTAGTTAAAGACTTATCCTTACCTTGGTGAGTGTTGGGTTTGGTTCTTGGTAACTTCGCAAGTTCCACCAACACCGCCCCCAACTTTAGGGTCTTTCCTCATTCCCATCGTATAAACATAAACAACTCATATTGCATCTTTAACCATACAAGAGATTTAACACATTTTCAATGTTTCTAAACTACTTTCATTACAAGTTTACAAACATCTAAAACATACATATTCATCTCATATTTCAACATTATAATGCATACTCATCTTCTCCATCTAACATTTTACCCATTTTCCTCTTTAACCACATTTTCCATTTTAGGGTTTTGGGTTTTTCATGAATCAACCCACAAACCATTTCCATTCTTGAAATACTAACTCTAAACCAAGAGTTTACAAGATAAAAACAACATAAAACGAACCATAACTCAAAATGATGAGTTTCCATGGTTTCTCACATTTTGAGAAGAGATCCAACATACCCAAAACAAGTTTCAAAGGGAAGAAGAGAGTTAGAATCAAGAGTTTTACCTCTTCTCAAGCTTCTAGATGATTCACAAGACTCCTTGCCCTTGAAAATGCTCTCTTCTCTCACTTCTCTCCAGGTTATCCCCCAAAAATGTGTTTGGGGTTCCCTATTAAATGTAACAGCGTCGGATTCTCGCTCAAGCGAGCCCATTCTCGCTCATGCGAGAAAATACTGCCTATTTTAAAAACTCAAATCTGACCCTCTCGCTCAAGCGAGGATCCTCTCGCTCAAGCGATGATCTTACAGCCTTAACAGCCCCAAAGTGCCACTTCACGCCTAGGCGAGGCAACTCTCGCACAGGCGAGACAACTCTCGCTCAAGCGAGACAATTCTCACTCAGGCGAGAATCCTTCAGCATAGCCCAGGATTCCACTCACCCAGGTGAGCCTCTCTCGCCTAGGCAACACCTTTCTCACTCAAGCGAGACTCCCAGGATTGACACTATAATTTAATGACTTTAAATTTAGGGTGTCACAAAAATGATATGAATATATTTATGATAATGACTAAGTTGTGAGTCACTTATTTGTTATAAACATATATGGATATGTTTGTAATAATGATTGTGTGATGAGTTGTTTATTGGTGATAAATGAACATGATTATGTTGTATGATAATGATTGTGTTGTGAGCTATTTATATATATATAGTAAAGAATGGGATGAATATGATTATTTTGACATTGTTGTAGTTGTGGGTATTATGGTGAAATGTGATGTAAAAGAAGTATTTAAATTATATATGATGTTATAAAATGCGTGAATTTTCTGGTTGTATATGATTGTGAAACAATGGGAAGAAAATCCATTTTTAGCTCCCTTGAGAGGTTGAGCAATGTATGAGTTGCCTTCGTGAAAATGGCTATTCGTAGCAATGTATGAGTTGCCTTCGTGGTAATGGTTATTCATAGCAATGTATGAGTTGCCTTCGTGGTAATGGCTATTCGTAGCAATGTGTGAGTTGCCTTCGTGGTAATGACTATTCATAGCAATGTATGAGTTGCCTTTGTGGTAATGGCTATTCGTAGCAATGTATGAGTTGCCTTCGTGGTAATGGCTATTCGTAGCAATGTATGAGTTGCCTTCGTGGTAATGGGTATTCGTAGCAATGTATGAGTTGCCTTCGTGGTAATGGCTATTCGTAGCAATGTATGAGTTGCCTTCGTGGTAATGGCTATTCGTAGCAATGTATGAGTTGCCTTCGTGGTAATGGCTATTCGTAGCAATGTATGAGTTGCCTTCGTGGTAATGGCTATTCGTAGCAATGTATGAGTTGCCTTCGTGGTAATGGCTATTCGTACCAATGTATGAGTTCCCTTCGTAGCAATGTATGAGTTGCCTTCGTGGTAATGGCTATTCGTAGCAATGTATGAGTTGCCTTCGTGGTAATGGGTATTCGTAGCAATGTATGAGTTGCCTTCGTGGTAATGGCTATTCGTAGCAATGTATGAGTTGCCTTCGTGGTAATGGCTATTCGTAGCAATGTATGAGTTCCCTGCGTGGTAATGGCTATTCGTAGCAATGTTTGAGTTCCCTTCGTGGTAATGGCTATTCATAGCAATATATGAGTTGCCTTCGTGGTAATGGCTATTCGTAGAAATGTATGACTTTCCTTCGTGGAAATGAATATTCGTAGCAATGTATGAGTTGCCTTCGTGGTAATGGCTATTCGTAGAAATGTATGAGTTTCCTTCGTGGTAATGGCTATTCGTAGCAATGTATGAGTTGCCCTTGTGGTAATGGCTATTCGTAGTAATGTATGAGTTGCCTTCGTGGTAATGGCTATTCGTAGTAATGTATGTCTTGCCCTTCATGGTATTGGCTCTATGTAGCAACGTATGATTAACCCTATGTGGTATAGTATTGTATTGAAAGTGGTTTTACTTTGGAAAAAGTATTGTAATGTTATTTAAGTATGTTAATGTCTTGAGTATAATGTTGTTGTGGATAATGGAAGAGATTATTGTGTTGTAATTTATAATGAAGATTGAATGGGATAAAATGTGTAAGTAAGTGTAATAGATGCTAGTTGAAAAGTGAATAGCTTATGATATGTTGTATTGATGGATTGAATTTTCTAAGTGAGATATGAGAATTATGCTAATTGAATATATGAACATTATGTGGTATAATGTATTGATTGATATATGTTCAATATGATTGATGTTAGACGTTGTATAGGTTTTAATACTTTAATGTTATCACTCCATGTAATTCCACGCTACGGTCGCCGTAGTTGATTCTTACTCCCTTTTGTCTCTACTTCATCTATTTGTTTCATCATATAAGTACTCTGAACATACATTTCCAGTTTCACATAAATAACTCACACTACATATTCAACCCTAAAAGAGGTTCATATTTCAATGGTTTTCAAAACCATCTCCATTAGGAATTTAAAGCATGTAAATCATACACATTCACTTGTTACTCAACATTAAAAACCATAAACCACATTTCTAACCTAACATTTCACCCTCTTTCAATGCCATTTTCGTTTTGGGCTTTGGGGTTTTCATGAATCAACCACTAATCATCCCATTTCTGGATATAAAATCTAAACCACGAGTTTTCGAGAGAAAAGCTAGATAGAAACGTACCACAACTCAAAAGAGAGGGTATAATAGTTTTTCAAGATAAGAGAAGAGACCCAAGTAAACAAGTTGAGTTTCAAAACTAGATTGAGTGTTAAAATCAAGTGATTTACCTCTTCTCTAGCTTCTAGTTGACTCTACATGAGTTCTTGCTCTCAAAATCGCCTCTTCCTCTCTTTTCTCCCAAAAAGTCTACCCCTTTTCGTGTTTGGGGTTCTATTTTAGAGTTCAGACTTTTGGATTCTCGCTCCAGCGAGAACACGTCGTTCAAGTGAGAATTCCACGACTTTTTGAATTTCTAACACTGATGCTCTCTCTCAAGCGAGGGAGCCTCTCTCAGGCGAGAATCCACCAGCCTTCCCAGTCTCTCTCTCGCTTAAGCGATCCAACTCTCACTCAAGCGAGAATCCACTAGCCTCTACAGCCTTCCTCTCGCTTATGCGAGCTAACCCTCGCTTAGGCGAGCTAACCCTCGCTTAGGCGAGAGTCCCAGAGAAATCCTGGGAGAAACCCTGAACCTCTCGCTTGGCCGAGGCCCTCTCGCTCAAGCAAGAAACGTCCAGCAACTCCTAGACTTACTGAATTTTACTACGCTAAGGAAAAGAGAAATTAGGGTGTTACAATCCTCCCTCTAATAAGAATTTTCGTCCCCGAAAATCTAAACATACCTCGATTCAAAAAGGTGAGGGTAGTCCTCCCTCATGTCACATTCCACCTCCCACGTTCCATCCCCATCATCCACTTGACTCCAAAGTACCTTTACCAAAGGGATCTCCTTTCCTCTCAACCAATGAAGAAGCAACCAATGAAGAATGTCAAAACAAATCTCAGGAGCATTCAGATATGCCATTTGTGTGGAAAACCAAGAAAGCTCACCCGATCGACAAAGTAATAGGTGACATATCTACGGGAGTGGTAACCCGTAGTTCCTTACGAAACTTTTGTAACTTTGTAGCTTTTGTATCTCAAATTGAGCCTAAGACCATTGATGAGGCCATTGAGGATGTGCACTGTGGTATAGCTATGCAAGAAGAGCTAAACCAGTTCGAACGTAATAATGTTTGGGACTTGGTCCCTAAACCTAAAGATCATCCTGTGATTGGTACTCGATGGGTCTTCAGAAATAAGCTTGATGAATCAGGCTTAATCATTCGAAATAAGGCACGCTTGGTGGCCAAAGGCTACAACCAGGAGGAAGGTATCGATTATGACGAAACCTATGCCCCTGTAGCCAGATTAGAGGCCATCAGGATGCTACTTTCCTTTGCATCGATTATGAACTTCAAACTATTTCAAATGGACGTAAAAAGCGCCTTCCTGAATGGCTATATTCAAGAAGAAGTTTATGTTAACCAACAGCCTGGTTTTGAAAATTTTAAATATCCGAACCATGTTTATAAACTTAAAAAGGCACTCTATGGTCTCAAACAAGCTCCTAGAGCTTGGTATGATAGACTTAGTACCTTTCTTTTAGAAAAAGGGTTCGAAAGAGGCTTGGTTGACACAACGCTTTTTATTCGTAAATCAGAAAATTCTGTATTACTTGTACAAATCTATGTGGATGACATAATTTTTGGATCTACTAATGATATTTTGTGTAAAGATTTTTCTGAGATGATGCAGGGGGAGTTCGAAATGTCTATGATGGGAGAACTCACATTCTTTCTAGGACTTCAGATAAAGCAACTAGAAAGTGGGATTTTCATCCATCAGGCAAAATATTGCAAAGAGCTGCTGAAGAAATTTGAGATGAACAATTGTAAGGAAGCTTCCACTCCTATGGCATCTGCTTGCTACCTAGATAAGGACGAAAAAGGAAAAGCAATAGAGGTAACAAAGTATCGAGGAATTATTGGGTCTTTACTTTACTTAACTACAAGTCGACTTGATATCATGTTTAGCGTATGCATGTGTGCGAGATTTCAATCATCACCTAGAGAATCACATCTTAAAACTGTTAAAAGAATCATGAGATATTTAAAAGGAACAACTAACATGGGATTATGGTATCCTCGGGATGCCTCACTATCCTTGGTAGGTTATTCCGATTCCGATTTCGCCGGATGTAAATTGGATCGGAAAAGCACTAGTGGTACTTGTCACTTGTTGGGCAGTTCATTAGTAGCATGGCACAGCAAAAAGCAAGCCTGTGTTGCTTTGTCCACCGCCGAAGCGGAATACATTGCCGCTGGTGTGTGTTGCGCTCAAATCCTTTGGATGAAGCAGCAACTCAAGGACTATGGTCTTAAACTTGAAAAGATCCCTATTAAATGCGATAATACAAGTGCCATAAACCTTTCCAAGAATCCCGTTTTGCATTCTAGAACTAAGCATATAGAAATTAGACATCATTTTCTGCGTGATCATGTACAAAAAGGTGACTGCGTTCTTGAATTTGTTGAAACTTCTAAACAATTAGCCGATATTTTCACCAAGCCCCTTCCCAGGGATACTTTCTTTGTTCTAAGGAGAGAACTTGGAATTCTTGATGAACAATATCTCGATTAAAATTGTTTAGTTGTTTACATTATCGTCTAGCCTCTCTATGCCTATGTATCTTTAGCTTAAATGATATATGTTACAATGCAAAAATATGTCTCTTGATTAATTCTTTCTGTGATTCTGAATGTCTCGAATAAATCTATCACAGTGCAACAACTCGGTTTTACACTTTCTTTGGCATTTTCACATTCTCTCTTATGCTTTGACTTTCTGGATTTAGCTGTTATTATGGATTCTAGTTTCTCTTTTGTGTGCCTCTTTTATGTTCTTAATTGACATTTCCTGGTTTGTATGGTTGCTAAACATTGTTACTCTTTATGCTACTTTTTATAATTATGTCGAATAGCCTACTCTGTTTACGTGTATGGTTCTTGATCGTATGAGATTTTCTACTTTGATATGGTCAATCTTGTATGCCGTTCACTTTACCTGTTTGGCTATTTCTGTTGTACAAACTAACGCATTTGTTTAATTTTCTTTAAAATAAAACAGGTTAATTGTTAAATCCCAAATTAACTCATTGACTTTGTTTTATGCATTACTCATATCTCTGCCTTATTTTTGACCTGCGTTATCTTTTTGATAATGTCAAAAGGGGGAGAAAGGTTGTTTTGTTGTTTTCTGATTGTGCAGGTTGATCGTAATAACAGCTTCCGAAATTTGCGCATCATATCAACCACGCCAACACAATCTTCAAGCTATTTCATCACAGTTGATATATTTAATGTGGAGTTTGTCATCATCAAAAAGGGGGAGATTGAAAGTGTGCATGTCAAGAGGAACACTTTGGAAACCTCTCTTTATGTGTCATGGTTTTGATGAGGACAACTTGTGCTAATAAGAGCTTGAAGATCATCAACAAATCAACGTGCTTAAGTCTTCTGATTGGTACTTAGCTTAGACTAGATTAGTTTAGGTTGAGTCTAAGGCTTAAGTCACCTAATACAAATCTCATTTGCATAAATCCTTTAAATCATTTTCATCTTGAGATATGTCATTCATAATATGTTCATGCATCACATAAATACATGTACATGTGCATTCTAGGCATAAACTAAGTGTTAAACATGTATGAATTAAAGTGCATAACGTATTTGAGTTTTTACACATGAAAATATGCTGTTAATCGATTTCAGCATAGGTTAATCGATTAATCTAACTGTTTGCACAGTTTAATCAATTACGACATAGGTTAATCGATTAATCTAACAGTTTTGTACAGTTTAATCGATTAAGGTTGTCGTTAATCGATTAACTGGGCTATAAAATCAATTGTTTATAAACTGCGTTTTTCAGAATTGATCTCATAAGTTGCATGTTAAATTTTTAGAGAGTTAGAGCATTTTTTCGTGTTAATTGTTGCATCTAGTTGTAAATGCATTTGTGAGTTTAGAAAAGAGAGAATTCTATGCTTTAGGATTGAGTGCATTACATGATACATTTCTCATCTTTTCATATCACATGTTCTTGCATTTTATTGATGATTCTTGATTAGATGTTTACATACTATGCATTCTGTTTTTCAAACTAATACATTTTCATATTGCATGAGTTTGTATTAGGTGATTAGAGTAAAGTCTTATCTTGTTAGATATAAGTCTTGTAATAGCTTAAGTTTACTCTATTTCGTTTTGATTGAAAAAGTGTTGTAATATTGGGAATCTCAAGGTGTCGTATCGCCAAAAGATTGAGTGTATCTTCACTGAGTGTTAGACTTAGGGATAAGTAAAGAACAGAGGTTCTTGGCTGGGGCTACGCCGAAAGAAAGGTTTTCTTTGTCGGTAGGAAGGGAGTCAAACCATAGAATAGGATCTTTATTATCTTGTAAGTGTCTAAGTGTTGTAATTGGATAGTGTGTATGTAATAAACATTGATTCAATTATAGAGAAGAAAAATCTCCCAAATCAGCCGGGAGGCCTGGATGTAGTTTGCGGTGGACAAGCAAACGAACCAGGATAAAATTCGTGTTGCATGATTTTTCTATCCCTTTCTCTCTTTATTGCATTTGATCGATTAATTTGTATAGTAGATTTAATTGATAATCCGTTTCTATACTATACTGATTACACTCTGATAATTCTGTAAGCTCTGTATATTCGCTTCGTTATCAATTAATTGTCGTGCAAGAAAGTGTATCAGCATTAGCTTACTGTCGCGGTTTAATCGATTAAGTATAGTGTGTTAATCGATTACATTAGTTCTGTTAATCGATTAAGAGGACTGTGTTGAATGTGTTAATCGATTACCCTGTTTCGTTAATCGATTAATTAGGTGAATTTCAGCATTAAGTGTTGTTTTTCGAAAAGCGGATATTCTAACCGCTACACCTATTCAACCCCCCCCCCCCCCCTTCTAGGTGTATTGTAACCACTGATACCTAACACAATGCATAACACATACAAGCAGAGACAAAAGGGAGTAAGAACCGACTACAATGATCGTAGCGTGGAATTACATAGAGAAATAACATTAAAGTATTACAACCTATACAACATCTAAAATAAAGCATATTTGACATATACCAATCAATGTAAAAACCAAATAATGTTCATATTTCCAATTATCATAATCATCATATCTCGCTTAGACAATTCCATGAAATCAATAAAACATACCATAGGATGTTCATTCTTCGGTCAACTCCTATAACAACATACTCATACCATTTATCCAACTCAATCTTCATCAAGATCACCATACAATAGTCTCTTTCAATAAAGAACAACAATGCCATACTCAAGCTATACCATACTTACATAGCATTTAAAATACTTTCCCAAGCAACACAATACTCCCAAAACAGTACTACACACAAAGAACTAATAATATACTGCTCCAAGATCCAATACCACATAGGGCAAGTTTACACCACAAAAGCGATACAGTACCACATAGGGCAAGTCTACACCACAAAGGTGATCCAATACCACAACGGACAAGTCTATACCACAAAGGTGATACAATACCACACCGGGTAAGTCTACACGACAAAGGTAATCCAATACCACATCGGGCAAGTCTACACCACAAAGGTAATCCAATACCACATCGGGAAGTCTACACCATAAAGGTGATCCAATACCACACCGGACAAGTCTACACAACAAAGATGATTAAATACAATTATAAATCCATTATAGCACATCTTATTATCCTCATGATAAATCATACACTTAGTCATTCCATATCATCTCATATTTAATGGAAGTACTTATCCCTTACATCTCATTTCATACAACAACACAAAACTCACAATATAATCATTTCCCTTGTGTTAATCTCACATTAAGACTTTACCATAACACAAAATATCACATCAATGTCATAAACACAATGCATCTCATATCCTACCACAATAAAACCACTCACAACATCATCATCAAATAATATAATCATGTCCATTTATCACCAACAAGCCGCTCATCACAAAATCATTATTACAAACATACCCATATGAGTTTATAACAAATAAGCGACTCACAACTTAATCATTTTGATAAATATACTCATATCTTTTTATCACAATAAACAACTCATAACATATTACTCATCATTCACACAATCGTTTACCGTTAGCACAATATCATCACACATACACACCGTTAACGATAGAACCATCTTTTATGACGGTGTATTACCATAAATGAGTATTTCACTCTTAGTTTAACTAAAGGGTTTTCATACACATCTATACTCATATTTATGGCTAATACCTCTTCATGAAAGATGACGACTCTCAAATGGACCACAAACTTCCAAGAGAGTTTCTATTCGATAACATTCTCCGATTCTTGAGGGAAATCGGAGAAGATGACTCCAATGAAATACTCTAAGACCACTATGGTCTTCTCCCTCACCTTAGGTTGCATAAGCTCCATGGTTCCGCAAAAGAGCTTCATCTCCCTCCTTCTCCCTCCATCTCCTTCAACCTCCATTGTTCCTTTTCCATCTCCAAAGTTCACCAATGTTCCACTAAGAAGAAAGAGGAAGGGGTTTTAATGAGTTTTTGAGGTTTAGTGGAGGGGAGAGTCAAAATCCATGGAGAGCCGTCGTTGGGAGTGAAAGGGAGAGAAAATAAAATGAATATTAGGGTTTGTGAAACCCTTTCTTCACTTTTATAGTTAGGTAGTCTCGCCCGGGCGAGAATGGCTCGCTTGGGCGAGAAGCCCACGACATTTTAAATTTCAAAACATGGACCCTCTCACCTGGGCGAGATTCTCTCGCTCAAGCGAGAATCTCACAGTCTGCCCATGCTTCTCTCGCTCAAGCGACCAATTCCTCGCTTGGGCGAGGTTCCCATAATTTCCAAATTTAAAACACTGAGTCTCTCGATTGGGTGACTCCCTCTCGCTTAAGCGAGAATCTGGCAGTACTTTTTTCCTCCCTGGATCATTAAGTCCTTAATGTCCCATTCTTCAGGACTGTTACCACATCTTAAGAAAGATAAATCTAGGGTGTTGCAACTTTTGGCTGGAATTAGTGAACTTCCTTGGGTATGTAATTTCCAGAGAAGGGGTGGCAGTGGATCCTTCTAAGGTCCAGGTGGTGATGGATTGGGCGGTGCCAAAGTCAGATACTGAGATCATAAGTTTTATGGGATTGGCGGGTTATTACCGGAAATTAATTGAAGGGTTCTCGAAGTTAGCATTATCGTTAACCAAATTGACTAGAAAAGGAGAACCGCATGTTTGGAAAGCCCGTTGTGAGGAAAGTTTCCAAGAACTAAAGCGGAGATTGACTACAGCACCAGTGTTAGTTCTTCCTTGTACGTATCGTGATTTCAGTCTATATTGTGATGCTTCCAGGCAAGGTCTGGGTTGCGTGTTAATGCATGACGGGAAAGTTGTTGCTTATGATTCGCGACAGTTAACATCGCATGAACAAAACTACCATACTCACAATTTAGAGTTAGTTGTTGTGGTTTTTGCCTTAAAGATTTGGCGACACCATCTCTATGGTGTAAGGTGTGAGGTTTACAGTGATCACAAGAGTTTGAAATATATGTTCGATCAGAAGGAACTGAATATGAGACAGAGTAGGTGGATAGAGTTCCTAAAGGACTATGATTTTGGTCTACAATACCATCCTGGAAAGGCCAATGTGGTGGCAGATGCTCTAAGTCGGAAGTCACTACATGTATCTGCATTGATGATCCATGAGGAGAATTTAATTGAGGAGTTCAATGGATATGAACTTGGCGATTCAAGTCAAACCCCATAGTATAATTTTGGGAATGCTCAAAGTGACGAATGAGTTGTTTGATCAGATCAAAGAAATGAAAGTGGGGGATCGGGAACTAATGGCAAAACAAGTTTCTATGATTAATGGGAAAGAGAACGATTTTGAGTTAGATGCTAATGGGTTGTTGAGGTACAAAGGGAGAGTGTGTGTACCTCGTGATGAGGAATTAAGAAAAAGTATTCTCGAGGAATCTCATAAGAGTAGGATGAGCTTCCACCTTGGAACTACGAAAATGTATCGGGATTTAAAGAAGATATTCTGGTGGGCTGGAATGAAAAAGAATGTGGTGTTATATGTATCAAGTTGTTTAATTTGTCAGAAAGCTAAGATTGAACACCAGAGATCGGCGGGCAAGCTATAATCATTGGAAATTCCTGTGTGGAAGTGGGATAGCATCTTGATGGACTTTGTGTCAGGTTTTCCGAAGACTCAAAAAGGGTATGATTCGATATGGGTTATAGTGGACCGGTTGACCAAGTCTTCTCACTTTTTTCCAATCAACATGAGATATTCCTTGGAACGCCTAGCAGAGTTGTATATCCGGGAGATAATTTGATTGCATGTTATTCCTGCAAGTATAATATCAGATAGAGATCCCCGCTTCACTTCAAACTTTTGGACTACTTTGCAATATGCTTTGGGAACCAAGTTGAAATTGAGTTCCACTTATCACCCGCAAACAGATGGTCAGTCGGGAAGGACCATACAATCGTTGGAAGGTCTCTTGAGGGCATGTCTGTTGGAACAACCTAGATGTTGGGATTGTATGCTACCCTTAATCGAATTTACTTACAACAACAACTTTTATTCGAGTATCGGAATGGCACCCTATGAAGCCTTGTATGGAAGGAAATGTAGGACTCCGATCAGTTGGTTTGAAACTGGAGAAAAATTGGTGTTGGAACCCGAGGTGGTCCGAGAAATAACCGAAAAGATTAAGAAGATAAGGGAGAATAAGAGGATAGCTCAGAGTCGACAAAAGAGTTATTATGACAAGAGGCGGAAAACTCTTGAGTTCAATGAAGGGGATCATGTGTTCATGAGAGTAGTCCCGACTACTAGAATTGGTAGGGTGTTGAAATCCCGTAAACTTACTCCGTGGTTCATTGGACCGTATCAGATTTTGAAGAGGATTGGCCCCGTAGCTTATAGAGTGGAACTACCCCCATTGTTGGCAAACCTTCACAATGTCTTTCATGTGTCCTAGTTGAGGAAGTATTTTGGAGACCCATCACATGTTGTTGAGCCGGACCGGATTGAATTGAAGGACAACTTGACATTTAGAACCTTACCCGTGAGGATCATGCATAGGAGCACCAAGAGTTTGAGAGGGAATGAAATCCCTTTGGTGAAGGTACTTTGGAGTCAAGTGGATGAGGGAGATGCAACTTGGGAATTGGAACGTGACATGATGGATGACTACCCTCACTTGTTTGAATCGAGGTATGTTTAATTTTCGGGGACGAAAATTCTTATTAGAGGGGGAGGATTGTAATACGTCAAATTTTATTTCCCTTAAGTTTAGTGGAACTCAGGAAGTCTGGGAATTACTGGACTATTCTCGCTTGAGCGAGAGAATCTCGCCCAAGAGAGGAGCTCATGATTTCTCCTAGGATCTCTTTGGGATTCTTGCTTGAGCGAGAGTGGGCTCGCTTGAGCGAGAGCATTAGTGTTTGAAACTTTAAAAGGTGGGGATTTCTTGCTTTAGCGACGTGTTCTCGCTTGAACGAGAATCTAAAAAGCTAAACCCTAAAATAGAACCCCCAAACACGACATAGAGGGAGGTTCCTTGGAGAAAAGAGAAGAAGAGGTGGTTTTCTTAGCAAGAGCTCATATAGAGGCTAAGAGAAGCTAGAGGAGAGGTAAACCTCTTGATTTTAACACTCATTCTCGTTTCGAAACTCATTTTTGGTATTTGGGTCTCTTCTCTTGGGTTGGGAAAAACCACATAACCCTCTCTTTTGGGTTGTGGTTCGTTTTATCTAACTTTTCTCTTGAAAACTCGTACTGTAGAGTTTGTATTTGGAAATGGTGTTTGTAAAATGTTGATTTTTGGAAACCCCGAAACCTAGAAACGAAATGGTGACGAAAATGGGTGAAATGTCAAGTTAGGAATGTGGTTTATGAGTTGCAATATGGAATGACGGGTTAGAATGTGTATGATTTACATGTTTAGAATTCCCAAAGGGAATGGTTTCATAAAACATCTAAATATGAATTTCTCTTTTAGATGAATATGTATTATGAAGTTATTTATGTCATATTATGAATATATTATTGATTATGGTTTTTGTGTGTGGTGTTAATGAGGGAAGACCCTAAGGTTGGAGGAGGTGGAAGAGAGACCAACAAGTTACCAAACACCAACGCCAACGCACACCTAGGTAAGGGAGAAGCATAGACTTGCCCTATGTGGTATTGAAACACCTTTGTGGCATAGACTTGCCCTATGTGGTATTGATTCGCCTTTATGGCATGGACTTGTCCTACATGGTATTGATTCTCCTTCATGGCATAGACTTTCCCTACATGGTATTAATTCGCCTTTGTGGCATAGACTTTCTCTATATGGTATTGATTCGCCCAGGTGGCATAGACTTGCCCTACGTGGTATTGAATTAACTGTTAAAATGTGGTTGAGTAAGTGTAGTAGGATGGTTTAATTGATGTGATTATTGATTTATGTTAAACCTAGATATGTATATATGTTTGCAATATAATTCCATATTGATTTATAAACACTGATTATCATAAACTTGATGTCTTACTCCCTTGTATTTCTTGTTAGTTGAATTTGTGATATTCGGTGTGCAGGTAAAACAAAGGACTAGTGGATCCAAGTGACCTCGTAGTTTAGACCTTGATTGCTGATGTAATAGTGAAATTAATGTGTTGTTTTGCAATATGCACCTTTTTGTATTTAATAACTTAAGTATTGACATGTATTTTCCGTTACTAGGGAACTGATGTATGATTGACACATATGTAAGGACGGAGTCCTCTTTCGAAATCACAATGCGAAATTATGGGTTATGAACCCCAAAATATTTTGTTAGGTAAATTAGTTATTATGGAGTTTGAAGCGTAATCATCTTGGAAATGCTAAAAATTAAAGGGAGTGGTGTAACGACTCGATTTTTGTAACCCAAAAATTCTCAAACTTTATTCATGAAAATGAAGTGATTAATCATTGGAAGATATTATTCAACCAAACTTTTCCCAATTCGAAATGCGGAAATAATCAATAATATCTAATCATCAAAAACATGTCATCACATTCCATTTTAATGCATATAATTATCCATATTTCAATTACATCACTGGTTAAGGTAATTAAACCAATCTTATTACATCTTTCGAAAGAGATCATTTATACAAAAGTGTTACTTAAAAATATTTCCCATTTTACATACATTATAAAAATACAACTTAGGAATACATAAACAACTACTTCAATCTGTACTCCCGTCAGCAGACGTCCACGACGCAACAGCAACATCATGAACTCACATACATCAAATAGACAAAGAAAGACAGAGGGAGTAAGAACCAACTACGATGACCGCAACGTGGAATTACATGGAGTAATAACATTAAAGTACTACAACCTATACAACAACTAAAATATCCATATCAACATATACAAACGATTCATACAATCAGTACTTCATACTGTAGGATATTCACTTCTTCAATTAGTATCTATTCTAACTTATTTATAAGAATCATCCAATTCAATATTCAACACAATCACATTACCCTAGTCAATCACAATACACCATGACAATCCCATACCCGAAGGCGATACACTAATTTCAAAGCAATATAATACTTCTACAACAATCCAATACCACATAGGGCAAGTCAGTCCTGCCATATAGGCCTATACCACATAGGGCAAGTCAGACATTCGCCGATTAAGGCTTATACAATACCACATAGGGCAAGTCAGATATTCACCGATTAAGGCTATACAATACCACATACCACATACATCTTATACATTCCTCATATCACTCTCACAATCAATCTATACCGTACTCATATAAATACAATAATATCACTCACAATATAATCATTTCCTCTATATTATTCTCACATCTCAACTTCACCAACACAAAATATCACATCAATGTCATACACACAATGTATATCTCATTCCTTACCATAATAATGCAACCCACATCATAGTCAACATCATATAACACAACCATCTCATTTTATCACAATATTATCATTCATACACACAAATAACGATAGAACAATCTTTCATGACGACATATTATCATAAATGAGTATTTCACATTTAGTTTGATAAAACGGTTTTCATACACATATATTTCAAAGTTTATGGCTAATACCTCTTCAGGAAAGATAGAACTCTCATATGGACCACAAACTTCCAAGAGAGATTCTATTCGGTAACATTCTTCGATTCTTGAGGAAAATCGGAGAAGATGACTCTAAAGAAATATTCTAAGACCATAATGGTCTTTTCCCTCACCTTAGTTTGCGTAAGCTCCGTTGTTCCGCAAAAGAGCAACATCACCCATCATATCCTTCAACCTTCCAAGCTTTCTTATCTCCTCCAAAAGCCACCAAAGCACCACTAAGGATTAAAATGAATAGGATTCTTGAGTTTTTAAGGTTTAGTGGAGAGGAGAATGGTTTATTTGGGTGGAGTCGCCGTTGGAAGAGAAAGGAGTGGAAATAAAATGAAGATTAGGGTTTATGAATCCCCTTTTTAACATTTATAGTTGCGTAGCCTCGCCCGGGTGAGAATGGCTCGGTTGGGCGAGAATTACACGACCTTTACCAATTTTCAACTATGACGCTCTCGCCCGGGCGAGTTTCTCTTGCTCGAGCGAGAATTAGACAGCCTGCCTAGGTTTCTCTCGCATGGGTGAGAATTCTAGCTCAAGCTAGAATATCTCAGCTTGTCCAGATTTTTCTCTCGCTCGAGCCACCACTTCTTCACTTGGGCGAGGTTCCCAGAAAACTCATTCCAAAACAATGAGTCTCTCGCTTGGGCGTGACCCTCTCGCTCAAGCGATAATTGTCCTGTATACACCCCGAAACTCCAAGTTTTCTAATCATTCCGAAAATGAAAATTGAGGTGTTACAAGTGGTGAGGAAACGGTCCCTAATATCTGCATGTTTTAAAAAAATAAACGGACAAAAATTTTAGGGTATGATTTGGGTCCTTACAAAGTAGGCTACATAACTTGAGTCAAAGTGTGCTACATAACTTGAGCCAAAGTTTGCTACATAACTTGAGCCAAAGTTGGCTACACCGCTTAGGGGAGCCGAAAACAGGTTTTTCAATGCTCTCATTCATTCTCAATAAATATTCAGAAAATCCACACTATTCATTAATAAACTATACAAGTATAATGCTCCTCCTTACCTTGGTAAGTGTTGGGGTTGGTTTTTCGTATCTTTTCATGTTCTTCGGTCACCTCCTCCAATCTTAGGATCTTTCCTCATTCCCACCACACAACAACAATAATTAGTCATTTATTCACAAAATCACATAAATAACTCACACTACATATTCAACCATAAAAGAGGTTCATATTTCAATGGTTTTCAAAACCATCTCCATTAGGAATTTAAAGCATGTAAATCATACACATTCACTTGTTAGTCAACATTAAAACCCATAAACCACATTCCTAACCTAACATTTCACCCCCTTTCAACACCATTTTCGTTTTGGGTTTTGGGGTTTTCATTAATCAACCACTAATCATCCCATTTCCGAATACAAACTCTAAACCACGAGTTTTCGATAAAAAAGCTAGATAAAAACGTACCACAACTCAAAAGAGAGGGTTTAATTTTTTTTCAAGATAAGAGAAGAGACCCAAGTAAACAAGTTGAGTTTCAAAACTAGATTGAGTGTTAAAATCAAGTGATTTACCTCTTCTCTAGCTTCTAATTGACTCTCAAAATCGCATCTTCCTCTCTTTTCTCCCAAAAGTCTATCCCTTTTCGTGTTTGGGGTTCTATTTTAGGGTTCAGACTTTTAGATTCTCCCTCAAGTGAGAACACGACGTTCAAGCGAGAAATCCACGACTTTTTGAATTTTAAACACTGATGTTCTCGCTCAAGCGAGGGAGCTTCGCTTAGGCGAGAATCCACCAGCTTTCCCGGTCTCTTTCTCGCTTAAGAGAGCCAACTCTCGCTCAGGCGAGAATCCGCCAGCCTCTATAGCCTTCCTCTCGCTTAGGCGAGCTAACTCTCGCTTAGACGCGAGGCCCTCTCGCTCAAGCGAGATACGTCCAACTACTCCCAAACTTACTGAATTTTACTACACTTAGGAAAAGAGAAATTAGGGTGTTACAAAATGGTGATAAATAAAAATAATATTTAAAAAGGTAAAATATGAAACCATATATTATTCTTCTAAAATTTTAACAATAGTAATTATATTTCTTAATATGCGTTTATTCTTTGTTTGAACTATTATTTTGTAATAAAAAACAATATATATTATTATTGAATAAAGTAAATATCAATTTGTCTTCAAAGTAATAGTCATAGAGTCAACATATTCCTCAAAATTTGATATTATCAATTAAGTGTGTTATGTTTGGGTACCGCAAATCATAATATAACACCTAGAGGGGGAGTGAATAGGTGAGTGCGGTTCAGTATACCCGCTTTTTCGAAATCAAACGTGAGAAATAACACAGAGCATAATTAATCGATTAAACACAAATATAATCGATTAACAATATCAAATACAATCGACTACCAACAGAAACAATCGATTATTTTAATCAGGAAAACTTAGAACATAATTATTCACAAGGTTTCTTGGTTCACAACCAATTGAAGATTTAACCAATTACATATCATGAAATGTCACAGCAATTAAAGAACAAATATCTTTTCAATTTTAACAAATTCTTGATGCAATTAACTAAAACAGAAATGTGCTTGAAATGTAAAAAGATTATGGAAGAGAGAAAAGAGATAAGCGATATTATCCTAGTTCGTGTGCGGGTCCACTTGCACACTACATTCAGGCCTCCCCTTCTGATCTTGGGAGATTTGCTTCACTACAATCGAAAGAATTGTTCTTTACAATCACACTTCTAATATAGAGCTTTTCCTAATTGATCCACATTTCTATTTCGCAAATCCTTGACAATTTCCCCCGTTCACAACGACTGCCAATCTCGCTACTCAACACGCTCACAAGATGCCCTAGTGAAGACTATACCCAACTAACCGCAGCTAGCCGTTATTATGCCTTTCAATCTCTAAACCTTAGAGATCTCTCAAAAGTAACAAAGATACAACTTCTTCAAAAAGACACTTCCAAAACAGAAGCTCCTAGCTTAGACAAGCTATCTACAAACCAAGATGATGAATATCTCAAACACACTCAAAAAGGATAATTGAGAATGCAATAGGTTTGGGTAAAAATGTGTATTCACTCAATTTCACAAATTGAAACTTTTTCTCTAAATAAAACCAAGAACCTTTCACATAGGTTTTTCTATCAAATATGCAGTTTTCGCTCACTGAGAATCTTTAGAAAATATGAAAATTTGGAATAAAAAAAATGAGCTCAAATGCAGAAACCTATTTTCAACAGAATACAATCGATTAAATAGACATTTAATCGATTAACGGGGTTCAAAAATATCAGTCCCTTGTTGATCTTAATCGATTAATAAGACTCATAATTGATTAAATCAATCAAGAAGTTCAAGACAGTAGCTATTGGAACTCTCATTAATCGATTAAACTTATGTTTAATCGATTAACGATTGTACACATACACTTAATCGATTATTTCACTATTTAATCAATTATTAGACAAACCATTTGTTTCTTAGTGAAGAGGTAACCCTTCCAAAATATGTAGGTTAATGCAATGAATGATTTTGTATAAAAACTACCATTTGATGCAACCTACTAAAATGTATGGATGAATGATGATACTCAAAAATGATTTTATGTAATCTTAAGAATATGTGAGTTACTCATCATTTGGGTTATCCTACCTAGACCCAAACTAAGCACACATCTTAGGACTTCTAGAAAAGTAAAAATAACCTTCCCTAAAGCCTGAGTCTTGGTACTGTTGTTTGTTGTCAGGTCACGTCTTCAAGATTTTCAGATCGACTTTGTCTTCATCGAAACCATACTGGAAGATAGATGCTGCAATCTCGCTTGTTGACTTCTCTTGCAATCTCAATCTCCCTTTTTTGATGATGACAAATATGCAATGAGTTGAGCAAAGAAACACCATGATGACTGACTGAATAACTAATTGTAGTGGTTGCAGAGATATTTTTGCACGGCTCCCCCTCACTTTAATCTCCCCCACATTCGATGCGTGAGGAAGTTTTGGGTAAAATAGCTTTCAATCTCCCCCATCCTTGTTTGGTTGCGGAAGCATATACAACCTGCAATACACACCAAGCAATCAAACAACCTTTCTCCCCCTTTTGGCGTGATGAAAAACCATTAAACAGACTTAATAAGCCAAAAGCATAAAAGATAACAGAATTAAGCATACTCTTAATTGTTTAAAAAAGTGGTTAATAGATTAGAGGTACAGAAAATTGAACAAGTGCACACAATTGTTCTGTATTTAATCGATTATGGACACAATTGATGTTCAAGCATCGTTTAGCACATTACCACATAGGCAATCAATCAAGCCTATTAAGCATGGCTAAAAACATCAATTTAACAACATAATTAAACAAGCACTACGAATTTTAACCGAAATAGTTAAAACCAAGCAGTTTAAGAGTTATTACAGACCAAAATAGGAATTGTACCCAAAGCAAATAGAAAGTCATAGAAATTGAAACAAAAAATCAGAGGAACAACGCAACTCCTAGACCTATGGAATACTAGCCTAAGACAAAAGGTCCTAACTAGATTTATCGGTAGGAGGAGGAGGATGTGAAAAGCTAGGCATGGTTTGCATAATGAAGACAATCTGATCAATCTAATTCTTCGTCTATTCTGCTTCCCTCTGAATATCTGTAGCAACCCTGTCATAAAGAGACATCAACCCATAATCCATTATGTCATTCGTAGTCTGAAATCCAACATCATTCCATTGGTTGATTCGTTGCTCCATATCATCCAAATGCGCTAAGCCAAATGGAGGTACTTGAGGCACTTGTGAAGCCTCAACATTAGTGGTAGGTTACTCAGGTTCCGTAGTAGGATTTTCTTCATCAAACAGGTCAAGATTTTACAATTGTCCTGTAGTCTTCCTAATACATCCACTCGCCAGTAAAGCAGTAGATGCCCATTTTGTGAATCAGATGCTCACCAAGAAGATGGTCACAGGTGTTTGTAAACTGAAAGTCAATATTAGAGGTATCAATCTCCACATGATCAATAATCCTTGATTTGAAAATCCTGTAGGCAAGCAGTCTGGATGATGAAGTTGCAATCCCAAAAATAACCTTTAGTATCTCATCAGGCTAGTTGACTAAGATCCCTTCTCGAATAGGAAACAACAGTTTCAGATCATGAATTGTAGGTTGTGCATGGTTGGTGTTATGCTGTACCAAAATATAGGCAATAACGTAATGCAAGAGGCGACTTTCAACAGTAAGTGACCCAAATTTAGTCAATTCGCCTGGCACATAATAGTGTGGCCCACGCAAGCATGACTTATACATATCCACAGCATCAAATGATTCTAATTGCTCATTTTCGCAATCACCCAATGGTGATCCGGAACTACTTAGTCCTGCAACAACAAGGAATAGGTCCTCATCAAGCACAATGACTTTTCCCTTAACCATAGTCATGTATACCCCATCCTTAAATTGAAAGTTATTGTAAAAATCTCTAATTAGTGAAGGACAGAGTTTACCGTTAAGCTCAACAAAAGTGTTTGTTCCATGAACTTCCAACTGATGCAGAAACTGAAATCGTTGACCCACCAGCCACGAGACGTTGACATATCTGACATACGCCAATTTTCTCCCTTGAAACTTCGTTAATCTAGACGCTTGCAAACTCGGAGAATAATACGGATCCCTGCTAAGAGCGGTTCTTCCTACAACTTCCGAAGAAGAACCCGTTGTTACAAAGTTGTGTGGTCGTCTAGCAGTTGTTTTCTTACGCTTTTGTCGCTGGTCACTCATGGTTGAGGTTTAGGAGACGGCTTGATAGGGTTTTGGGTTTGGACAGAGAAACAACAATACACAACTATCAAACAAGTAATGTAGGAAGAAATAAGACTTAATGCTATATAATAAGTGATAGAAACTTACTTAGGTATGCATAGGAGAGCTTAGGAGCTTGCTATTTTCAGACCAGAGAAGTGTGGATGCAAGGGAGAAGATGAACAGTGAATTTCAAAAAGCAGCTTCTGTCTTTTATATTGTTGTCGTTAATCCATTAAATCAATAATTAATTGATTAACTAGACAATATTTGTGCTCAGATAATCGATTGAATTTCCCTTTAATCGATTATATAAAAATTTCAAAATTTCATTTTGGAGCCTAAGTAATGAATTATTTAAAAATTTAATCGATTATTCAAATATTTAATCAATTATTTTTACAAACTGAATGTTTTTCAAGAAACAGATTTGGCCCAGGTAATCGATTAAAATAATATATAATCGATTAAATAGAGCAACAACGACAGATTCAACATTTTGAGTGTGAGACATAGTTGTAACTAGACATACTATGACACAGGCATGAAATGCAATACACAACAAGAACTAAACATTCACAATTAATAGCATATAAGCACATATGAGAAATATGAAAAGATAGATTTTTAGAAAAAACATCATCCAAAGCTTACTAGTTTTGATACTTTTTATCAAGTATTCCTAACTCTCTTCTTAGAGTAAAGAATGTATCCCTTGGCAGGGGTTTGGTGAAAATATCCTTTAGTTGCTTGGAAGTTTAGAAAAACTCAATCACACAATCACCTTTTTGCACATGATCCCTAAGAAAATGTGTCTTATTTCTATACGCTTTGTGCGTGAATGCAAAACATGATTCTTAGATAGGTTGATGGCACTAGTATTGTCACACTTGATGGAAACTCGATCAAGCTTTAGACCATAGTCTAAACATTGCTGCTTCATCCAAAGGATTTGAGCGCAACACACCCCAGCAACATTATATTCTACTTCAGTGGTGGACAAAGCAACACATGCTTGATTTTTACTATGCCATGACACAATTGAACTTCCCAACAAATGGCATGTTTCACTTGCACTCTTACGATCCAACTTGCTTCCCGCAAAGTCAGAATTGGAGTACCCTATCAAAGATAATGAGGCATCCCGAAGATACCACAATCCCATATTAATAGTTCCTTTCAAGTATTTCATGATGCGTTTCACAGCAGAAAAATGCGACTCTTTAGGAGAAGTTTGATATCTAGCACACATACAGACACTGAACATAATATTGGGAGGACTAGAAGTTAGGTACAATAAAGATCCTATAATGGCCCGATACTTCGTTACCTCGATCGCTTTCTCTTTGTCGTCTTTGTCCATATAACAGGAGGATGCCATAGGAGTTGAAGCATCCTTAGATTTGTCCATGTCAAACCTCTTCAATAACTCCTTGCAGTATTTAGCTTGATGCACGAAGATGTCATTTGTCATTTGTTTGATTTGCTACCCTAAGAAGAACATCAGTTCTCCCATCATAGACATCTCAAACTCGCCTTTCATAAGTTCTGAAAACTCTTTACAAAGAAGATCATTAGTAGCACCGAATATTATGTAATCTACATAAATTTGTACTAACAAAATATCGTTTTCAGACTTGGATATGAAAAGTGTGGTGTCAACTTTTCCCCTTACAAATCCATTTTATAATAAAAATGAACTCAAACGATAATATCAAGCTCTAGGAGCTTGTTTAAGGTCATACAATAACTTTTTGAGTTTAAAAACATGATGAGAGAATTTGTGGTTTTCAAATCCGGGAGTTTTAACTAATAATATTATCAGTACTCTAGAATTGAGTACTTTAAATAAAATAATTGGTGATAAAAAATTTAACTAATAATATTATCAGTACTCTAGAATTGAGTTTTAACAATATTTGCCTGTGTAAATATTATCATCTGTTTGGCGAAGATCCAAGCTATAGATTTATAGCGCTCCGTCTTGCAAGCATTTTTTATGCTAGGTAAATCAAAATCCTTTTTTATATCAAGTGTTGTTGATTTTATGATTCAAGATTCAAAAACGCTTTTTGTAACAAACATTATTGATTTTCGCACATTTAACAATGTTTTTTGTAACATGTGTTGTTGATTTTCATACATTCAACAATACTTAATTTGGTGGTACCTGTTGTTGATTTTCCAACATTCAACATTTTTTAGCAAGTGTTGTTAATTTTATAGAATACTAAAGTTATCATCTACCTCATTTAAACACAAAACCTCATTAAACTCACTCACAGACACCCTAACTCACTCTCACATGGTAAACCTAATAGAACTCACGTTGTCCCATAGCTACTCCTTTTCCCAAAGTATGACACCGTCTTTCTTTAGAGCCTCTACGACCTAGTCTTTCTACGTCGTCTTTCTACATCGTCTTTCTAATTTATAAGTGTATGAGCTTTTGTAATCAAGTGATTCGATTTTCTGTCCGGATTTCATTTTGCGAGGAATTTACATCTGTGTTGGTTTTATTATTTTGCAATGGAATACAAAAATATTATAGTCTAGTTTGTCGGAACATATATGGATATAATGCGTGAGACCTTACTCTGATGTGGTTTCTGTAGACATTTGAATGTCTTTTAAGAGTTGATAATTGATATATGTTGTTGTACCTCTGATGTATATATATGTTTTCTTCTTGCATTTTTTGTTTGCATTTATCATGTTTTATACTTGTCTTACTGTGATTTCACTCAGTTGTCTTTTGGTCAATGTTGAATTAATTTTTGTAGAAAAGAGTACCAAATTAACTTGGTTTTTTATTCATTTGAAGTGAAAATTTCAACACAAAATGGATTAAGATGAGGATTTCCACTACAAAATAAAAGGGATTCGGGCACAAGCTTTTTGCCACACATAGACACCATGCCAAATTTAAAACTGAGGCCCAAAGTTGACACTTTATGGACCCGTGGTAAATAATTTCCAATCTTAGTACACCACGCTTCTTCTATGTTATGCGCTCATCATACGAAACAGCTTTTGGTTCCGCAACTTCTACAGAATAATCACCATTTCACTCTCCATTTAACTATTTCATCATACCACACATAGACACCATGCCAAATTTAAAACTGAGGCCCAAAGTTGACACTTTATGGACCCGTGGTAAATAATTTCCAATCTTAGTACACCACGCTTCTTCTATGTTATGCGCTCATCAGACGAAACAGCTTTTGGTTCCGCAACTTCTACAGAATAATCACCATTTCACTCTCCATTTAACCATTTCATCATACGAAGCACCCAAATATTTTTGTTCAGTGGATTATTTTCTTCTGTTACCACCATTTCACTCTATTTTTCTTCACTGTATTAGGAGCTTCCAAAAATCACTTTAGTGCTTCTTCACTTCTTGAATTCCAAGCTTCTTCATATATAGTTAAGATATCACTTCATCTCCCTAGCCACTTCATTTTAATTCTATTGTTTTTTATAGTATTTTAAGGAAAATACTAGATATAGTGATAGAAAACAAAGTTTTGGAATTGAATGAGATATAAAAATTGTCAAACTTAATTAGCTTGGAATAGGAATACACAATAGTTGTTATATTTAGAATAGCTTGGAAGACTTTGGCTACATCACATGCTTGCTTCACAAATGAAGGGCGAGTGCCTAATTATAGGCTTTCTACAACACCTGTGAATGACTAGATAGTTCCATGAATTTCTAGTCTATATTGTCTGAAGATTTCAAGAAACTTCTATAATTATTTTGCTAAACAAATATAATAGAATCTACTAGAAGCTTAGGATAATTCTAGATATTAGGATAGAACATCACTACTTATTTCTACACAAGTGTCGAAGCTTCTAGAAACTGTGCATCAATATTTTAACACTCCTCCTTGATGCACATTTTTGTAACTCTTAGCAGCAATGGTAATTGCTCAAACTTCGGCCTTGGTAATGCCTTAGTAAACAGTCCGCAATTAGATCTTCGGTCTTGCAATACTTGAGCCTTATTTCTTTTTTCTCAATTTCTTGATTGCTCAAATCCTGTTGTGATGGACCAAATTCTTTGTAATCGGTATCGCCGATTTTTTGTCACAATAGATTGTCGTAGGCTCTGTCTCTTGATCTCCCATATCATTGAGCATTCGTCTAAGCCATATAGTTTGGTTGGTCGCCTCTGCAGCTACTACATACTCAGCTTCTGGTGTTGATTGTGCAATGATTGCTTGCTTCTTAGATGCCCAAGAGAATATTCCTGATCCAAGTGAGAAGGCATAAATTGACGTGGTCTTCATGTCATCCATCGAACCTTTCCAATCACTGTCAGTGTAGTCGTGCAATGATAAGTTGGTGTTGGATTTATACAATATACCGAACTCTTTTGTTCCTTGCAAGAATCTGAGAATTATTTTTCCAAATTCGAAGTGGATTTGACTTGGGCTTTGCATGAATCTTGATAGAAGACTTGTAGCATACATGATATCAGGTCGAGTGGCAGTGAGATATAGAAGACTTCCAATCAAACACATGTAGAGAGATGCATCTGCATGTGGAGATCCATCGTCCTTTTGTAGTTTCTCATTAGTCACGAGCTAAGTAGCATCTGGTTTACATTCACACATCTTGAACTTCTTTAGTATTTCTTCTGTGATATGAATATGCCTTCTTTTCTTTGATTTACCTCAATTCCGAGAAAGTAGTGCATTAAGCCTAGGTCTGTCATCTCAAATGTCTTTATCATGTCTTTTTTGAACTCTATTATCATCTTTATGTTGTATAAGGTCATCTATGTACAAGAAAACTATTAGAATATCATACTAACCTTGGGTCTTAATGTAAAGTTTAGGCTCACTCTTACTCCTCCTAAAACCTTTATCGATGAAGTACTAATCAATTCTACTATACCATGCTCGATGAGCTTGCTTCAAGTCATATATCGCCTTCTTCAATCATAGCACTTTTATTTCATTGCCCTTACTCATGAATCATTGTGGCTGCTCCACATAGATCTCTTCTTGAAGTACTCCATTGAGGAATGCGAACTTGACATCTAGTTGGTAAATTTTGCATCCTCTCTCTGCTGCAAGAGTTATTAGAGCTATTATAGTGTCTAAACGAGCAACTGGTGCAATTTTCTCATTATAGTCAATTCCTGGTTGTTGAGTGTAGCCTTTAGCTACTAGTATCGCTTTGTGCTTCAGTATAGTGCCATCAGGATTGAGCTTTATTTTATAGACCAATTTTACTTCAGTGACATGTTTATCTTTTGGTCAATCTACTAGTTCCCACGTGTTGTTTTTCTCGATCATTTTTATCTCTTCTCCCATTGCCTTGACCCATACTTCTTGCTTTGATGCTTCTTCAAAGCTTCAAGGTTCAACTTTGGCCAAGTTTCATGTCTCATATATATCTACCAAGGATCTTACTCATCTTAGAGAAGATTCTGGTGAAGATAGTTCATATAGGAGTGTAATCGGCGTACATGGATCTTCTGTCGCTTATTCTACTTCTCTTGTTACTTGTGGTTGTTGTGTTGGTATGGAGATGTTGTGTCGGTATGGAGATGTTGTGTTGCTCAATCTTTCCTTCATTCCAGTTCCAAGCTATACTTTCATCTACTTCAACATCCTCAATGATGATAAGTTTCTACATTTCTACATTGTAAATTCGATATCCTTTTGACTGTGTGCTATATCCCAAGAAGATGCCTCTTATCCTCTTGTCTTCTAGTTTGTGTCTCTTTTATTTTGGGACATGTATGTAACAGATGGATCCAAAGACTCTGAGATGTTTAGCTGATGGCTTTCTACCGCTTCAAGCTTGTATAGGAGTTTTACCTTCGACTGCCTTTGTTGGACACCTGCTCATTATGTAGACAGTTGTGTAAACTGCATCGACCCAAAAAATATTTTGAAAACCTTTCTCCTTGAGCATCGATTTAGCCATCTCCATAATTGTTCAGTTTTTCCTTTCAGACACCCCATTTTGTTATGGAGTGTATGCGACTGTAAGTTGACGCTCTATGTCTTCTTCCTCACAAAATTTATCAAACTCAAGAGAG